>VZSF01006559.1:971735-1013806 GCA_013398295.1 Chionis minor
GTGCGGGGCGGGCGGGGCCGGGCGGTGGCGGGGGCGCGGCCCCATAAAAGGCCCCGCGCAGGACCGGGCTCCGTATCGCTGTGAGAACCGGGCCGGCACCGAGCGCAGGTAACGGGGCTCGGCGCCCCAGGGCCCCGCGGGTGGGGCGGAGCCGAGCCGTACCGGAGCGGTACTGCACCGCACTGCGGTGCGGGGGGCCGCGTCCTTTGTCCTTCCCCTCCCGGGCGCAGCGGCCCCCGCCCTCCAGAGGGGCCCCGAGAGGGTGGTGTCGTGCTTTAAGGGTTGGTTCGGGTTTTTTTCTAGCGGTTCCGGGCGGGGGCTCCGCGCCGAGCTGATCGCCAGGCACCCCCTCCCGTTACCGGTGTCGCTGAAGACGCCCCGAGTGCTTGCAACCCGGACTCGGCCTCCGCGGCCCGGGGCTGGGCTTTCTCCCCTCGCGGTCCAGATGTCTCTAGTAGCCGGTGGTGGCACCTAAGGCCGGTTGTGCTTAAGGCCCTTGGCGTACCGCGACGCGGCGTGGCCCTGCTGGGCTGGGGGGGCGCCCCAGCCGCCGGCCGTGCTGGCCCGGCCCGGCAGCGCGTTGCTGGGCTTGTGCCGGTGCCTGGATTTCAGCCTCCCTTGTGGCACCGGCTGCAGCCCGCAGCCCGGTCGGCACGTTCCACCTGTGCCAGGAGAACTAGCCCGCATTGCCGCCTCGGGGCGCGGGTGGAGGGCAGCGCGGCCGAAACACAAGCGCAGGCAAGATCTCGGTTGGAGGCAATCATCTACGCTGCTCTCCCTGGAAGCATGCCTGGTCCGGAGGGATCTTCTGTAAGCCTGAATTAAGGAGTTGTTGCAATAGTTAATTATTGACTGTAGGCCCTGAGACCATCCTGAGGACCGTGGAGTAGTTGGAAATTCACGAAGTTTCTTCTAAGCTGCCTTGGCTAAATGCCTGGGTTAAGTGTATTTAAAGAAGGGTTGCTGTAAGAGAAAGACCTTGCTGACTTTTGGCAGCTGTGGAGAGCATAAAATCAAAGGGGAAGAATGACAGAAAGAGGGAAGGCATGCTTGCTAGACAAACATCTTGACATGTTGGCTGGTGCACAGAAGAGGAATGCTGCTGCTGTACTGTCCCTCTGCATGGCAAAACTGGGAACATCAGTGTTTGAGGAGGGGAAAAGTACTGGGGCCATAATCAGATAAACGTGAAGGGTACTGTCAGACTTGTTTAAAACGCTGCTGTTTCCATGTATCGGCGGAGGTGTATCTTGTGACAGCAGCACTGTATAGGTCTGAACCCAGCTTTGCAAAGCCTATTGCTATGACTGACATGGTTTAGTGGTGGACCTGGTAGAGTAGGGTCAATGGTTGACCTAGATGATCTTAAAGGTCTTTTCCAATCTAAATGATTCTATGACATAGTCTGATTTGTCTTATTTAAGTAGGGACCAAACCACAAAACAAGCGCTGGTGAGTGGGTGTTTGTGTACATTTTGGCTTAAATGAATCAGACTGTTTTTCAGACTGTGTAAGTGCCAAAAGCAAAACTGAAGTCTCCTGGGTAGTAGTCTCCCGCCCGTGCTGAGGCCATGGGGGTGATACAGTCCGTCCTTAGATAGTCACAATTGAAAATGGAGCCCAAAATACTTGCATAAATAAACTGAGTTCAGACAGAGCATGGTCATGTGAAGTTAAAGTTTTCCATGAGGACTAGAGAGGCCTAATATAAGCCAAGATATTTTTCTTTGGGATAGGAGTGTCTCAAGCTTGTTAATTTTTCAAGTTTATGTGCTTATAGTAAACAGAGTTTCAGTAACTCACAACCTCATTTTACTTTTCTGTGGTTTTTTGCATTTTTTGCTCTTAAAAAGTTTGGAGAAGTTTGATGCAGTAGTTAGAGCATGGCTTAGAAAGTTTATTATCTTCCCAGACTAAAAGTGTTTAATAGATTGGATTTTGGAAATACAGCACAAGTCAGTTTAATTTTGAAAAATAAATAAAATTGGACCACGGAGCTGTCTCCCCATGTGCTTGTAACCTGGGGCCCTTGCATTGCAAACCTCATGCCTCTGAATAACTTCATCTAGCTGAATAGACTCTGTGTTCAGTAGGACCCCTCGTTCTGGATAAAGCCATTCATGGACCTCTGTATCTGTGAGACTTCAACCTTAGGCACAAGGGCTTGGTATCTCACTGTAGTATTCCAACAGCTGCATACAAGAACAGGGCTGTCTTGGGAGGAGGAACTTGCCAAGTCATAGCTCTTGCATAATCAGAGCTGAGAACCAAGAAATTGTGGCTGTTAGAAAGCAGGGCACTGTGTTAGAGCAATTCGGTGGCTTGTGGGACTGGCGTTTGTCACGGAACAAAGTGCAAATAGAAGGGCAGAGTTCAGGTTTATTTTTTGAGGCTTTGTGAACAAATATCTTGGGAAACCTGTGTTGCATACAGAAAACAAATCTGTCCAGTATTTATTTTTAATAGCAGAAATAAAGCTTGCCAGGAGAAAGTACTCTTGATGTGGGCCTTGGATTTCTGCACCTGTTTCCTTCCTTCCTGGGGAAGGAAGCTAATGAAGAAGCTGACAATATATTAATCTTAATAATCCCAGCAATATGAGCTGTCATTAAAATAATGTCTGTTAACCCCTGTTTTTCAGTAAAAGGGGGAGAAACAGGCAACTGGACTAGAACTCGTGAAATCTGAAAGTAAACAGCACTTATCTGTTTCTGTGGAATTTGGAGGAAGAGATTGGTCATGCTTTCAAATTATTTTGTACAACTGTAATTAAAGCTCGTGCCCTTAGAACATATTCAGTTAAATCTCAGATATTAACCTTTATTTTTATCCTCAGATAGATCTCCTTAGGAGCTGAGACTTTAATAAAAATACCAGTTAGCATGAAACTAGGGATTAAACTGTGGTTCTTTTCAAGACTTTTAGGAGAGATCCTGTATGTTATGTTAGTAACTCTCTCCTAGTTGTGTTATAAAGATGCAGGATACATGTATTGGTGATGTGTGTTGGCAGTTTTTAACTTAGGTTGATTTTCTTTGTCTATTGCAGCTCAAGATGTCTAAAAAAATCCATGGAGGCTCCGTTGTGGAGATGCAAGGAGATGAAATGACACGGGTCATCTGGGAACTGATTAAAGAAAAGCTGATTTTTCCTTACGTAGATCTGGATTTGCACAGGTAATGGGTCTTTATGACACACAGCCACTTTGTACTGCAATTTGTATGTGTCATTAGACATTGATCGTGTTTCACTTAGCACTGAGAGCCTTATAGCTCCTCCTGCACTAGTGCAGAGAGGCTAACTAGTCCTTTTTATACTGGTAAAGTTCCCAGCAGACTTACCTGGTTAATTTGCCTAAGGGCCAACCTCACTAAGTACTCTGGAACAAAAGGGGTCACGGTGAAGTTATTTTGTCAACATCTGTTGGCAGCCCCTTTGGGGCTCCTCACAGCAGTGAGCAGTGGATGTTTAATTGTGAATTAGCTTTTTTTTTTCTCCACTGTGCCTCTTAGACCATGTCTGTGAGAGACCTTCTGTGTCTTTATCTCCTCTGTCTTGGCTTTCCAGCACCTGAGCAGTCTGCAGGGCTTCCTGCAGCCTAAACAACTAGAAACATGGGGTGTTTCAGCCACTCCCTGACTTGAAGCCTAGCATATGTGAACTCTGAGCAGGTTTATGGCTTCTTGCCATCTCTGTTTGAATACCTACCCATAGGGCAAAAGATTGGTTGTAGAGCACGGACTGTGCCCTGGTGCCTGTGAGCTTGAGCTCTGCTACCGGCAGTGTGAGCTAACTGTTGCAGTTATTCCCCGAGCCTAGACTGTGCTCCTACACTCCCTTCTGGAAAAAACAAATACTAGCAGCTGATACGGCAAAAGGGATGTGCTATCTACAGCATCTGGTCAAGCAGAACAAATAATCTCTTCCATTTCTAGCCACTGAGCTATGATTATTAGAGAAGTATCCAACTGCATTGCTCCCAGACATGTGGGCAGAGGCCTTCAATATTATCTGCCATTATTAAGCCTACAAGTCTGACCTCTTCCTGTGCTTCTGCAGTCATTTGTATGCCACCTACATCAGGCTTTCTGCTTGCTGGTGTTGAGAACTAAGCAAACAGGAACCCAGCAGCATAATACATGCAAGCAGTCTGGAGAACATCCCTTTTCAAAGAGGGGTGGGAGGACGGAAAGCAGACCCCTAGCTGAGGCAGCACAATGGATAGATTCATGTACAGCTGGCTGTGCTTCAGGGCTGTCCCATGCTGGGCACCCGTTGTTCTCCAAAAGCTATTAAAACAGTGAGTGTGGGAAACGTGCTTCCTCTGACTGTTTGAGGGGAATATTGGCAGCTCTGCTGCCAGAGGAGGATTGTGGGTCCATTGTCAAAATGGTCTTTGATTTGAAGCCTAGTGTAGCTTCATATGCTCAGTATATGAAGGAAGCCAGAACCCTCAGCACAAGAGGTTTGAAATAAACGCGCATATTCATCTGGGGATTGTGCTGCTGCGTGCCATTAGAATCCTAGACTGAAGCCGTCCATTGCCAGGAAGCTCCGAAGGGAAGGCAGAGGAGATACTGGCTATGTCCCATGCTGGCAGAGAGCCTCAGCCATAAACTAAAGCTGTCCTTACTCCAACCTCCTACCAGCAGCAGAAATATTAGTATATGAGCCTGTGTTTTCTTCCACTCCAGCAGCATTTGTACCGGAAGAGGTATAACTTAAGTTATGGCAGAGTCCTGGAACTACACTCACAGACACTTATGGGGTCTGATTTCCTTCCTGTTGGACATGAACAAAATATGGCAGTTCTGACAGTCTTTGTGGGTTTGTTACAGCTATGACTTGGGTATTGAGCATCGTGATGCTACGAATGATAAAGTAACTGTGGAAGCTGCTGAAGCCATAAAGAAATACAACGTTGGCATAAAGTGTGCGACCATCACTCCTGATGAGAAAAGAGTGGAGGAGTTCAAGTTGAAGCAGATGTGGAAGTCTCCCAATGGGACAATCAGAAACATCCTGGGTGGCACTGTCTTCAGAGAGGCTATTATCTGCAAGAACATTCCCCGGCTGGTGTCTGGATGGGTGAAACCCATTGTCATTGGCCGTCACGCTTATGGGGATCAAGTGAGTCACTTCAGTGCTTACCCCTCTTTTTATCTGAACGGCAGTCCTCACTGGTGTAGAGCTACAAAGACTTAGACATTGCTGTGCTGCTCCTTTTTCCCTTGTACTCCACCTGGGAGTGGGTCCTTGCCGACACTTTGCACGGCACCTGCTCGAGTGTGGGAGAGCATGGTTCATGCCTTCTTCCTTAGAGTGTAGCTGTATAAACCAGCGTTCGGGGGTCTGTGCTTGGATTAGATAGGTCTGTACCTAAACACAGGGTATACCTCCTCTAAGTTATTTTTCTTCACCTCTGAAGAATGTCTTTAGAAAATATCCTTTACACTGCCCATCATCTTGCTTCTCCGAACGAATTTTTGGTGGCAAATGTTGCTTGCAGCAGAAGTGGATCTGAGTGATTTTTTTTTGAATTTTTTTTTTTAAGAAGTGGGTGAAGTTGCCTTCTGAGCATGGGTGTGTGTTTGTTTTCTTTGTTTTTTAAACTGTGATCTGCTTCTTAAACTTACTTGCACAGCACTTCTGCAGAGTACTGTGCACATAGTGGGCACATCAGGCTGTGTTACCCTACTGAAGTAGGGAAGCATCCTTTATCAGAGCTCTCCTGGCAGAGTAGTACAAGACCATGGAAAGCCCTGGCGTGGCACTCAGTGTAGTGGCCTTTGGGCAGCCCAGGGACAAGAATCAGCCATACTATTCTCCACAGGTAATGATACGTTGTAAAGCAGCCAAACGTGACAGAAGAAGAGCCTTCTAGAAGAGCCATGTGTTTAAATAGATAGGTAAACCCACAAACTGGGGGCAAGTCATAAGGTTAGCTGGAGTGGGAAGGTAAAAGAATAAATTTCCAAAATGAAAATAATTGTAGAGTCCTGATGCTAGAAAAGAATAGGGTTCAACATCCTTAACAGTACTGAATAACTGAGACGGTCAAAATAATAATAGGAAATGGTGGATTAAGGTGGAGGATTGAAACGCTGCCAAAGTATGAGATTAAAGTGAAAGGAGTAATACAAGAACATGTAAAGGACATATAAGCAAGACACTTCCGTAACTTCAGAACAGTTCAATGGGAGGGAAACTACATGGAAAAGGATGATGATGAATTTCAATTAAATGTAACCTTAAATAAGACTGTTTGGGACAGTTGGGAAGATGAGACACCATTTAAAAACTTGGAAGTACGTGTTAGCTCTTCTGAGTCTGTAGCTCAGAGGAGCAAAATGTGTACTTATTTGCAGAATTCAAAGGACTCTTGCTACAGTTTGGCCTTTCAAATGTCATATGATGGATAGAAATAATGGCTTTTGTTAAAGTGCTGTATGATGATTCCCACTTATTCATGAGATCAGTAGTTGTGATATAAATGGCTTTTTTGGGGGCAGGGAGAGGAGCCTTTCTACTCACAGACCACACAACATTTTGGATATTTTGCGCTTTAAAACTTCAGTGCCTCTGCAAAAATGCGTACTCTGCCAATTGATGGGGCTGAAAAATCTATAAGCTTTTTCCCTTGAAGAGGAAGATCTCTTCTGAAACAAGCAGACTCTTGACTACTTGTCTTTCTAATCTCTAGCAAAATAATGTGATGACCGCATGGCTGTTCAGTGTGGGGGGTTTAGTACAATTGTTCATGCTTTTCTGCACCCTGCCTTCCCAGATGAGGGTTGTTTTTTATGGCTCAGTCCTCCTGATAGAAAAAAATCATCATGGTGCTTTGTTGGTTTTTTTTTTAACAGTACAGAGCAACTGATTTTGTGGTACCTGGGCCTGGAAAAGTAGAGATGATCTACACTCCAGAAGATGGAGGCAAACCAGTCACATACCTGGTCCATAACTTTGAAAGTAGGTATAATCTCTAAGTTGTGATTAAAAATGATATTTTTAGTTCAGTTCAGCTTTGAAGTACCAGTCAGATTTGTTTGATCGTAAAATACGACTTTGAGATAGAGTGGGGAAGGAGGTCTGGGCCTTCTTCATTTGTCTGGGAAATACTGAAAGTTACTTGAAATCTTCCTGGGATCGAAGAGGCGTATCAAACAGACAATCATACTAGACTGGCGACCTGACATGCTCCTTGTATGATGATTGTAGTCACAGCATGTATGGCTTTTTGCTCAGAGGGAAACTTTCTATTTAAACGGGGCTTGACCTAAGGGGAGATATATTTGAGAACAATTTGGATGAAATTCTTTCTGGGTTTAGTTTGTCTTACTGGGCTTCATCGACACTTACAGTTTGTACTGTTCTTTATTAAGCTATCTTTTTTTCAATAGAAAAGAGAACTGATACTTACTCTGCAGAGTGGAAAGGAGATTTGACAAGGATGCTCCTGACTGTGTAGACTCTTAACTGTTTTAACAGATGCAGTCCCAAAGGTATTGATGTCCCTACTAGCAGTATTGCTGTACTGATTGTAGATGTTGCTAGGCTCAGGAAGAGGAGAGCTGACGTTGTTGGGCTTTGTTGCATGCAAACAATTACATGCACATTCCTAAAACCCAGGGTGTTTCTCTAGGGGGAGGATTCACAAAAATCATCTCTTGCCTATCGGTGATGGAAGTATCCATGATTTGAAGCTTTATTGTGATCTATATATGTGAGCATGCAATTTTTTGTTTCTAGCTACAAAGACGTAATACATCCATGTAAACCACAGAATCCTAGTTTGTATGCAGCTGACTTGGCAAACAGGTACCAAGACTGCCATGTTACCCCTCTTCTGTAATACTTGATCACTCCAGCATTGTTGCTCACACAAGCCTCAATCTCTGCTATGTCTTGTTGTACATCTGGAGTTCACCTGCTTCACTGCCAGTCCTAATCTGTTTTCATTTGATTGGTGACTGGTGAGCCTGTATTGGAGATGTCTGGCAGTTACAGCTGCCATTCTGATTCACTGCTCTGCGTTGTGTCAGCATGCAGAAAGCAAAGAAGTGGGAAGATGGCAGATCACTGCTGTTGCTCTGGGGCAACTCCCCTCCCCACAGATAACTGTTATGCCAGGCTATCTTTGCGATGCATAAGGGAAGCTTGCCCTATTGCTATACTAATATGTTCAACCTTGACACTGCATCAAGAGATTTTAGTGGGAAGCAGCACTGTATGGTTGTAACAAGGGTTTGTTTGACTTATATGCAAATAAGTATTTGAATAAAACTTCATATCTGTCATCCAGCAATTATGAAATCATGGCTCCACTGGACACAGTCTTTGTAGCTGATCAGATCCTGTTCCGTCCTTGACTCACTAAGAGAGGCAGGGGGACAATGTGTATTTTCACTGGCAACAACAGGACTTTCATTCCCTGCCAGTATGAACTTTAAATGACCTTGCTATCTTGGCAAGCAGATAAACCTCCTCTGCCTTCCCCTCTTCATTCGGCATGCATGTCCCTATAGTAACAACCATCTGGAGGTAGGGACAAATCGATGTTAGGAAAGGTGTTTTCAAAAATAATAAATAATTTTTAAAAAACACCTCAAACACTGGGGTGTTTCCAGAGCAAAGATTCCTGATAAAGGGACTGTGCAACAAACTAGAGAGGTGGTGGTAGTGAGGTGCTTAAAACTAAGTACCTGGTATCTACTTTTCACTAGAAACACAAAAGAGTTGTGCTCTGAAGATGACAAAGCTTTTTCATGAAGCCCTAGACCCTACTTTCACCCACAATCAGCCTCTCCCATGATCTGAACGCTGCAAACACACCTGTATTAGACAATCTAAGTCATGTGAGTGTTGATAGTTCCTCAGAGCCTTCTCAGGACTTTCCCTTGCACTCAGATGACTGGCATGTTCTTCCCACAATTTGCTGGAAGGGAGCCTGAGCAGGTGAAACAAACCTGCAGGGTAGGCCAAACACGTATGCTGAAAAGATGCAGGAATGCGTGTGGGGACTTGTTTACCTGAGCTAGGCAAAGCAGCTAACTGCTGGAATTAGTTCTGCAGTGCAGTCAAAGCCTGAAGGTGCGAGGTACTTAAGAAGGTAGCAAACCTATTTCTAGCTTTGACTGAGACCCATGTTCCAAAGTGCTTCCTGCTGCTTTGATAGAAAAATACTCTGGCTAGAAGAATTTTATCTGGCTAGTAGGAGTTCAGGCATGCTTATTCCTGTCTTCCTAACCCTGCTTAGGCTGGGTTAGGAGGAAACTTCTTAGGGGTATTGGATCACAATGTGAAGGTGTACCTAGCTGTATACCAAAACCATCTTCCTATCCATGCTTCACAGGACTGCTGGAGTTTTGAGTCAGCCTTAAGTTGAGAACCGTATCCAGACACCTGGGGATAACACCAGCCTGCCTGCCAGTGTATGCTATGGGGAAACTATCAAATCCTTAATCTAGTTGATTCCTATCTGTTTTTCCTCCACTAACAGGCTGTGGTGGTGTAGCCATGGGAATGTACAATCTTGACCAGTCTATCAAGGATTTTGCACACAGTTCCTTCCAAATGGCACTGTCTAAAGGCTGGCCCCTCTACATGAGCACTAAGAACACCATCCTGAAGAGATACGATGGCCGCTTTAAAGACATCTTCCAAGATATCTATGACAGGTAACTAGGATAGTCGTGTGCTTCCTACCACAGTGCATAAGTCTGCAGCAGGAACATGCTCTGCAGCCTTGTCAGCTGCTACAGTTAATTCAGCGCTTTGGGGAGGCTGTGCGCCTTCCCTGTTGCAGTCTCCCCTGTCCTGCAGGACACAGGATGCAATGTTGAAAGCTCTATGAAATCCGGCTCTGGTGTTCATCTCGTAACAGAGAGTCACAGATTCTCTGAGCTCCTCTGATTCTGAAGCAGACTTGCAATGGCCTAGCAAAGCAAGTGAGGAAAAAAAGAGTAAAGTGGATGCAAATCTTTTATATTTTACTCTTACCTCTTTGCACCTCACTACACACAATTACTTGCACAAATTATGCAACCCCTGTTTTTATCTGTGGCAAGGTGTTCTGGTTTTTGTTTTCCAGAGAGTACAAGTCCCAGTTTGAAGCCAAAAAAATCTGGTATGAGCATAGGCTCATTGATGATATGGTTGCTCAGGCCCTGAAATCTGAAGGAGGCTTTGTCTGGGCCTGCAAGAACTACGATGGGGATGTGCAGTCTGACTCTGTTGCGCAAGGTATGAGATGTTTTCTGTGCTACACTGAAGTAGGCTCAGTAGCAGTCTCTTGTGACCTTGTGCCATATTTTATGTAATGGCCCAGGAGGTGGTGTTTGGTCTCAGAACCTACATTTTAAACCTGTGGCCAGTCATGCACATATCAGGCAGGCAAAGAATTGCTGATTTCACTTTTACAAGAAAATCCATCGAATGCAGACTGCATAGTTGCACTTCACCGAATGGCATTTCCTACCAACATAATAACTGATAGGCTTTGCATTCTTGCTGCAACTGACAGCTTGAGTTAAGTTGACTGGTGGTGAGCATACTGGCAGGTGCTCTACAGGTAAGAAAGAAAATCTTCAAGACCTAAAGCTGTTTGTCAGGTGTAAAGACAGAGATTGATATAAACTTCACAGACTTGTAGAACGTGATCAAAATACTATATTACCAAGCTGCCCAGTGCCAAACAAATATGGACGCAAAAACCCAAAGGGCAAGATGGGTGCCTTTGTGTAATACCCACTTCCTGAAGTAATGCAAACTGCCTCCCACAGAACAAGTATGTGTGAACTGCTGAACAAAGAAGCTTTCAAAGACAGAGATCTCTGAAACCTACAGTGTTAGAAGTGATGTGAATGTCCTGTTTTGGCAGCTCATGGTTCCTTTCACTAGAGCAGATGCTTTTGATATGAAGTAGGTTTCTTCCCTATCACCCTGTGGGGAAGATAGTGATTGGCAGCCCAGCACTGCTTATTTGGGATTCTTTGTTTTCATACTGCACCTTTTCAGTAAAAATCTGTCCAGCAAGTTAGGTGAGAGTACTAATTTTCTTGAAATGTTGCAGAATGTCTGCATGTTTGTATCTCATGGTTCAGCAGGACTTTCTGTTCAGACAAGCTGGATGTGTTGGGATTAGCTAGTTAGTTGCAGCAGCAGCACTGCTGTTCAGGAATACTCGCATCAAGGCTGGGTTGTAGGGGGATGGTAGAACTGGGGGATTAAGGGAATTTAAGGGTGCTGTCCAAAGGACACACTGAACTTTTTAAACCATGTATTCTACAGGCTATGGCTCTCTGGGGATGATGACCAGTGTGCTGATCTGCCCTGACGGCAAGACTGTTGAAGCAGAAGCTGCTCACGGCACCGTTACTCGTCACTACCGCATGCACCAGAAAGGCCAAGAAACCTCCACTAATCCCATTGGTGAGCTGCTTTTCACTGCCCTTCGGTGATCTCTACACATGAAAGAACAGGTTTGAGTAAGAACATCTGCATCCTTTCTGCAGAGAATTGCACTACTGAGTGGTGAAACTGGTAGTTCATAATGCATTTTTCTTCCATGGAGACAGCCATAGCCTGGAGCAGAGTCAGGGTGAGCAATGAGCTAGAGCTAACCCAGCCTTTGAGACACGCTCTCAATCTTCAGCAAATGATGGGTTTATAGCCACAATGGCCTTACGGTTTAGGTTGGTTGCTTTTTATTTTACTCCCCTTTCTGATGCTCCAAAAGACCCAGTCACCCCCCAAACAGTGTATGTACTTAAAGTGTAATTGCACCTAGAATGGGACATGAGGGAAAAATCCTCTACAGTTGCATAGGAACCAGAGCATAATGCAATACCAGGAAGATGGCTGTGCCCTTCTATCATAAGGACAATTTTCTGTGTAACCCCAGAGTCCTACCACTGGTCATTCTTTCTGACTTGGGCAGGAGCAAAATAAGATAAAATGGCATGCACAAAGAGATTGGAGGCAGCAAGTACTTTCTAGGGTTTACTTTTCTTTAGGGCTGTGCAAAATGCAAAGGATGTCTAGATGAAGTGTTCTTTTTCCCATACAAGATTTTCTATCTTTTTTTTTCTGTCTGGTTTCAGTTTTATTAATGCTAAAAAATAATTGCTGTTACACATGACAGTATAGAACAATGTCCAGGGAGTAATCTAGTGTTCTCTCTCAGCCTCCATCTTTGCATGGACAAGAGGACTAGCTCACAGAGCTAAGCTGGACAACAACACTAGCCTCAAGAACTTTGCAGTTGCCCTGGAAGAAGTCTGCATTGAGACCATCGAATCTGGCTTCATGACAAAGGACCTTGCTGCCTGTATCAAAGGCCTGCCTAAGTAAGTGTGTGAAGTAATCAGCTGTACTTGGAGAAGGCTGTTTTATTTGGTGTTTCTGAACAGCATTTGCTGGGAAGTTATTTTAGTATGGTGAAGAATTGCTGGATTCTGGTCACAGAACAGGGGTCATCTGTACCCAGTGTTGTACAAAGAGAACATGAGACCCTCCTTGCCCCAAGTAGCTTAGTCTGGGTTGCTCTGCTATTGTAGCAAATGCAGGGGGGAAAAAAATGAAGAAGGAACAGCAAAGATTTCTTTTATGATAGGCTGGCTACATTGGCCAGATCCTGCCCTGTCCATTTGTTAGGATGGAGACCTACTTCACTGCAACATACTACCTGGCTACCTCTTCTCTGGAACCTTTTGCCAAAAAACATTAGCCTGATGAGTGAGAACTGCATGGGTTTTAGAGGCAAGACTTAGAGTTCTTTGAACAGTCTTCCCCTGCTTTGAGTATTTGAGTGGCTTTACAACTAATGTCTGTCTTGTTTTGTTTCCCCTTTTCAGCGTCACACGCTCTGACTACCTGAACACCTTTGAGTTCATGGACAAGCTTGCTGAAAACTTGAAGGGGAAGTTGGCCTCTCTGCCCAAACTTTAAGGCACGGGTCCTACTCAAGCTCCACTAACAAAGTGTCTCCAGCTTACACCAGAGTGTAAGTGGCACTGTATCACACTCTGTAATATTTCAAATACTAGACAAAAATGAACATGTACACTTTTTAAAATGTTTTAAAGACCATGTTTCCTTAAACCCCTTGAGCTGCTCAGCCAGGCCTTACTTTTGCTAAGCAGCTGAATGTGATAGTATTCAAGCTCAATGTGGGCCTGGATTCCTAAAGTCATTCACAGCAGACCTGAGGCTTCTCTCCATGACTTTATGATCTGTGTTTCTTTTCTCTCTTCTTTTCAGACTGAAAGCCAGTCTGTGTCACAGCTCTGGTTGAACCAGTGGTGACTTACTGTCCAACAGACCTTAAAAATCAGAACCGTCCTCATCTCTGCAGTACTGTCCAGAGTATAAGTGAGCTCACAGGGCTATGCCAGCTCAACTGCAGCCCCTCTCGTACTTAATTTATCTTTTAGTGCCAACCAGAGCCTAGTATCTCAATACTAAGGGATTTGGTCAGGACTGTAGCATTTGAGAAGAAGCACTTAGTAAATGCTGGAAACAAGCCCTATAGGCTAAGAGCCTAATAAAGCCATGCTGCAGTGTCTAAATGCAGGCCATGCATTTAGTTATATTCCTTCTGACTGGATGTGAAGCATAGGAACTGTTACCTCTTCCCCCCACCCCACAATTCATAAAGGTGCAAAACTTTTCTCCAGTTGTCTGGGTTATTACTTACTCTTCCTGTTGTGTGATACAGCAAGTCAGATTGTGACTGTGGAAACACTATTCCATCCATAGTTTTGTTTGGGTTTTTTAAAAAGAATATTTTAGTTCAAACTAAAATAAAAGCCAACTAACATTCTTTGTGTCTCTCCTTCCTTTGTGTGATTAGCAGGTATGGGGAAATTCTGCCTCAGAGACTCCAGTACCTTTCAGCACAGTCCAGTATGTGCTGGGACAGACTGTTGGAATGTGATATAAACACAAAATAACCTCTCCCTTCGTAGAGTAGATTTTTAATTTGTTCTGGACCAGGGCAAGATGTGAACTGTAATATGGTGGTAAGCATCAGGTAGTGCACGAGAACTAAACTTTAAGGCACTAATTTCATTGAAACTTTACTCTTGGACCAATACAAACTCAAACTAATGTATCATCACTTAACAAAGGTCACAAACTGGTTATGCATGAGACAAACTCATCTTACAGTTATTGTTTGTTTTAATGACTTAACAGCATAGCTCAAGTGAGAGCAATGTAGTAGCATTTATCTGACTGCAGATGACACTGTTTTCCCTCTGTACTAACAAAGTTTCCATCTTCTGGAAGACCCTACACAGTACTGATGGATGTTGCTGAAGTGCTGAGGAGAGAGAGGAACACTTCCCTCTGTGCTGGGAGATGCAGTAAGTGTGGTCATAAGAGCATAGCATCCCTCTCCCTGCTTTGCCATGGAGAAAGAGGAAACATTTTTCCTGCTTCCAAAAAGGCATACTCCCTTCACTACCAATATGACCACTTTTTTTTCCCTCAAACATTTAATATCAGTAAGCTTCAAAGTACAGAGTCTACAGCAGTAGACTCTGAAAAAAAGCAAGTGCTGGAGGCCAGCAGGCACTCAGTCTCCCATGGAAAACAGCACAGGATTTCCTGAAACGCTACCAGCTACTTCAGAGAACTCCCTCGTAGCTCCCACCACCAGTAATAGCCCTTTGCACCAACAGTCCCAGTAGTGGACTTCAGCAAAAGCCATCTTTGGTCAAAGTAGAGCCTAGCTTACCTGTAGTGCTGACACTGATGTAGCTACCTGTGTCCTAGGTATTGCATGCTCAGGACCGGTGGAAGGCTCACTTCTCAACTCCCTAGTTACAGAGACAGTGAGAGGGGATCTGTCAGTTATCTGACATGGCTCCCATCCAGAACAGCAGAGAGCTCTGACTTCTAGGACTAGGTCTTCAGTAGTCAACCCTAAATGTGATTCCACAATGGACTGCTGTAAAAATTGACTTCCCTAGAGGTAGAGGAGTTAATGCTAGGCAGTATGTCAGCATGCCTCTCCTGCTTGCTGTCAAAGCCTGGGCTGCTGAAAGCCTTTCATCCCCTTTCAGCAACCCTTGTGGGTAGCTGCAATGCTGGAAGATCAGCCCTCGAAGGTGTACTGTCCCCAGACTTGTGCAGAGCCAGCTAGCTGTCTGTGGTGCCACAAGCACTTGTGCAGAAAGGCTTTGCAGACAAGCACCGCAGCATTTAAAGGCAGAGGTGGGGGAGGGTGGGGAATAAGTGTCACAAAGCTTTTATACTGTCCGCATAGAAGACTTTATTTATACTTCAAAATTAAAATAAAAAAAAGATATTCAAAACATTAGAGACATTCTAGCAAAGATGCACAAGCCCCTGGGAGCTTGGGGAGCACCTGTTCAACCCCTACTTTACTTCTGACTCCATGTCTCTTTCCATTGTTACTAGCTTGCCTGCCTTGACACTGGGACATCCTTCAGGAAGCCATTCATTTTCTTCTTTGATATTCTTGGTCATTTCCTCAGCTTTAGCAGTATTCTTCTTTATGGTTTTGCGGACAGGGGCGTGGAGGAACTCCATGCTTGTAAATGGGTCACCCCGCCTCAGTTTGCTGCAGAACGAAAAGGGTTAGGTTGAACTATCAAAGTTATTTCTTGAATATATGTATGATTTCAGTCTCTATAAAGTTTCTGATTTTATTGAAATGGTTCCACTACAAGATGACAAGGAACAAACTGTACCACTAAGTCCACTACAGGAACAGATGTACTAGTACCTTCTGACCGAGTGTAACCAACTCCACACAAAGTTCAGACTGTGACACTTTTCAGGGGAAAAAAAACCCAACATTGTTACGCTACTGCATAATACTAAGTCATCACTTTAGGAGTTCAACAGTTCTATACAGTAGCCATTGTATATACTGAATCTACAGTTTCTTCAGGAAAAGATGCAGCTACTTGTTTAGGTACTTATATCTGCCAGAAAAAACATAGATACAGGCTGCTTACAGGGGAGAACCCTTCTCAAGACCTAGCATTTCTTTTACTGAAACACAATTCAAATGGAAGTATTATTCAGTTGTTGTCTAAACCTTTAGATATCACAGAATGGCAACAAGTGAAATTAGGGCTTTCGCTTAGCTGTCTTTATTTAGCCTCACGCTAATCCCTCATTAGCACTGGAGCACCACAGATGCAGTCTGCTAAGAGAGGTGCTCATTTCAGCGAGGGAAATAACATCTTTGGTAGCTTGTTACCAGAAGCCTGCACATGCATCTGTGCTAATGCAGAATTCTCGCTTAACCACACTGTGGCAGAAGAGGAGGGTCACAGAAACACAAAGCGTAAGAAGAACTTAAAGACAAACAAAGTGACAGAGGGTCCAGCCCTGGAGAGTGAGCACATGACAGCAGAGCAGGGGTTGCAGCATGGGAACAGTCATGGGAAGGAATAGTTTAAAGCCCAACCTGTTGAGTTTTGGCTCTGTATAGGAGGCTGGATGTCGTCTCCGCCTAGATGAGCGCCCTGACACTTCTTCCAAGCCGGAGGAAGACAGAGTCCTTGCATTGGTCAAGTCCTGTAGTGGCCTGGTTTCTGCAAGAGACATTCACGTATGAGTTGATCAAAATGTTTCCAAATCACCTCCAGATATTCTACGAAATACAACTTCCAAATAGAAGGGCTGCATTGGCAGGTTTCTCTGAACACTGCGCAATTGTGAATCCAGTCACGTTTCCTCTAAACTCAGGAGACCATTTTTGTCCAGAAGTTCCAGACCTGCTCCTGAAAAGTCAGCTCATGAACAAATTGGGTTCCTCACTACAAAAAACACAGGTCACTTAGTACTGCTAGTATCATTGGGCCCTAATGTAATAGGAAAATAATACAAAAATGATAGGTGATGGTTCTAATGCCCAGGAGCTTACACCCTGGAAGATGAAACAAGCTTATGGCAACCAAGCAACCTACAAGACTTCCAGCAAGACGTGAGACCCTGCCAGTGTTTACTGTACCTTTCAAAGCAATGTTGGCCAAGACAGGGAGGGCAGGAGAACAAACGTCCTCCCTCTCTACAAAGTACAGTCCACTCTGGCTATAACAGGCCTGTTTTTCTAAAGCTACAGTAAGGAAAAACCCCACAAAACAACTCACTTTACAAAGTATCCAACAGCAAGCTCCCAAAAAGGCTCAGCTTTTGAGAGAGCAACAAACACTATTGTATTACCAGCCAAGGGTAAACCCTCTAAATCCTCAAAACAAAAAAAAAAAAAGAGACAACCCAAAAAACACAACAAAAACCCCCCCACACCACACCACCACACAATCAACCAACCAAAAAACCCCACACCCAAGAGAATTTAGGTAGCTCCATTGAAGATACCACCTACAGGTATAGAGTCTGAATCCTTGCAGCACTAACCATTCTGGACCAAAAACCTGCCATCTTCATCATAGTCTGTGCCCCAATAATGCTGACTCTAGTAGGCAAGGTCAGCATCAAATTATACCTTTCAACTGCTTGAATAATTGATAGGCATGCCCTGAAGATAGCAAGAGTGCTAACAGCCCCTAGTCTTTTCCCAATATCCACACGTGAACAAGTGACCAGAAATTCTTATAGGAATGCTGATAAACCAGAAGCAAATGCAGCCACAGAGATAACTGGCTAGCACAAGTGGAAGCATAAATGGTATATGGGACACTGCTCTTTAACTCCAGGGGGGGGGGGAAGCATTTGCCGCATGGATTTTGTCAGTAATCTCCAAACTCAGGTTCCCTCCCCAGTCTACCACCTACCAGGTTCCTGTGAAGATGAACGCCAAGAACTTGACTCAACCTGGTTCCTTTCCCCAGGTATTTCCTCTGCAGCCTTTTGTTTCAATCTCGGGGAGCTTTCCAGCCAAACAGAGGATTTCTCTGGCATTCTGTTGCCCTCAGTACTTAAGCTCTTGGAGACTGGTACATTTGTAGGCCTGGAGCTGACAGGCAAAGCTGCAGAACGAGTCACAGAGGATTCAAAACCATGTGAAATGTCCGTAAGATTATTTGTAAGCAATCTCTCAGCTATCTGCTCCTCCAGGAAGGCATCCGTCTCAGACAGCAGATCTGTAGCGCAGGAAAACTTCCCCGTCAGCACAGTTTGCTTGGATGCAAGTTCTGCTGAACCTCCAACGAGCACCTTTGCACCACCACTTTGTCTGGCCAGGGCATCAGTCTCTGGAGGACTACAGGTATTCGTCTTCCTCCGATGCTTCTGTCTGGGATAAGCCTCTTTTTTTGAAGCATTCATGTTGTTGTCAACTTTAGCTTGCCCCTTTTCTTGAAGGCCTCCTGTCTGTTTTTTACTGCTCTGAGCAGTTACCATCCTTGGAACTCTGGAGATTTTGCTAGGTTTGCTCCCAGAAACAGGCCCAGGAGGTACAATTTCACCCCCTTCAAAATCTATCTGGACACGTTGTATGTTTCCTGCAAGATCCAAAGGACAAACACAAGTTTTCCTGCTGCGTTTAAGATTACCCGGTGAATCCTTTCTGCTCTCCTCAGCTACTCCTTGAACATCTATACACGGCCCAAAAACATCAACTTCCTTTCTCTGATCATTGCAACTGCTTTTCCTGACAGTATTTTTCCTGCTTTTCTGTCTTCTTTTAGGCCATTCTTCAGCTTTGGCCTCTGGTATTTTCACATATAAATATGTGTTTGGCAGATTCTCCTCAGAGTCATCTATTCGCCTAATTTCTCTAGTGTTTCTGTTGATTTTCTGTCTGATGGTATTTGTGTTCACACCCGAGTCCTCTTGCAAAGCACAGGCACTTGAGGTTTCTTTACTCAAAAGTAAATTTTTTAGACTGGAATCATCTGAGGGATTTTCATGACTTGAGAAGGTATGAACTGTGCTTTTTGACAAGCTCTCCGTGCTTTGGATTGCAGAGACAGCTTCCTTCTTAACCTGTTGCAGCAAGTCCACGCTTTCAAGACTGCACAGCTGTGCTGGATTCACCACGTATGTTCTTCTGAGATCTCGGACTTCATTGGGAGAGCGGCAATGTTGCTCCACATCACAGCCTTTGTTCTTCCTGTTGAAAGACCCCACAGAAGCCTTCTGTCTCATCTCAGGAACTTCAGACTCACTAGAACACGTTGCGACTTTTGGCTGAAGAAGCTTCTTTGCATTTTGGGCACTCTCTTCAACTTGAAGTAGAGCAGGACTACTTTCTGCAGTTTTTTTAGTTGCATTTGTTTTCTTTTTTCCTGTGCTTGCTTTTTCAACAGTTGTTTTTTCACCAGTTTTACAATTACCTTTGCTTTTAGCCTCTACAGGAACAAACTTGGGGACCGGGCTATAGCTGAGGTCTGTTTCAACACCACACCCAGTTTCTTCAGCCTGTGGCTGATCGCAGAAGATCTCTTTACCCAAAGACTTTCTATCAGAAATAACAGTGGTTTGAGTAAGCAAAACCAGAGAGCCGCCAGATTTCAGCTGTGGCTGCGTGTTGCTCTTGCTGGAGCTGCTGCTGTCATTTGCAATACTCCACCGATCCACCTGAGTAGAACTTACACACGGGAAGATCTCCACACCAGAAGATGGAGTGCTTGTTGCAAACAGCGCAGAACACTTTCTCCTCTGAGTAACATGCCCTTGTGAGAGACGATTAAAGAAATGTTTTGCCATCTCATTGTCCTCATATGAAAGTGGATGACTTTCCCAGGCAAGTGCTGTCAAATTGTTGGAATTTTGTTGGGTGGCACACAAGGCTTCTGTTGGAAAGGCAAAATTAATTCCCAAGACTGAGAAACGCAATAGGCAAATGCCAGCTTTCCCCCATACCACTAAAAGCCACACCCCACATGCTGCTACAAATTCAGAGCTAGAAAAAGCATGATTTTTGTCTCTACAGGGGCTCCCCAAACTGTGTAACAGAATTGCTCAGCTGGCTTCCTTCAGAACAGAAAGGCAGCCCACACCATAATATTTAGGAATGCATCTATGAGAGTTATTACTTACATGGCAAATCCACAAGGAACAGAAGATGTGCAGCTGTCACATTGTCAGATTCTGCACTGTCAGGCATTTCTGAAAATCTTACGTAAGCTCAGTGCTTATTACTTGAGCTGTTGCAAACATGCCAGATAACCCCACCGAGACACGCCATTATACGGAATTCTGGCAATATCAGTGTCAATGAAGCATGCAGTTCCTAACAGTAATTAGGAGCTGCTGGAGTGATGGTTAGGAGCTAACTGGCACTGCACTCATTCTTTCTGAACACAGACACATAAGGTCATACGAGAAGAAAAGAAGACAACAGAAATTTACCTCCAACGATGCCAGAGTCAAGAAAAGCCTCTCGTACTTCTATTGCTTCAGCCAGCTTCTTCCCACTCTCTTCCTGGTGGGACTGAGGCTTCTCAGCAGGCTGTAGTGGCACAATATCTTTGGAGGGAACAGGCACAATTTCCAGGGGCTCGTTCGAAGCAGGTCCCTGATGACCTAGTGAGGATGTCTGTATTGCTTTGGAGCTGCCACCTTGCTGTCCTGCATCACACACTTTGGAAATGGGCACCCTCATTGGCATCCCTGTAACCCTGGTGAGAAGGAATAACAGCAATGGCGCATGTTCCATACATGCAACAGATCCCAGAATCTAGCAGAGTAGCTACAGCTTTCAGCTCCATCAAAAGTTGCCAAAATACATTTCTGAAGGCTTCAGGTGCTGAAGAACAAACACTGCCCAGCCAGGACAGAATTCTCATTTTTGTGCAAGCACAACTCATAAGGAAAGCACACCACTGTGGACACAGAAGCAGGAGAAAAATATACTGAGGCAACAAGGAAGCAAGGCCTTTCGGCACACAGGTTGCAACCAGAGGTTCACCTCGCTGCTGAACACCAATGCAGCTGCTTGGAGGTATGTGTGTGGACAGCCCCAGGAGTTCCCCTGTGTTCAGAGGGGAGACTAGACAGAGGAGAAGAGCTTCAAATATATTTTAAGAGATCCTGCTCTGAGCTTCTTTCCAAATCACAAGTTTACATCATACAAGCAGATGTCTATTAAGCATTTATATGTAACAAACATCAAAGTAGCTAGCTAAGACACTCACTTACTCAAGGATATCTTGCAGTGGTCACTAGCTACAAAGGGAAAAGGTACCTAAAAGCAGTAAGTTTTCAAACAAAGGAGGGAGAAGGACCAGTTTATGCATAGACTTGGCATTAGAACAAATAAGACAAGGAGTGGCAGCAGAAAAACGCAGAGAAAAGGAAAATATCACGCAGTGGTGGTTCAGAGAAGACATCTCATATAAAACAAGACAACTGGGTACATACATAAAACACAAGAGGAAGTTTTGCATTGTCCTGGTTTGAGCAAGACAGGACTAATTTCTTTTCTAATGCTTGGGAAAACTGTACTTTTAGAAGACTCTAGTGTCTGAATTTGTGAAAATATTTGCTTTACAGCTATGGTGTGTGGGTTTCAAGGTCTCAGTGTTTTTGAGCTCACCAGGAGCAGGGATGAGGAGGACCGAGACCTGGGCACTTGACCCAACCTGGTCAAAATAATTATTTCATACCACGAATGTCACATCTAATACAAATTAGAAAGTTTGCTGCAAAGCTCTTGCTCCCTTAATGGCAGCAATCCAGAGGACTTCTTGCCCTAGTGCCAGACCCCTGAGCCCTTCCCTTCCTCCCAAAGCCGTAGCACTCACAGTGCCCAACATTTACTGTCCACTGCTGGGAGTGCACAGCTTCCTACTGATAGAATGGGCTGAGTATAATCCTTGTATGTTTTACATTGGTTCTTTTATGTTATTACTGTTAATTATCTAGTCTTATTCTATTAAATCTGTTTACATTTCAACCCCCAGGTTTCCTTGTTTTCTTCCCGATTCCCCTTTCTGGGTGGGGAGGGGTCAGTGGACCACAATAAATTGTTGTGGGTTTCTCAAACCCTAACACACATACAGAAATTCAGGACAAGCTTAGTGATATCTGACATTTTAAGGCTCACCTCACAAGCTGACCATCTACAGTATCATTGGCCCAGCTATCTTCAGTAATGCTGCTCTTCTGGCCATTGGACAAGGATGCAGAACTCGTATGGAACTGGAAAACAGAGAAATAGAAGGGTGATTTAAAGCTCTTACAGTCCCCTCTGCAGCTTCCTGCACAGAAACAGCAGCAGCTGCTCAGTTTCACCCTGGAAAGTATGTCAAATACTGCCAGTGACCCTCTCCCACTTAAAAATTGCACAAATTATGGAATAAATTGCAGCAGAGTCAGATTCTGTCTCCACAGGTTTAAGGATGAAGTTAAACTAGTTCAGATAATCTGAGACTAGGAAGCAGGAATATTTTCCCACCCACTCATGAGACAGGACATATGGAAAGTATCCTATTGCCTATCCAAAGCTGCTATGGCAACACTTGGAAAAAGAAACCAAAAAGAAGTCACAACTTGTCATAGCAGAAGAGCCTACTGGCCAATACAGCCAATGACCCAGAGGAAGGCAGTTTAAAACTGTAGCCTTTCCTACACAGTAAGTTACCCTGGAAATCATTAACACCAAGCTAAAAACAAGGATGCAGCCAGCACAATTCAAGAGAAAAACAGTTGACACGTCAAACACTGAAGTGAGCAGGCAATACAAAGCAAAAGACACAGCCAAACACAGCTCCCTTCCCAGAGCAGTGTGCTCACATTTCGCATGGTTTACCTCAGACAACTGGGCCAACTTGACTGCAGCCGTAAGGTTTTCAAGTTCTTTCAAGATGTTATTCTATGTTGGGGTAATAAAGAGAAAGAAATCGTGAAGACATTAAATCAAAACATCTATTCCAATAAGGGTGCTGGTAGCCAGAGCAATGCGTATTCTGGGGGGAACACAAGTTGGAAGAAAGAGTATAGAAATGAACTGTGACATTTTTCATATGCAGAGGGTATGGACAATCAGTGACAGCTCACTCCTCCCAAGGCTGGGACACTAGTGCTGCATACCTTGCCCACCACCCTTTCCCATGCCAGCAACACTGTTAGCACCATACCAGGAAGGAGAGCTTGTGCCGCAGCACAGCATTCTCAAAGTGGCACTGCTCCACCTCCTTCTGTAAGATGGTCTTCTCCTGGGTGAGCCGCTGTGCATTGGCTTTCTCTGCATTGAGGGCCAGGGCCAGTGCTTTATTGTTGTGCTTTAGGGAGACTTTAATAGTGGAGGAGTTGTCTGTAAGTGATAGAGAAGCATCACACAGAATCAGCATCCAAGGTCTCATCCATGCCTCTTCCCTCATCATACTTCTTCTCCTTCCCAGAACAGCCTCCCTCAGTCTCAGATCTCTACAACTCAATAACCCACACACAAAGTCAGCAGTATAATTCCTTCCAGCAATGGAAGTCTCCAGAGAACAGCACGAAAAGCTTTCTGTGATAACCTGCAACACTTCAGACAGACACCCTCTCCATCTTCAGTGGTCATGCTCAGTCAGCAAGTTACTGCTTCAATTCTTAAGTAGCAATGGTGTGGTTCAGGTATTGAGTTTAGAAAGATATGTTTCTGGCATTGAACAAGTCACCTATAGCTCTGAGCCCTAATCTCCATCCAAAAAAGGGAGAAAAACCCCCCTACTTTCCTCTGTAGTAGCCCTTGAGCAGATTTAGATCCATGTTTCCCAATTTCAAAACAAATAAAGAAAAGTAACCCAAATATCTAACTTCCTCAAGGTAGCCCAAATTATCTCATGCACTATTGTTGCATTATTTCCCCCCCTAAAAACAAATCACAGTTGGGCTACCTTCTGCACAGGATTGCACATACACTAGAATATCTTTTCTCTTATTTTTTGCTGTTTGGACTCTGAGGACTCAGTTACTCAGACAATGGTATCTAAATGCCATCTGAGATGCTGCTGCTGAGCTGACTGTGATTCCCCCCTGCCTGCTGCTGCTCCAAAGGTTCTTCCTTAAACCTGCCAGTCACAGATACCTCAGGCACCTTTGGGCACCTCCAGTGGCAGCCGACGCTCCTTTGCAGGGCACCGAATTCACTAGAAACCCCCAGGCAGAGAAACAGCTGTCAAATACAAGCTCTGGGTAAGAGACAGACACCCACCACCACAACCAAAGGCACAGTTACAAGCTATGGTAGCTGCCAGCCCCCGCACGCGCCGCAAGGTGAGATACACTCACTTATGATTTTTGTTTTGATTTTTGATGCGAGCGAGGCGTTCAACTTCGCAGTCTTTAGGGTGCTGTTTTTCTTCTCCCGCATCCGCTCCCTTACACCACTCAGGCTGAGGAAGGATGCCTCGGAAGCCTCCCAAGATGCCATAGCTAGAGAGAGCGACACCGAGCAGGGTTAGCACCCGTACCGTTCCCCTCCGCAAAAACTTACAGGCCAAGACGTACGCCCTCCTCCCCGAGAAGCGCATCTGCGGCCTCGCCCCCCACACCCCGGCCCGGCGACCCCCGCAGAGGCGGCGGCAGACCCACGGCACGGCGGCAGACCCACGGCACGGCGGCCGCCCTAGGCCGTTACAGCCCCTCCACCGCCTCCCTCACCCCAGCGGCCCATCAGCGCCCCCGGGGAGCGGTGCGGGCCGGCCCCTTCCCTTCCCGCCTGACCTGCGTGCGGGGCGGCAGCCGCGGCACCCTCCAGCTGGGCGAGCACCCCTCGCCACGGCCTTAGCAGGAGGGCGAGGGGGAGAGACGGCCCTGCCCCTGCGCGCCGGAAGATTTTTGAATGTAACCAGGAGGGCGGGCGGCCCGCCCCTCGCCCCGCCCCGCGGGATGGCGGCCGGGGGAGCAGGCGTCTCCCGCTGCCCGCTGCTCCGCCGGGGGAAGCAGGGGAGAGGCGGGGAGCGCGGAAGCTCTCCATCGCCGCCGCCGGTTGCGGCGGAGCAGGGACGTTAGTTCCCCCGTCCGTCAGGGCGCGGGCGGGTCTGCGTGTTCGGAAACACCGCCGCACCCGCCCGTTCGGGTCAGGCCGCGCCGCCATTTTGCGCCGCGCTGTTGGGCCGGGCCGCTGTCGGGGAAGGTCGCGCCTTCACCCCGAAAGGAGACCCCGAAGCGCCGCTTTAGCCAGGCGGCGCCGCCCCGCTGCCCTCATGGCTGGAAGCGCTTGATTTGGAGGCAGCGCTGGTGAGGCGTCAGCGCGGAACCTCGGCGGTGCCGCCGCCATCTTGCTCCGCGCACGCAGAGCTACAAGGCTCCTGGAACGCCTCAGGAGAACCCGAGGGCGGTTCTGAAGGACAGACCTCACCCAAAAGTTAGGGTTGGTTTGTCCGCGGTATTCAGTGCCTGTCTTCCAGCTTTCACATCCGAAAAGGTGACATTTTGCGGTCTATTCAAAGGATATTTTTTCTTAAGTAATTCACATTTCAGTCCAAGTTAACGCATTGCTTTCCAGCCACCTTTGAACTTGTCCTCAAGAAGTTGACATGGCATGTGCGGGTGTTGTGAGACGTATCTTAATAATTTTCCAGAGACAAGATCTCTTCATGAAGGATATTTTATTCACAATTGCAATGGCGGGCATGACTGCCCAAAGTGTGCGCCGGACAATTTTTCAGTCCTACTTTTTATCCCAAGCGTACAACCTATCCGACCTATGTTACTAAACCACATAAGAATTGAGCTGACCCATGTATCTCTTGAAGCATCAATATCACCCTTTTATGGTCTTCGTTTTTCTTAACATACTTCCTTATCTTATGTAGCCAAGGTCTCACATACTTTCTTATCTTATATAGCCAGGTTCTTGCAATGTAACTTTTCACTCTACATGGCTCACTGCAAAAACCCAAGTTCTACCTCTCACAGGTGTGACAATGTTAAAAAATTTTAAGGAAATAACACGTAAGGAAAAAGCAGCCAAATAGTTTGCAGAACAGCAATTTACAGTGGAGGTGCAGAGGGACTTTGCAGCACAAACAAGGCTGGCAAAACCACTTCTACCTGCTGCCACAGGCATGTGAGTGGTAGCCCTTTACAAGACTCCTAAATCCTACTCCTGTTACTATTTTATGTGGTATTTGTTAATATGTTAGCTCCTGAACATTAAATCATGGACATTATTAAATATATTTATTCCTTCCAATTTAATTAAGTAGTAGATTGACAGAACACCCACCATTACTAGCCCTGAAAATCAGACCTGCAGTGGATAACGATGCTGTAGACACACAGACCTTCCTATTGCTTTACTTCTTGCTCTGGGGAACCCGTGACTGGCATTAAATGTGTTATGGTGTGGGAAAAGACTTAAGTATCTGTTCCTAATAAGTTTTCTGTGCTTGACAAATTCCGCAGTTCGAGGGGCCTGACCCTGCTCATACTAAGTTACTTTACTAAGTTTATAAAGCACACTGGTTAGCAAATTAAATTAACAGTGGACAGTTTAAACCTGAGACCCTTTCCCATGCAGCCCTATTTAAATGGTAGAAATCTTTGCCAGGTGATACTGCAGATGTCAATTATTCAGGTTTCAAGAAGTGATTGGGCAAGTTAGTGGAAGTAAAAAAGAAGCAAGGGCTATTAACTGTCAAGACAACACTTGAAGAAAATCCTGAGCTGCAAAACAGCGGAGAATGGGGAAGCTGGTGTTGGTCTTCCTCAGACATCCACTAGTGGCTTTTATTTTTTTTCCCCAGGAAGAGCACAAACACAGTGCCACCCCGCTTCATGCCTTGCAATGGTAGAGAGGCATTTCTTGCTTTTGGGAAAGTAGCAGGGGTCAGTTCACCGCGGGGTTAGGGACCTGCCTCATTTCAGGAAAGTCCCTTTCTTCATCAGAGTATCACACTTGCTGCACAATAGAGGAGGTATTGAATTAGCAGGACTTTGGGGCAGTCCTGGCATGGCTATGTTCACTTTGTGAAGGTCACTTTTCACACTCGCCTGGCCACACCAGCAGATAAGCCCTGGGTGGGTCTACCTGGAGGAAATGCAGGCATAGATCTGCGTTTCTCAAAGCAAAAAAGCAGCGGCTATACTGGAGACGCAGGGTTGCCATGATGCCTGCCAGGTGGATGCCCTCAAAAAACAAATCCAACTTGATTACAAGTCCCACAGCTGGCATAAAAGGTGGGGAAGTGCTGTGCTTGGTGCTCCTTTTGCCATAGAATTAATGAGAATGGCCATAAGCATCTCATGCTTCTGGGAGGGGCCATTCCCAAACTCCAGCCGATGAAAGTAACGTCAATCACATAGTTCACAATGAAGGCTCCCTGGTCAGGCAAAAAGACACATTCCAGCCTAACTGCAGAAGCAGATGATTCTCTGTCAAAGAGCCAATGGAAAAAAAAAAATGAAGGCTGGTGAAACAAGGGGAGGGCATAATCAGTATCATAAAACCCAAAAATACCATAGAATCATAGAATGGTTTAGGTTGGAAGAAACCTTAAGGATCATCTAGTTCCAACCTCCCTTCCTAATATCTAATCTAAATGTGCCTTCTTCTAGTTTGAAGCCATTACCCCTTGTCGTATCACTACATGCCCTGCTAAAGAGTCTCTCTCCAGCTTTCTTGTAGGTGCCTTTCAGATGCTGTAAGGTCTCCCCAGAGCCTTATCTTCTCCAGGCTGAACAACCCCAATTCTCTCAGCCTGTCCTCATAGCAGAGGTGCTCTAACCTTCTGATCATCTTTGTGGCCCTCCTCTGGACCTGCTACAACAGGTCCATGTCCTTCTTATGTTGGGAGCCCCAGAGCTGGACACAGTATTCCAGGATATGGTTGGCTTTCTGGGCTGTGAGCGCACATTGTTGGCTCATGTTGAGCTTCTCATCCATCAACCCTTCCAAGTCCCTCTCCTCAGGGCTGCTCTCAATCCATTCTCCGCCCAGCCTGTTTTTGTGCGTGGGATTGCCCTGACTCACATGCAGGACCTTGCACTTGTCCTTGTTGAACTTCATGAGGTTGGCACAGGCCCACCTCTCAAGCCTGTCTAGGTCCCTCTGGATGGCAGCCCTTCCCTCCAGCATGTCAACCACTCCACACAGCTTGGTGTCATCAACAAACTTGCTGAGGGCACACTCAATCCCAACTTCCAAGTTACCAACAAAGCTGTTAAATAGTACTGGTCCCAGTACCAGCCGCTGAGGAACACCACTTGTCACTGCTTGCCACTTGAACATTGACCTGGTGACCGCAGGAATGCAACCATCCAGCCAGTTCCTTATCCACCGAGCGGTCCGTCAGTCAAATCCATGTCTCTCCAATTTAGAGACCAGGATGTCATGCGGGACAGCGTCAAATGCCTTGCAGAAGTCCAGGTAGATGACATCCATTGCTCTTCCCTTATCCACCAACGCTGTAACCTCATTGTAGAAGGCCACCAAATTTGTGAGGCACGATTTGCCCTTAATGAAAGTCACTTTTCACACCCGCCTGGCCATACTGTGGCTGCCACTGATCACCTCCTTATGTTTCATGTGCTTAGCAGAGTTTCCAAGAGGATCCACTCCACGATCTTGCCAGGTACAAAGGTGAGACTGACTGGCCTGTAGCTCCCCATGTCTTCTTTTTTTACCCTTTTTAAAAATGCGGGTTATGTTTCCCCTTTTCCGGTCAGCGGGAACTTCACCAGACCACCAGAACTTCTCAGATATGATGGGCAGTGGCTTGGCAACTAGGTCTGCCAGTTCTGTCGGGACCCGCGAGTGAGTTCCTTCCTTGCCATGCAGCCAGTGCAGCTGCTGGCTGTAGGGGGTCTCCTAGTTGATGCAGTAGCGTGTCACCCTCTTTGATGCAGGAGTGCCCAGCAGGCAACTGCTTGGGGCTGTAAGCAATATCCTCTCTATTCCACACAAGCCCTGTGCCCATCTTCTGTAGGACTGCTTGAATGGATCAGTAGTACTTAGTCTGAGGAAAGATTGCAGAATCAGGCCTCCCCTCAAAGAGAAGAACAACCATCAGTGAAGCTTCTTCCAGTCTCTTGACTGTACAGTGAAATCCTTCTGTGAGTTCCGAAACTTTAAATACATGATTCATATTTGTACTTCTTCCTATGTTTTGGAGCCTTTGGGGAAGGCAGCACTGTGGTTTGAGAGAAGCCAAGATTAGCAGCGATGCAGAAAACTAACAGCTCTCCTACTTAGGAGGTGTCTGTGAGAAATCCTGCATCAGATTCCTAGCCCTGATTCATAGTAAATTTCGCCCGGGTCTTGCACTAGCTTTAGAGTCATCTATTACACTTCTTATGCACTGGATTGCTTAGACCCAGTTGTAATTCAGAGTTATTTTATTGCTTTAAGAGGAGGTTATGTTGGTGTCAGACTACAAGAAAATTAATTTGATCCAAGAGGACAATGGCAGCCCGCCTTTCTAGATGACATGGTAATCACCAGACTTCTTACTTCCTATCCTCTTTACCTGCAGGGCTACTGAGAACTGTGTAGGATGGATGTTTGGTACAGCTAAATAACCTGTTCCGACAATGATCAGTAAAAGCACATTACTGAAATGAGTATCTAAAGAGATTGGCTGTGAATAGCATCCAGGTGTAATACAATAATTCAAGATTAATTCAGATAATTCAAGCTTTTGCTGATTTTTCAACAAGACAAAGCTCATCACAGAGGACATTTGATAAAGTTCAAGTCACCGAAGGGAATTCTTCACAAACTAAAGCCGTCTGCATAACAAAATGTCTTCCAGCTGAGCTGAGAAAGTCTTCCAGGGTGTGTTTAAAACCCCTCAAATCTCAGCAAGTGTCTTACAAATGGTGAAGTATCCAGTGTAGTTGAGACAGTACTGCGCTCCAGCTCATGTTTCCCTGCATTTCTTTGATTTTTCTGTCATCCCTCAGTCAAACAATTATAGTAAAACAAAATACATAAGGTTCTTCTGTCTTTCAAGGTCCATCACAACTTAGCCTTCAGCGTTGCTTTCTGTGGCTAAGGGACTTGGATGCTCACTCTGCACTGACAAGAGAGAAAATGTGAGTATTGCAAAGCTACTTGCCCTTGCAGTGGGTTACACCAGTGTGAAAATGGAGTAAAAGTAACAGTGAATCAAGCCAAGGACTACTTTTTGCGTTTATAACACCAGGCTAATGATCTTCTTGTTCAAGACACCATACAGGAATTTTGCAGCTCACAACCAATACATGTATCCCAGCTGAACCGAGAGAGAAGCTATGATGTTATCTTCATATGCTGGAGTATTAATGGTAAGAGGGCAAGAAAGATAGCAATATCTTTTGCTCTATGGCACCTGTCTAGAAACACTCCCTGTACCCTGATGTCTTTGTTCATCAAGAGCACAGTATACAGACAGCACAAATATTACAAATCCATTTCTTTTTTATCAGTGGTATGAGGTAAAACAGGACCAATTTTGTTCAGTAACTTTACTGTTCAGCTAAGCCTCTTCTAACTGCTGAAATTAACAGCATATTGTGGAGATCAGAGTAATAAGACCTATGTTTATAGTTAATGCCAAAGAATGGTATGCAGAGAGGCTTTTGCTTATAGTTATTGCTATAACACCCAAGGGCAGCCAACTTTGTTATTTGCCCCATTGGAGGGTCAGACCCCTCAGTAGGGGGTTCACACCTGTGGGGAGGAGCAGACAGGACAGGTGACCCAAAAACTGACCAACATGGTATTCCATCCCATCTGCCTCATGCTCAGTATAAAAGCTGAGGAATCAAAGGGTCAGTCCTCTTTCTTCAATGGCTGGCATCTGAGGAGGACTCAGCCTGCCTTTGATCCCAATCCTGAATCCAGATCCAGAAACCAGTTCCCATCCATCATTGAGTCCAGTCTGGGACTCCCCCAGTGCCTACTGGTGATGTGGTTGTCATCCTGGGAGCTTGATATGGTTTTCTGTATATTTCATTATTTTCTCTTTATTATTTTTTTATTAATATTTCATTAAAGTAGCTTACTTCCTTCTAAACTCTTAAGTCTCTCTTTTTCTCTCTCTCCTGCCTCCCTTTGAAGCAGAACAGGAGAGAGAGGGCATCTGTTGCTCAGCCTGCTTGGGCCAATCTGGCCCAAACCATGACAATCAGGTAGCCATTAAATTTTGCTCAGCCTTAGAAAAACAAATAGGCAGTTTTAGAAGGTGGTCCTATGCATGTGTATAGGTTCCTTATCTTGTCTCAAGTGCAAAATGGTGAGCAAGTTTCAGGACCAGATCTCAACAGCTTTGAGCTAGCAGCATGAAACAGTACTAGGGGTTCACATGAAGGCTGTTTCAGGGATCAAAGGAAGGCGTTACGAGCTGGATTTCATACATTCACTTTAAAGAGTACTACTTCTGAAAGCTGAACCTCTCTCTTTACCCGTCTTTACAAAACAGCATTCCTATCAAAGAGATCCTTGAGATTTACAGTGTGAGGCCCTCAGCAATGTAATGGCAGAGCTCTGCAAGTGTGAGTGATTTCTTGGTTTTCCAGCATCCCAAATAGGGGTCTGAGTGAAGAGTTCTCTTACCTGTAGTGGCCTGTTCCAGCTTGTAGTGCATTGGGCTGGCATGCTGGGAATGTGATCCGCACATGGATTATTTCTCTTCTCGTTCAGAGTAAACTGTTGAACTATTCCCTTCTCACATCTGCCATTACAGCTTAGAGCCTTGTGGGTGGCCTTTCAGCATCATAACAAGTTATACAGCCTCCACGTGCAGTTGTAGTTATCCATGGGGTACTTCAGTCCTGCTGCTCATGTTGGGGGTATGTGTCAAAACTGCAAAGTGTAGCATGTTTCTTAATTGCTTGTAGATCTTACTGCAAGGAGGTCTGTTATTATAGCTTAATATAGTATTCCAGCTCTCTCATACTAATTAAGGGACTTCATTCTATGGAAAGCAATCACTACTGTTAGACTAGCAGTGGCTGAGGACATGTGGATGATAGCTGGCAATATCCTATAATAAACTCATGTATCTCCTCATTACAGCAGAATATAAGCATTCAGGTAGCAGTCAGGACCACAGGTTAGGTATGAGAGTGTGAATTTTATCTGAAGTTAGCGTTTTCCTTTGGGATTGTCATCTGGATGCCAAAGATGTACTTCGTCTGTGACCAAGTCTTCTTCCCCAGTCCACTCAGGTTTCAAACCAGAAATCATCAAGGAGCAATAACTAACCTTTGCCTGCTCCTGGCCTCTGGTGCTGCCTTGCACTGCTTGGCCTCTCTGAGGAGACAAAGTTGCTTTGCTGGGCAGTTGTTGCAAATCCTGATTTAGGATCCTGCTGAGTACACCAGTTTGTCACAAATGAGTGATTTAGATCACTTAAAGAACCACTGTCAAATATATTAGCAAAAGTGGCTTTAATATGATGTTGTAAAATTGTGACTTAAAGTTCAGTGGCAAGGTTCACTCTGTTACTGTATGGCACAATCATTTGACTAATGATTCAAAACTACCAAGTCACAAATCAAAGTGTTACCATACTACAAGCTTGTGCATGACATCGGTTGCTTACCAAACATCTGCTGTTGGTAAAAGGTCTCTCTGCATCATGGAGCATCCCTGGGCAGCGTCCTAGCTCAAGAGAAGATCACAGCCATGCAGCCATGCTACCTAGCAGGCAGAGCTCAAAGGAGGTTCACTTTGGCTGTCATATTTATGGAATAAAGTAGTTGGCTCATAGTCAGATTACATGCAATGGGAAAGGCGTGCCTGAGATTCCTTTTACCCACAACTTTTTTTGTTCCTTGATAAACGAGTCTTGGAAAAGCTGCCTGCTATTTTTGTGGTAATCTTGGTGTTCCAAGCTCATATGCACTGATGCTCACTGTGTCACTCTGCTCCTTTGTGGGTTTTCAGAAAACACATTGAAACTAAAGGAGTTCTTGCTCCAGCTATGGCTCAGGCCTTTACCTCCTTTGGAGCCTGAACCAAACTACTGCTAGTTTGGTTAAGGGGTTGAATGCATCCATCACAGCAGTATACCCTGTAAGCAGTTGTATAAACAAGTAAAACTCTCCACCTCTCTTCTACAGTTTTTCTGTCCTCCTCTTCTGTATGGACTCTGCAGATCCTTTGTGGTCTCCTTGACTCATTCTTATTCCCTGTTAAGATGATGAATCTTCTAGCTAAGAAAGCGTGATGTAGGTCTGAGGTAAGGTCAGAGGAACCAAAGATGTGAAATTTGGCTAGAGACCTTAGTCCTGCAAGACAGAGACTTCCTTCCACACCTCCATGTTTTTTGGTAAGCTCTTGTATGCTGCTTAGTAGAGTGTGCCAACGCTGCAGGTCTTAATCTGGGGTCATGTTTAGGCAGGTTCATACGATCAGTGCTATGTTTACAGAAGCCAAATCTCAGAAGGGCATTCTGACTTTTGCATAGGCATTATATGACACTGTTCAAGGAGATTCAGTATCTACATCCTAGGAATCCTTCCTGGATCCCAAAAGAGGATCAGAGATGACACCTGTCCGTCTCTGATGAATCTCCTTTATTGCAGTGTGAAAAAGAGACTAAGAAAGCAGTGCTAAGTCAATTTTTCCTTGCAGTGCATTGCAGTCTTATGGAAGGTGGGCACATGGATTAAACAGAACAAACTGGCAGCTTTGTGACTGCAAGGTCATCTGTGTTACCTGTGCACCTGCAGGGAAAAGGTACTCTAGAGTCTGGAAGTACCCTTGTGCCAAATTCATACAATAGTAACAGAAATCTTGCACAAGGTTTTACAATTCAGTTATTGCAGAGATAAGAGGTAATATTATCCTGACTTGCAGATTTCATTAGACTCTCTGACTTTGGGCAAGTCATTTAATCTCTGTCTTAGTCAATCAGTGGCACAGTCTGGGTCATTATTTGCAGTTAAAAAGCCTCCAGAGAGAAGGAGGCTATGTTTCCTTGGGCAAAGTGCCCTGATAATATGGCCTGCTGTCAGCCAGAGTTGTTTGGGTCTAGTCAGCTCTCAAGACAGGCAGAGTGTGTGCCTCCTGCTTCCCTTCATCTGAGATTTCTAAGAGTGTATTTACATAAGCAAAGGAATCTGATACTGTTTTAAGACCTTCTAGACAAGTCACATCACCAGTCTTCGGGAATGAAACTCCATGTAGAATGATCCATCAGGTCTTAGGGAGCTTCTAAGACCTGAGCGGTTTCAGACATCAGGAGAACTTCTGTGTCCCCAGTGCAAATACCTTTCTATTTATATTGGGCATAAATTGCAGGGTTTACTGCCTTCATGCAAACTCACGTGAGATCTGTATTAGGTGTAAATGACAGAGTTTAGGCAGCAAAGGTTGCAATGGTGACCTATATAGGAGGAGACCATGAACTACCCTGTTCCAGTCAACTCAGAAACCTAGGCATGAGCCAAAACTTCAGCCAGAGGAGCCCATGGCACCTATTTAAAACCTATTTAAGAAAAAGCAACAGCTACTAGGGAAGGAGACATGAGGACACATGTAAGGAGACGTGCGGGGTGACTATTAAGAGAGGCGTGCTCTTGGAAGGAGGCACCCCCTCCATGCCATGGCCTGCAGGGACAAAAGCATGGAGGAAAGGTAAGAAGTACAGAGAAATGCCAGACAGAAACCATTTGCACACAAGCCAGACCTCCTTTGCCACCCATCACCTCACAGAAAGAATTGGGACAGACTGAATGTAACCATGAAAAAACAAGGGACGTGGAGACTAGGCAGGGGTGGAAAGGTGCTTACTATTTTTAACCTCTAGAGTCTGACCTCTTGATGCTTCCCTCATTACGCCACCACTGGGATCAGAAACCTCTAGCAGCATAAAGCCTACTTCTAAAATCCCTGCTCCATGTTTTTAGTCTAAAAAGTCACTAGAATATTTGCATGCTAGAATATTTGAATGATGTGCTCCTGGATTTAGTGGTTAATGAAGGCTTTTTATTGGCATGCTCTTTCTGCCTTAAATGCCTGGCAGACCACCGACTGCATGGTTCCTCTCTGGCCTGCACACTGGTGTGGGGCTTCACCAACCCAAGCAAACAAAGTGCTAGTGCAGAGAAAGCACAGACACCTAAAAGCTCTTTGTCTTCAGTAGCTGACCTTCAGGGAGATGATTTCGTTCTTCAAAGGGCAGAAGCAGGTTGTTTGGCTCTGTTGTGCCGTTCCTCTGGTGGACCTCTGCTGAAAATTATTCCCAGGCTACCAGAAAAAGAAACTCTGTACTTGGTCCATGCAAAACTGGATACAGCATTCAAATGTAACTGAACAACCAGATGGATACCGAAAAAAAACAACTTCAGCAGACAAAAAGGAGATACTTCAGCTTTACTGGTCACTTTCCACGAGTTAAAAACTTCAATCCTATCCTGCCCTGACACTAATACTTACACTTAGCCCAGGTCTTAAAGTGCTAGCCCGTTCCCAAACATACTTAAAAGGATTTCAGCATTTGTAGCATCATACATCTTGCAAAATCTACCCCAAACTTTTTGATGAGAGTCCACCAACGATGAGGTACCTGTTCAGTGGTACCAGCGACTCCTAGTTTTGGCCATAGCAATCTCCCTATTGGCCCCTTCTTCCACCAGCCTACTGCCTAGACTGGTGTGGTATGAGCAATAAAGTGGAAGGAATCTCCCACTGCACAAAGACATAATGCATTTGGATCCTATAATATCTGTGCCTTTTGAAAAAAATGTTACATTTTAAACTCAAGTCATTTGCCCCTTTTGCTTTTACCCCATTAGTAGTAATAGCAACTAGCTCCAGCCTTTTTTCATAGCAAAAAGCTGCACTATTCACCTCCTCCTCTACCTTGCAGTACACCAGGAAGAGGCAAGAAAAGGGCAGTCTAACTACTCACAACCACACTAAGATGTAACCCAGCTCCTGGGCCTTTGGCATAGTGCTTTATAGAGGAGCATCCCCACCAATGTGCTGTAATTACAACTAATGTGGAGCAGGGAAGGAGGCTATGCAGGTCCAAGGAGATACAGCCTGTTTCACAAGGGCCTTGCCTGTGTTCAGAACAAGTTTCTCTAGCAGCATATCTTTAGCTATATGAGAGTAATTAACCTTTAAAAAAATAGAGGAAGTATTATAATCCTTAATTCATTACTCAAGTCACAAGAAAGCATTCTATATGGCCCAGCTATTTAACGAAAGAGCATTTGAGCTGAAATATGTAGATTTTATTTTCAGTAACACAGGCTTTATTAATGTTTCCTAAGCAACCGTTAAAAGTTGCTGTGGAATTGTAATCAGACCGTAGTAGATGATTCAAATGTAATTCACAGTGTTTCTGGTGCGCTTTATTTTTTTTTAACCTGTCATGCTTACCATAATATTAATGACGGACTGCCACCTGGTGTCAAGAAAGGGCTAGAGCTACACTCCAGCTCCCAGTTACATGCATCAGAACAGCCTTGGCCATAACCTGTCTTAGTTGAATTTTCCCATGTCAAGAAATAGAAATGCCACTAGATGCCATGTAGGGGCATTTCACAACATGTAGGTTCGAAGGAGGGCTCTTCCCCTCTGCTCCTGGGAGAAGTGGGTGGATCAGCTCTCCCTCCTTTTGCTGTGAACATTACACTTTATATTTTTACCGTCATGCTCCTTATGGGCAGGAATCCTTTCCTCTAGAAATTTTCAACCCCAAATATTTTTAGAAATCTGCATTTTGAGTACACACAGCACACTGCAGAGAAGTGATATTTCCTTGGAAGCTTTCCAGCTACTCATGGTGTTTCCCATGGCGGTGTTTTTGTTGCTTGATTTTTTTAGTTTTGAGTTTGTTTTTTGTTTTGGGTTTTTTTTTTTTTGGGGGGGGGGGGGGGTTTAGCTTTTATATTCCAGTGTTATGCAAGCAGAGACAAAGAAAGAACAGAAACAGTCTTTCTGTTCATCTAATGTTACTGTGCACTTGCGTAGATCCTGTCCCTAGTGGACTTGAGGATACTTCCATGATGGTCATAAGGTAGCAAAGTTACAAAATTTCCTGAAGAGGAAGAGAAGCCATTGTTATCAGGATCTCCAGCTGCTATTTCAGCCAACAACACTGCTTGATTTTAATCGTGGGCTTGAGATAATTCCCACTCTATGATAAAGAAACAGAAATGCTTTGCTGAATTTGGAAACTAAGGGTAATTTATTTTGCAAAGCCCTAATTAAAGAGGTTAAATCTACTGTTTTCATTAACAGTAACTCTTGGAGCACAGCTTATGCCTCCTTAAAAGTCCTAGACTCAAAAAGCTGGAATCCAGCCCATCTCAAAATTCAGTTTCTGTGGATCTCACGTTTGCTTATCTTCCCCGCCCCCATTTGCCACCAAAGTAAAATGGTGGAGATTCCTGTTATCCCCCATCACTTATGAAGTCTTGGCTTAGATCTCCTTGAAAATCAAGCATTAGCTTTACCAAGATATGTAGATACTTAAGAAGCCTAAGTCACATCCTAGTGGGATTTAGGATCCAGAATATTTCTGATTCATGAGAAGGGACATCCTAGCCTGAGATGGACATAATGGTTGCTATCCAAACCGCCTGCTGCTTCTCAGAGTTTCCTACCCCATTGTCCAGACATTTCAGGAGCTGCCATGTGAAAAGCTGAGCAGCTGCAGGCTGCACACTAGGATGTTATGGCAGACCATAATCTCTAGGCTGCACCAGTACATACAGGGCTATAAAATGCATCAGTTCAGCAACTGTGTGGACAACTGAAATGTCTGGGCAGCAGGGATCACAGAAAGTTAAGTGTTGGAAGGGACCTCTAGAGATCATCTGGTCCAGCCCAACCCTGCCAGAGCAGGTCCACCTACAGCAGGTTGCACAGGATGGCGTCCAGGTGGGTTTTGAATGTCTCCAGAGTCGGAGACTCCACCACCTCTCTGGGCAGCCTGTTCCAGTGCTCTGCCACCCTCAAAGTAAAGAAGTTTCTTCTCATGTTGAGATGGAACTTCCTATATTCGATTTTATACCCATTGCCCCTTGTCCTATCACTGGGTACCACTGAAAAAAGACTGGTCCCCTCCTCCTGGCACCCTCCCTTTAAGTATTTGTAAATATTGATGAGATCCCCCCTCAGTCTTCTCTTCTCTAGACTAAAAAGACCCAACTCCCTCAGCCTTTCCTCATAAGAAAGATGCTCCAGCCCCCTAATCATGAGGCACTTCAAGAAGCTGGGTGGGCCAAGCAGCCAGAACAAAAACTGCCAGCAAAGCTGTGCTCATTTATCCATCAGGACCTCTGAAGCACTACCTTACTTTCCACTGGCCACAAAACAGTATGCCCATTTGGCTGGGCACATAGTTTCTGCAGACATACTAATCTATGAATTATCCTTCCAGGAACACTGGATTCAGCCTTTCAAGTGCTCCCTGCATCCATTTGCCATGCTGATTTGCCCTGGAGCTGCAGAGCATGCCTGGAACCAAAGAGAGCACATTTCACCCCAACTCCCACAAGGCCAGGGCAGTGGGACATGGGGCAGCAGCACCTGGCTCAGAAGAGCCGCTGAGTCACAGCCTGTGGAGCTCCAACAGCTGCACATGGCAAGGATAGTGTGAACCTTGCTCTGTGCCTATTCTCTTGCAGGGGAGGAGGTAGAGGTGTTTTCTCACTGTAGCCTAGAAATAGTGTCTAGCTCAGGTTCCTAAAGTTCACAACAGTTGCTCAAGGAGCATTTTCCTCAAGTTGAGGTAAACAATAAGATTACACATTTCTAGTAGAATCAGCCTTCCTATCTGACAATCACTTGTTTGTTCTTAAGTTTGGGCTAGTACTAGGACTTTTGCAAAGGTCAGTTATGCTACTGGCCAGTGAAACAACCAACCTCCCCCCCTTCCCTGCTTCATCTCCAAGTGCAGCAAAGAGAGTAACTTCAGGAGCAATAGAGAATTTGAAGCTGGGACCCCTTACGTACCTGTATTGCAACTGATCCCATGCAGTAGCTCTGTAAACTAGCCTGGTGGCACTCTGTAAGCCCAAAATGATACAAGGCTCGCTCTTCCTTCCAAGGCATCATGTACTAAACAGCAGCAGCATATTAAAAGACCAACCCTTGTTCCACAAGGAGACATAAAAAGGACAGCCAGTAACTGGATTCACTGACCAGAGGAAAGCAACAGGTTGACAAAGTACGTCTGGAGAATTCACACAAGTCAGTAAAACTGTTTTTGCAACACTACCACTGAATGTCACAGCTAGAGTGGCACTTCAGGCCACAACAGAGCCCACAAAGCCTTTCTTGTCTGCTCTTCTCAGCACTCTTTTAGCATGAGATGTTTCATAGTAGCACTAACATATAATACAGTGTCAATCCTAAATTGGAGTCTCATGACAAATGTATCACACCTTGGCAGGAGGTGTCACTCATGAGCTGGAAAGTCAGCTGCGGGAATGTTCAACATGGCATGGAAGGCACTATTCTGGCTAATATCCCTGCAAAACACATTTAATACCATCACTTTTAGCTTAAAAACCCCAGTTGAATACTATTAAAAAAAACCAAAAAAAAAAAAAAAAAACCAAACCACAACACCCTGACTCCATAAACAAACCAGTAATATCAGATTAGTCTATCACATATAGGAATTAGGGTCTGCCTTTCTATTTGTCCGTGATCTGCTAAAGCCTATTGCTTGCTGCAGCTCCAATGAGCAGGAGAGCTAAGAAAACATTCCAGCAGCAGGGCTGGATTTGACCAAGTAGAGTAAAGGGGCTCCCCCACAGCCCTGAGTTCAATGCGCACCGCATGTCACGCAACAGGAGGGAAGCTGATCTGCCATGCAGCCCCCATCTCTCCTGATGGATTCAGCCCTGCATGCTGTGCTTGTGCTTATTAACATTTGCACCCTGCAGGGAGCTACAGAAGCAAAACAAGTAATCTCTCCAGAGAAGCCTGGAATAGATTCAAAAGCAAGGAAGCAAAGGCATAACAAAGACCCAGATGTCATGTACCTCACTTAGCCGTAGGTGAGCTAACTGATGTCTTCTACCTTAGCTTTGGTAATACATTTGCAAGTTGTGTTTTGGGGACTCTCTTGTTTTTAAATCTTAGCAATCATTTCTTCCTTCCCACCTCTCATATCTAAGATTCAGACATTCCCTCCTTTTCCCTTAGCCACCTCTCTGCTGCTTCCCTGCCAGTGTGTTGGGAGCTTGCATTTTCCCAGTGCACATGTACTGCTTCTCAACCCACCATGCTACTTTTACAAAACCAAAGAGAGTCTTTTCAGGGCCCAACGTGGGGCTCAAACCCACGACCCTGAGATTAAGTCTCATGCTCTACCCAAAAAGACTCTTGTGGTTTGGCTTTAGCCAAAGACCAAGACCGGGAAACCAAAGTCCACTCCCAAGCAGCGACTTCCAAACCACTGCCCCAGCTAGCTCCCGCTTAAGTACTGGGCATGGTGTCAGGTGGTATGGAATACCTGTGTCCTGCACAGAGATTAACCCTATCCCTGCCAGAACCAGGACACCTTGTCCCACACATGATCCAGAGTGGGGCAGGAATGAACTTCCCTGCATGTGACATGAGGGTTGTGCCTCTCAGGATGATCGCATTCTCTTCAGCTCTCCCGTTTAACCATCCTGCTTTCTTTTTTCCTTAAAAAGACTCAGCTAAAGAAAAAGCCTCTCCCTGCAGTGCCACTGTAGAACTGAAGCCTAATTTGTTTGTAGATCTCTCTTGGTTTGTCTCTGTTATGTCTATGCTGTCCTGCTCAAGAACACTCCCCATTTCCTAGATGGGCTATCACAATCCTCGTCTTTGTACTAGCTCTACCTTGGAATAAGAGCTGGGTGCACATGGTTCTCCTCTTCCACATCCCTCTCTTCCTCTGTCTGGAAGCCTGAGCACGCAGCATGGGGTGTTCCTATAGGACTCTTTCTACTTAATTCATAGAATCATAGAACCGTTTAGGTTGGAAGGGACCTTTGAGATCATTGAGTCCAACCATCAACCAAACACTGCCAAAACCACTACTAAACCATGTCCCTCGACACCACATCTACCTGTCTTTTAAATACTTCCAGGGATGGCAATTCCACCACTTCCATGGGCAGCCTGTTCTGATGTTTGACAACCCTTTCCGTGAAGAAATTTTTCCTAATATCAAATCTAAACCTTCCCTGATGGAACTTGAGGATATTTCCTCTTGTCCTATCACTTGTTACTTGGGAGAAGAGATCAATCCCCACCTCTCAACAAACTCCTTTCAGGTAGTTATAGAGAGCAATAAGGTCTCTCCTGAGCCTCCTTTTCTCTAGACCAAACCACCCCAGTTCCCTCAGCTGCTCTTCATAAGACTTGTGCTCCAGACCCCTCACCAGCTTCGTTGCCCTTCTCTGGACACACTCCAGCATCTCAATGTCTTTCTTGTAGTGAGGGGCCCAAAACTGAACACAGTATTCGAGGTGGGGCCTCACCAGTGCTGAGTACAGGGGGACGATCTCTTCTCTAGTCCTGCTGGCCACACTATTCCTGATACAGGCCAGGATGCTGTTGACCTTCTTGGCCACCTGGGCACACTGCTGGCTCATATGCAGCCAGCTGCCAAGCAACACCCCCAGATCCTTTTCTGCCGGGCAGCTTTCCAGCCACTCTGCCCCAAGCCTGTAGCGCTGCATGGGGTTGTTGTGACACAAGTGCAGGACCTGGCACTTGACCTTGTTAAACCTCATACCATTGGCCTCGGCCCATCGATCCAGCCTGTCCAGACCCCTCTGTAGAACCATCCTGCCCTCAAGCAGGTCCACAGAAATTTCAGGGCTCAGTGGGGTAGTAGAAGCGTTCACTGCCAAGAGGTGCCAGGGCAGAAAGACTCCATTAGAGCTCTCTACATACAAACATGATAGAAATGAAGATTCCTAGCTACTTCTAGCCAGGGAATAGACATCCATCCAAAGCAGGGTCACATATTGTACAGCTGCATTAACCTGTGCCTTGGAGATGGTCCTGTACTCTAATGCAAAATATCTGCTAAGGGAAAAAACAGTAAACACTTGTGAAGCAAAACTGTTTTTCTTCTTCTGCCTGCTGATTCTCAGTCACTGAGCCTATTTATGGAGATGCCAGAAGACAGCACTACACAGGAAAGCCTGGGAATGGTTAAACTTAACCAGGAATTTAAAGGGTCTTTTAGAAGTCCTCATGGACTCAAAGTTTGCTTTCAACTCACCAGGTTCACAGCTGTCCTGGTTCCGGC
>VZSF01006560.1:0-322115 GCA_013398295.1 Chionis minor
CTTCCAACAGATATCGGAGTGATAATAAAATCTCTAAATGCAAAATGTATACATATCTCTCTGCTGGAAGAAGAAAATGAAGAGCCAGATAGTTACACTGATGTAGAAATCAGAGTAATTGCAATGAAATCAAAAGAGTTACTGCTCATTTACAAAGTGTAGCTCAGAATAGACTTTTCCCTGAAGTGCTTTCCTCCTTCACCATTTATCATCTCCTTTGAAGATATTTGATGGAATTTGGAGTGGGTGGAAGTGGTAGTTCAAAAAACATATGGTATGGCAACAAGATAAAATTGAAGCAGCGTGTTGTGGAGACCTGCATGAATCAGTCATGCTTATAAGAACTATGTAGAGAGAGAAATCTCCTTCCAAGGAGATTTCTGTGGGGAGCATACAAAGCACTTAGCAGACTGTGTGAAAATAAATTCTGACACTATAACCTGCAGAAAGCAAGAGGCTTCGTTACAAGTTTCTTGAGCCAAAATAGTTCTGCATATTCCAACAGAGTGAGCTGGATGGTTTTCCTCTGATTGACGTACTTCATGTGTCCAGGTGCTGGTTCATATTCCAGATTCGTATGTTTGTTATTTAATTGTGATGATGCTTATTTTCTAGGCATTCAGATTTTGTAATATAAAATATCATAGAATGATGAAGAGGGAATCGTTGTTATTACATGTTTTGGCTTATAAGACACAATATTACTAAGCCACAAAAACCAAACTGAAGACATAATTCACGCATCTTAACGTTGTAAGCTAAAAGACAGTGAATGCAGCAGACCAATAAGAGAAATGAGATCCAAATGAGGCTCCTCCTCTGGAACACAGTCCTTCACCCATACTGGAAAATTGAACTGCAGTTGCAGAAGGCAGGTGGTCTCAGACGGTACCCTGCAGTGACTAGATCCTCAGCAGTGCTATACACACTAGAGATTTTGTTAACACCTTAAACCCTACCTGGAAAAAACACCAAGTAAAAGTTCAGGTTTGTGTTTCCTGGCTATGTTGTGATGGGGCTGACTACACAAAAATGGATGGTGAGATCAGTTTTTCAGTCAATTGGGAAATTTTAGGAGATAAATGAATGAATACAGAAACTTCTCAAACACCGGCAAATGTCTTAATTTCTTGACAGGAAAATGCTTTCAAAGACATGGTATTTTATCGGGAAGACATGTTATTTTGGTTATCTTTGGGCATGTGTATTACATTTGTAGATTAAATCAAAGTCCAGTAATGATAGTAGTTAAGTTAATCTCCAGGAAGGAGACGTGACTTAAGAGCATTCACAAAAAGTGATCCAAACTCTCAATATGCCCCACTAAGAGATGAGAGAGACAAGCAAAGACTGTAAGAAATGTGTCCGTTTTTACTGTCTATGATGGAGACAGGAACAGACTGGCTCTTCCAGCTGTGTTCAAACCAGGAGATCATTATCGGAACTTTAGGGCTGGGAGGCAGCAGAACACCCCCTGGGACACAGACCTGATAAAAGTGCTTGAAGTTGCCCTAAGTATTGCTTTGGTCTGCATGGGTTGGAACCACCAACCACCTGGGGAAAATCTGAACAGAAACAGAAGGGGCATTGCAACTCTGCCCTTTCCACTCTGTGGGGATTGTTTTGGTCTTTCTCAAGCTTCCATCTGTTGTCTGCTCTTGGCTGAACATCTATTCATCATTTTATTGCTCTGTGAAATCAATGAATCTCAATATAAAGCCTTATGAGCTTTAAATGGTCCAAAATTATTATATGTAGTGGACAGAGGCCAGTCAATCAATAGACAAAAATTAATGTGTCTTGTACAGAGCGGCCTGCAGATCAATTTCTTGTGTGAGCTGAGACACAGTATTGACTGAGCTGTGGGAACAGATGATGGACCTAAAAGTTCTGCAAATTAAATGATTTAAATTAGTACTGCAAGTATTAAATCAGTGCTAGGTGGAACAAGAGGTGATGTGTTCTACTGTTTATCCTAAAATTAAATCTGGACAGCTGTTGAACAGGGCTATTTTTCATAGATTTGTAGTTTTCTGGGCCAGCATTCTGTTCTGTTCCAGTCATTGTATTGTTTTTTTTTAACTAATTTGGAACTGAATTCTAAAGAGTGTGATTAGGGATAGATGGCTTCAAGGATTTTTCCACAGGTGACAGAGAAAGAAGAGGTGATTTGTGTGATTTACTCCATGAAAATTGACCAAAGTTAGTACCTCTTTTGGGAACATCAGCAGAGCAGCACTTAAGGGTCTTGAAGGAGTCTTCATTAGCGTGAGCTCACAGACCAGGGTAAAGCATTTTATTCCCTCAGGGTGCATATGTGTCCTTGAGTACTGTTGCTACACGTGTAGCTTTTGGGAGACACACAAGGATTTGGTTTCCACTGTGGTTGATCTAAATCCTTAAATCTATTCTAAAAATGAGAGTGAGGGGAAAAAGAAGAAAAAGGTAGTATGGTAATAGAGACATCTTCCAGCTTTGGTTATTTTTCAGGTGCAAACCAGCAGTTTTCAATATCTGGAAGCAATAAGTGGAACAGCAATTGAAAAAAATGTTACATGACTCCTTCACAGCAGTAAGGCTGTCACCAAATACATCTGCTTCCCCCCCCAATGTCATATTTGCATTCATGTTTCCTATGAAATAATTCAGCTGATGAAAAATATTGTTTGGTGGGCTGAGAAACAGGGACGTACTCCAACAGAGGTTTGATCGGGGCTTGTGGTCGTTGATGCTGAATGCTCAGATTGCTCTTAATAGAGTTACTGTTTCATAATAGTATTTGTGACTTTCCTGCTCTTTCCTTTTCCAACAATAACTCTTGCTCTTGTATCTGAAGTTGCACAACAGAAAATGTCAGAACAGCTGGAAAACTATGGCTGGAGAGTTGTGGTGAGGCAGTGAGCAAGGGAGCTGGTTCAGGGAGGCATCATGTAGAGGAGCGTATTGAGACATTCTCCAAGTCCATGGCGAGGGCTTGGGGTCCTTCAGTTCACAATGGGTGCTATGATTTCTGTTGCAGGTAGTATTCGTAGTCCTCAACAGAACAGGAAGCAAGCAAACCAATCTGGTTGAATGCCAAAGTACTGCAAGGAATATTGTCCAGTGGAAACTCTTGGTCTCCTCTTTCATGTGTTTCTCTGAGGCTCCATGTTCTTGGCTTGGTGGGCTCCTAATTTCACCCTGTGCCCTGGTTTCTAATAGTTCACCAGGATCTCATAAAAACACGTGATTGAAAAAGGCCCTGGGTAATACAACAAACATATTTTCACCCATACTTTTATCCCTTAAATAAATGTTCTTTTTCTCCAGCAACTGGAAGTTGACTGTCTCCTTGAAAGCACCATACTTAGTTTAGCAGATAACACTGCATTTTTTCTGCTGCAAAGGTATTTTCTAAATGCATCCTGGAGATACAGTACTGTTTCATATCTCCTATCTGTTTTCTTAAGAGGGTACAAAGGAGCTCAGTTGAAGAGCAGCAATTTAAAAAACGGAAGCTGTTATGTGTGTGCATTTATATGCATGTATATTTTTATGTGCACTATGGTTCACCTTGATCTAGGTAACCATATATATTGTGGTCATTTTCTGTCACTAGCTGTAGATGCTGAAGTGATTTTGGGTGGAATTCTTTGCTGAATCTTGCTATTGCTATCATAACACTAAAACACATGGAAGCTTTTAAGATCAATAAAAAATTCCAGGCTCTCTCTTCAAGGCGACCTATCATGTTTACAGCTGCACCATTGCTGTAATTCAGGTACTACATTTTCAAGTGTTACTGAAAAGCACATCTAATTTTATGACATTTAATCTCAGAGCATTAAGGGAAAGGCTCATATAATACAAATATATTTGCAAGCAAGGACAATTAGCCTAGTAGTAGCACTAGGTGATGAAAGCTGCGGACTGAGAGCAGAAAGAGCCGTTATGTTTATAACAATACCAAGTAAATCATTTACAGCAAGAACCAATTACCTGATTATTTTCAGTGTCTGCTATTCAATAAACAGTGAATATGCACCTTTAAAAAAAAAAAGATGTTATTTCTCTTGATGCATTAGATTTTTGTTTCAGCCTAGAGATGAAATAATATGCATGGATTTTAGTCTTAGTCATTACACTGGAGTCCATTTCTGAGAGCCCAGCTAGCTCTGGGGTCTTTCACCCAGCTTTACTGGGGGGGTGGAATTACCTGTACTCTGCAAACAGTGACATTTTGTAACACATTTAATATTGCATTAAAATTTTATGCTTTCAAGCATGAGACCATGGGAGCAAACGGATAACGCTCCCGCTGTAGAGCTGCAGTGCCAGTGTAGCAAGAAAATTGCTGGTAGTGTGGGGATAAACGGTGTCTTTGTAAAGGCAGCTTGGTCACTCAGCCCAGTGCACTGGGTGAATACACCAATAATAATCCGATTCAGCTGCTTTTATTGGTTGTTCCAATCTCTTTATTGCCAGTGAGCTTCTTATACGTATGAATGCTCACAAAAAGCATACCTGGCACTAATGTTATTAAAGTTATGAGTTATGAGAGCATAGGCACCTGGATGAGCTCTTTTTATTTCATGTGCAGTATGTTTATGTCTAAATTACACAGGGAAAGTAGAAAAGATTCATGTTTGCAAAGCTTGGAGCAGTCAATCAGGCAACACAGACGCTACTTGGTGATTTAGCCGTTCAGTGTGGGGCTTGGCTCCAGAGCACTGAGGACCTGACGAGGGATGTGGTGGGAATGCCAACCTCAGGGGCTCACCTCCTGATGCTGAGGCAGAAGCTGCTCTGCACCGGGAGGCGTGGTCTGAGGGAGCCTCTGCACCAGCTCTGCTGGACTGCCATCTCAGTGAGTGTTGAGGAAGCTTCTTCACGAAGCGATGAATGATGAGGAGGCTTGGATGGAGAAAATCGATACAGACCAGTTGTTGATCTCTGTGGTGATCTGCAGATGGAAATTGCTATGCTGTTGCTAAGAACAGCTGTATGAACCATAAAAGCTTCTTGCCTTGCAATCAAAGCACGTTTTCTTCTGGAGAATTTTTAGGTAACATACAGCTCATGCACCAAGTCCCTTCACTTCCTAAAGTGGTGCAATGAAAAAGATAAACTATTGCGGAACCACACAGTCAAGAGTTCTCATCCTGAGCTCCAAGGTCAAATATATAAAAATTGAGAAACCCCAGGGACTGTATGTTCCTGACAGAAGTTTGCAAAATAAATAAAAACTGTTTTGCATTTATTTGTACAGGTATATTATTCAGGCATCTTTTTTATGTTACTCCTTTTACGCATATAGGATACATATACTTCAACAGGTTCTATTTTATACTAAAGAAAGAATGTGCAAAAGCTTGGAACCAGTTTTAAACTATTTACTGTGCTTAGTTTTAATTTTCATTTGGTGTGACATTAACGATAAATTTATAACACTGACAAAAAATCAGGAGTGATATAAAAGTTACATATTCAGTTTTATGGATCTTTTTATGCCTGGAGCACTACAGAAATGAATACAGGAAATACAAAATGTGAATTTCAAAAGGTGTTCTCTAATATCAGAACCGAACTCAGGGTTTAATCAACTTGACTGTGCAACAGTTCATCAGACATTTGACACCAATCAGCGTTAGCTGTGCTTTAATAGTCAAGATTAGAACTGATCAAAATTTAAATTTTGATTATTTTATTGATGAAAAGAAAATTTTATCTACTTTGAAAAATCAGTAAATAAATGCGTTTTTACTAACTAGAGGGATGATTTAAATTTCCTAGCTTTGAAATAATCCTGGTCTTATGAGAACTAATAATGACTAATCTCACTTAGTACAAAGGAGGACAAGTGCTTCTTAGAATTTTTGCCCTATTTTTGCTATTTTTACATGCGTAAATGTTTCAAGATTTAACACTTGGGAAGACCCCGTATATGAAATGGGAGTACAGACCATAAGTACAATTAATTTCATATTGAGGCCTTCAAATAAATTAATCCTCAGAAAAATAAGACTAACAGAGGGATTTATGTTACCAAACTGCATTTCAGAGCGTTGCCTGGAGCTATTGCAGCAAAACATCATTGTTATTCAATAGCACAGTGTGGGTGGAGAGCTACGAGCTGAAAGGACCTCTTGATTATTGATTATGCATTTCACTCAAACATAAAAATTTGCTTTCTTCCAGAGTGGTGTAATTACACATTATGTGTTATGATGAGCCTTATCCTTTAGAGTTACATTTCCACGGGCTGCTCTCTATTCAGTGCCCCAGTGCTGTCACCAGGATGCAGTGAGGAGATCTTTGTCGCAGAGGTTGTTTCCTGCGTCGGTGAGATGCAACTGAACGGCACTGAAAGCTGTAGACAATATCCATCAGAAACTCCCCTTTTAAGCCCCAGCTTTCCATCGGTCCTGCCCTCTGTCTGATAGCTCTCTTTTGCTACTTCAATAGAAAGAGATAAAACTTGAGGTTTTGGCAGCTTCGCCAACAGTAAAGCTGGGTAAAATGTGTAAAGTTTGGATGCATGTGTGACAGCGAGCCTTCTCTGTTCAAGGGGGGGTAGCATTAATGTTTAGACCCAGCAAAAATACGAGGGATAGCTGTGTGGTTCAGGTTCAATATGATCTTCTGGAGATACTGTAGGTCTTGTGATAAAGATTTCCTCTCTTATTCCTCAGGCCATGAGTCTGCTGAGGATCTGACAGCAAAAGCTCAGAGCAGTAGCGATTTGGGCCATGCTGTGTTTTCACTGCGAAGGACAGCCCCTGAGGGTCATTCATGTTTTGAAAAGGCTGTAGCAAGATTTTAGCATTCTAAGTAAGTGCAACTGTGATCACAGCCCAGGGGTGACAGGACAGTCAAAGGAATAATCCCTGTGTCTTTGTCAGTACAGTTTAGATGGATAACAAAATACAACAGCATGCTTGAATTGCTCTACAAAAAAAAAATAATAAATCAGCTTTCTCTGGAATTGTCTTCATTATCAAAGGAATCCACATTTCTGTTAAATAATTTATTTTTCTAGTTTTTATTAGTAAAAAGCAAAGATTTTAAAAGGAGCAGTAAGAAATAAACTTAATTGTAATTTTCACAAACCAGTCTCCTGCTGTTCTCTAACTTTCGTTTTCTGCTAAATATTTCTCCCTCAGTTTTTTTTCCCCTCTCTGTTTTAGATTGGATAAGTAAGGAGTTCTTGTACACTGAGATTTTCAACACAGCGTTTAGATGTTAGGATCATAAACAGAAATCAAATGGTCTTTTAAAATCCCAGGCTTGTTTGTTTTCAACGTGCAATAAGGAAATCTAATATACTTACTGCTGATGTGGATGGGGAGAAGCTAGCAGCAAGTGGGAAGGATGAGTATCAGACGGAGAATTTATCAACAAGAAAAGGCTAAACACATGCAGTGAAAGCCAGGAGATCTACAGAAATAGCTGCACAGGCTAATTTGAAACAACTAAGTGCAGCATTACCGAATAACTGTCAAGGGCCATTCTACCTTTGAAAGAGTTTCGATATGGGAATTTCTCGCTCAAATAATTTGTTAGTATTTGCATCTGGATCCGCTTTCTCTGCAATGAAAGAAGATTTTTTTGTTTTGTTCTTCTGCTGTGGTTACAGCGCTAGTGTGCATAAGAGAGGATAAATTCTTTTTTTTGTCTTTCTTAGGTTTCTTAAACAGAATTGCTTATGACAATCTGTGAAACACACCCATGTGTGCCCAACCTAAGTGAAGAATTGAATAATAAAAATGCTTGAAGGGAATCACAGAATCATAGAATTGTAGAATCATAGAATCACTTGGGTTGGAAGAGACCTTCAAGATCATTGAGTCCAACCATCAACCTATGCCAAAACCACCCCTAACCCATGTCCCTCAGCACCACGTCTACCCGTCTTTTAAATACCTCCGGGGATGGCGATTCCACCACCTCCCTGGGCAGCCTGTTCCAATGCTTGATAACCCTTTCGGTAAAGAAGTTTTTCCTGATATCCAACCTAAACCTCCCCTGGCACAACTTGAGGCCGTTTCCTCTTGTCCTGAATGGGATAAGTTAGAAGGTAAAGGGGGTGAAGCAGCAGTATGTTCCAGTGGATTTGAGAGAGAAAAGGCTGAAATCCTGGGCAGGTGATATCCTGATCCCATGGGAGATGGCTAGACAAAATCCTACTGATTGATGCCTTTTGGTCTAAAATTTTCTCTCTGCAGTCTCTTCCAAGCTACACTCTTCCCTTGCTTTGCAATTCCAGGTAGCCCTCGCTGAGGTAACTCAGAGGCCAAATTACCATGCTCACGTGCAGATCTGTCTGGTTGAATGCTCAGAGCAGGACAGTCAGTTTTCTGACTGCCACCTCTTATTTGTCATATGTGCCCTCCCAGGACCCTGTAGTTGGTACCTGGTCCGCTGAGTCCCATACCCTGGGCAGTGTGGTGGTGTAAGCACTGTGGCCCTTCTTACCCATCTTGCGTACTGACGTGCTGAGGCGTGTGCACCATTCAATCCCAAATGCTGGTGCCTGTCCATCACATCACCCTGTTCCTCCGTCCTGTCCATCAGGATGCCAATGCTGTAAAGGCTCTGTAGGTGTACACGTAACATGAAGATGATAATGAGCAAAGCATAAATGATGCGAACAACCTGAAAAGCCAGCTGTCCCGGGACTCTGTAAGCCCTTTACCAAGAAACTCAGCTTTCATATGTGTCTTGGAGCTGTTGACTGGGAGCGCTGTGATGCATAACAACCCCCAAATGATTATGGAAAAATCAGTGTCTGTAAAACAGTTTGATCTCGATTCATTGGCAGTATCAACAGAAACAGTAAAACCTTACTTGGTATGTTTCTATTTCTGGTATTTGCTATTCTGATCAATGATTAATAACACAGACATTTCAGCAGAGTAGCTGTGAAAAGCTTCCCGACAATAGGAGACTTAAGAAATTATTCCCCAGACTAAGTGCTAGAACTTTGTAATTTATGATATCTTTATCTCTTTTTGGATAAAATGGTAGTAAATATAATGTAGAAAAAGTCTTGCAAGGGCAAGAGTCTAGATTAATTGACGTAAAGGAGAGGAGCTCATTGGCTTGAAAGTTCTTTCCAACTCTGATTTCTATGCACTGAGGCAAATGACAGATAACACTCCATGAAAACTGCATTTTTATTGTCTTTAGTGATTAAATGTTTCTGTTGTTCAAAGCAATTCTTATATTCAGTGGATATGCTTAGCTGTGTAGTAGCAAAGCATCTATAAGAAATAGAAAACATATAACTACTGAGACTCCTGTGCTGAGTGAAAAGCAGAGGGTAAATTCTTTAAGTCATGGTTGTTTGTCTCGTAAAACAAATCATAAGGATGAGCCAACATGCATAATATGTTAATCATTCTGCCTTTGGCAGAACTTAGTGCATTTATGTGATATATTCTGTTCAGTTACTGTAATCAATCCCTTTCACTGTTGATCAGAAGAGGAATGCAATAATTTAGAAAACTAACTTGTTGGGGTTTTGTTTTGTTTTTGTTTCAACAAATGAGTGTGGAATTATCCTAATATTTAGGTTATGTCTATACTGATAAATGGGCAGTTGTATATTTCTAAGGCTTATCACATGAACTAAACTATTGCTTCACCTATCTCCAAATAGCTTTTCTGTGAGAGGTCTGAGACTTTGAGTACCTGCATCCACCTCATATCCCTTAAAAACTGTGTGATGCTCATCTTTCAGAGCTTATGCCTTTGAAAGTAGACTTCTATGAATTGCTTTCAGATGCAATTTGGAACAGCCTGCCTGTTGTCATACAATTTTGTCAGCCCAAAATACTGACAGCTGTTATCAGCAGCATCATGAGAAAGTTGTGAGGTAGCCAAGAAGGGATGGAGACAGAAAAGTCTGCTCAAAGTAGTCAAGCTGAGGGTCAGCACTTATTCAGACTTGGAGACATGCTTGACTCATGACGGAGTGGAAGAGATGTGTCACATGCTGCTGGCTACTCTAGAGTAAGAAAAATGGCCCAATGTGATCCAATTGTAGCCTTCTCCAGTCACAGCATGAGCAATACTGGCTCCAGAGTGTCTTCACGAGTTCGCTGGCCTGCATGGACCTACGCCAGAAGCTGATTCCCACCTTTTGCTACCATGGACTACAGTTCCCACGTAGAAGTAGCTTGCTTTTTCATGAGTGTGCTTTAGCTGTGGTAGAGATCAGGAAGTGATAAGTGATCACATTTTGAATAGAAGTTATAAACTCAGCTCACCCAGACTGATGCTGAACCTCTCTGCAGAGAAAGAATAAGAAAAATACCGGACTTTGCTAGGGAGAACTTTGCAGCTTTCCCTCTGTTGACATTGCCGTCTGCACTGACATTTCTGCCAAAAGAGCCTATCGTAACACAGGTCCTGTGGCAGAGATCAGCACAGACAGCACAGGATTTTGATGACCTTCCACTTCAGCAAATGTTGCTCAGCCAAAAGGTCCAAGTAACTCATAGCTACTTAATCATTGCATTCAGAAGAACTTATTTATTAGACTTTAATACATTAACACAATGTTTATGTGGAAAATAAAAGACTATTAGGAAGCAAAACATTTTAAATCTTAATCTCCTGGGAACTGTGTTACTGTATAATGTTAGTAAGGATTGCTAAGGCAAAAAGCAAAACAGATGCTTACTATTTGGCTGAGGTTAATTTTTTCTCTTCTTCCTGCCTTTCATTAACACATGAGGGAGTGGGTTCCTGAAAGTAGAGAGGTAGCAGTGAGGGTGAACAGCTGGACGTATGAGCCTCTGATATGGTGTCTGTCTATAAGCAAAGCTGCTCATTCTATTTTAGAAGGTCTCTGCTTTGTCATTGAAAGAGATCTGAAATTGGCTTTTAAATCCATACTTAGACGTGCAAGTATAGATTTGCCAACCTAACTTTACTAAAGTTTTTAGGTTTTACTTACAACTTATATAGGTCAAAAATTTCAATGGTAGGAGCCTACATATAAATTGTTTTAAATAAATAAAACAATAGATGGAGCCACATATTTTGACTTTTTGCCAGATAAGTGCTTTCAAAAGATTTTGCCAGATTCATCCAGATGGTTCTGGAATTACCCCTCCCACAACCAAAATCTAAGGCAAAACATCTGTCATTTGTGAAGAAAATCAGCTACACTATGCCAAAGTTGTTCAGGAACCTGGAAAATTAGATTTGGATGTGCTAATTTGTTTATTTTTTGTTGTGATAACAGCAACTACAACGGGGTGGGACAGTAGGGACATGAATGGTACTGTAATTTTGATAATGCACTAGAATTAACATCACTTTCTCATTGCAAAAAGAAGGTCTTAGCTCTTTTTCCACTGTATTTCGTAGTAAAAGTGATGCTGAGGTTTGTCCTTTGGCCGGAACAGACATTTTCTTTTTAATTCCAGATTCTGAGTCATCAAAGATCTGCCTTGAATTAGACAAACTGAGATTAGAGCAGTTCTGTATAACTTCACAAATGATGTTGTGTTCCTGGTAGTTTTCCCACCCTCTAATTAGCTGTAGTCAGTGGGTCCAATTCCGTTTCTGGTTATTTGCATATCACAACTGAGTGCAAAAGTCAGTTTGTGCAGTGGGGTGAAGAAAGAGAACCGGAGCCCTGTACTCAGCTGTCCCCCTTTGTTCTATTCTGCCGCACTCAAGTTTTGCAGAGGTTAAAGCTGTGTTTATACGCAAGCCCCAGTTCCATGGCAATGCCCTTGCTTGTTTTTGGTGTTGAAATGCAGTACGTAGTTTGGATCAGGTACAGCAGGACCGCAAAAGCTCTACACAATTTGACAATCATACCTTGGCAGGTTGGTCATTTTGGGCAAGTAGTTTTGCAATTTCAGTGGTATCAGGTAGCCCAGGCATGTTATTTTTGCTGGAGAGCGTACTAATTCTTTACATAGAGCGTACTATGTTCTCTAGAAGGGCAGATGGAAAAGCAAAGAGTGATGAGGTTTTCAGTCAGTTTTCCTAGTTTTTAAAGGAGGCAGGATCAGAGATTACAAAACAGCATAATCAGTTTATCCTGGGGAAATAGTCTTCATTTTTTTGCTTCAGTCATTATTTTATTGGTATCTGTTAAAGGCAGCTTAAAACAATGAAGTGAAATAAAAAATAAGGTGCACCACACCTGGCATTGACATGTGCCACAACCAGAACCAGGCATGGAAAAGTTCTGCTGTTTCTTTCCTATTGTAAATGCCCTTACCCCCCACGCTGTACATGGAAATAGTTGTATACACAACCACATGCTGGAGCAGTTTCTGTGCACTACAGTCCTTCAGATGCTTTTGAAACACACTAGTAATGACTGTAGAAATTAATTTGTAATACATTTCATAAGGTAAAAGATTTCTTGAACAGGCTTTCCTAGTACGTTTGCAGTTTGTGTTTTGTTTTGGGACTTTTTGTTTTAGTTTTCTCGCTCTAGGAAAGAAGAAAAGAATATTGGGGAACCAGTACTGTTCAGATGCTTACAAAGGTCAAAATATCAGACCAGAATTGCTAAATAACATTTATAAAACTATTGTTCCCCCTCCCTAGACCTCATTAGGTCTTACCTAGGGACTATGTTATAGTGACAAAGTGGTTTACAGGCATTAAGTTTGTCCTCGCAACATCCTCTGAACAGTTGTTTTTACATCATCCATCTTTAGAAGAGATGATCACAGAGAGCTTAAGCAAGCTGTATCGTTTATATACTGCATACCATTACATACCTAGGATTAGGATTCAGGAATTTCTTGTTCCTAGTCCCAGACAACTAGGACACATAAAGTTAAAAACAAACAGTTGCAAAATATTAACCAAGTTTTAATTGAACCTCAGTAGTTTTTCTTCCCATGTTCCAGTGCTTTACACTCTGGGTAATATTTAACAGTGTTTTTGACTTCCTGAGAATGCAGTTGCGTCCCTCATTCTTTATTCCATGTTGCCCCCTTCTATCAAAATTCTTGGACATGTTTTTGTAATGGTGAGGAGAGATGCCTACATATCACAGTGTGCTGCAAACTGCGTAGCCATGGGGAGCTGGAGCTCAGTCCAGGTTTTTCTGAGTCAGTCACTGACTATGGTTTGTTTCTTTGGCACTTATGGTGGCGAGGAGTTCTGGTGAGATATAAATGAGCTCTCACCAGCTGACAGTAGGTTTTACATTGAGCCCTACGTTTCCAAATGTTTGTATTTCTGTTGGTTGTTGTTATAGCGTTCAGGCTCACTGAGAAGCCAGATGAGTAATTCCTATCATAACTGGCAGGAATTCATTTTCCTTTGCGATCTATCAGCTTGATACAAGTTTGTGTTGAGTATCCCACCAGCTCAAGTGGGCTTGCACTGAGAGATGTACGGAGTTGGAGTGTCATTGCTGATACTTATCCCTCATCTTACTGGTATAATGTTGACTTTTTCCTTTCCAATAAGCAAAACTTGCACTGAGCCATCATTTATTGTGTCCTGTAAAATTTCATCAAATAAAATATTCTGGTCAAGGACCAAATCAGATCTTGAAAAAGCAGGATGTCAAGTATCCTTTCCAACCACATGTTAAGGTCATAGGTTGTATTAGAAAACAAGGAAAATATGTTTTCTGTGAATAGCACAAAGGAATATCAGCTTTAGGAGTTTTTTTGAAATTCCACAAAAAATTACACACTAAATGCTTTATAAAACCATGATCAGCTTTCTGAACCCCAAAAGATGGAAGGGCTGCCAGCCTACTTAAGAGATAAAATCTGTGTAACACTTTCATAAAGCAAACACAGGTTGACGAAGTGGTCTCTGATGGTACAGGCATTAATCATGGCTTTTCTGTGTCCAAAGCTCTTCCTGAAAGAGGAATTTTTCCTGCATTAGCAGCCCTCTTAATCCCCAAAATGAGCAGAGAGCGGTTATGTAGCAAAAGCACAGTATGTAATAAGTAGCCCTTTATAGAAGCACCTTATCTTGTATGGAAAAATGCTTTGTAATCCTCCAGAATGATTAAAACAAAAACCTAACAAGCTGTGCAATAGATTTAGTTCTGTATTAAATTAGAGAGTTGTCTGAAATATTTTCTTAGGAATGCTCTCAGAGCTCCACAGAACCATATAGAAAAGGGACAGTAAATCAGAGAAAAACACCTGGAGATGTCACCTGCTTCTCTAGGAGTTGAGTTGCTCTTCCCTCAACCCCAGTGCACTGTAGTAATGTGGGTTCTACAAAGTCAAAGTTGTCCCAGGACCTAGAAGAATGGCACATACAGAACATTGGCTCTAACAGATTGTGTGGATTGAAATGAGTTACTTAGAAGAATATTGCTCCCTGTGTCTGTCTCTCTAAGACGTTGCAGGAGGGATGAACAAATGAGCACTTTTGTCACCCACTGTTAATGTCAAGAGCAACATACAGCATTACCTTTTCCAGGACTGTACAGCAAGTAACAGTAATGTAATTGCTTCTGCTTCGCATATTTAGCTGGGTTGTGGGGTAAGTGCAGCAATGACAGTGGGTGCAAAAGGCTTTGATCACTGTGTTAGCAGAGATAAGACATGACCGATACTTTTATGTTGCAAATGCTGTGAATGAGCAGTAGTAACATGAAATAGAGGATTTAGTAAGGAGGTTTTAAGGATGATGAGAGAACATAGGGATGTTACAAACAGATAATGTGCCTTTGAAGCCAGAGAAGATGACAGTGAAGAGCCAGCCCTGAATGCTGCCTAGTAGAAAGGACACAATGTTTGGGTGAAAGAGCTGATATCAAAGGGCTCTCAGGGGAACTCTAATCTCAGCTACAGTGGTATAAAACATAGAAAGCTTTGGGTTGGAAGGGACATTTACAGGTCATCTAGTCCAATCCCCCTGCAATGAGCAGGGAATCAGAAGCAGTTCTATCCAGATCTGACTAGCACTGTAAGCAAGATCAGGTCATGCTTCAAATTGATAGGAATGAGTACCAGGTGTGGGATGAGAATGGAGTCTGGTTTCCTAGTGGTGTGAGCAATGTAGGATCAGCTGAGATTAATGCCAACTGTGAATCTCTCCAATGGGGTACAAGCCAGCTCCCCCCCCAAAATCAGACTTTGTATTGCTAGCAGTGAGAGCTGCACTGGCCCAAAACAGGGGATCCTGAATCTGCAATAATCCCATTGCACTTAATGATAAAACTGTGACTGACGTCAAGGCAGATGTGGTCATACTCTCAATTTAATGGGCATATGACAAGGAACGTATTCTTGTTACGTTATTCTCAGCTCTTTCCTGTTATACAAACTGTAATTTCTTTAAACATGCAGAAAAAAAGAAGCTAGTTGTAAGAGGTTGTTACAAATGAGACAACTGATGTTAAATTTAAAGGAACTGACATTAAAGTATAAGGGTCTTTTGCCTTCAAACATATTTTCTTAAAAGTATGGTTCTTTGAGAACAGATGACGTCCCACAGTAATCCCTGTACTGAGCAAGTCAACAAATTCACAGTGCTTGAGTTCCTGACTGCGTTCATCTTGCACTGACATTAAAAGTGCAGACAAAGTGCATCTAAGCTCTTGCTAAGTCAAACTCTACTTTCATTTGTATAAATGTAAGCAGTATAAATCAGTGGACAGTCCGTGATGAATTCCAAAGCTTTTTAACATTTCTTCTTTCTGCCATGTGGTAGATCACCTTAAAAGCTACACATTGGCAGAGACATTTGACTCAAGGCATAATAAATTGTTTATGCAGCAAGCAAGTTCATAAACATATGTTCTAAGGCAAATTGCAAAACAGCTCTGCTAGGATCCTCTACACAGGAGCAGGAAAAATCAGTGAAGTCAGAAAGTTCAAGAAAATCCGTGCAAAAAATCAAAAGGTCTGAAAAAGTATCCCTTATCATTCCTAAAAGAGCAAATAAAACCCCAGACTTCTTTATGAGTGTGTCAAAGTGTGACTTAATCATATGCTAGAAACGGCAATTTCAAGAAAAAACTATCAACTGCAGACAAAAACAACTTTAATACTTCCTTTCTGTAGGAAGACGGAGGTATTCCATGATCTGTTACCTAGAAGTTGAAGCTTGATAAATTCCAGCTGGAACTAACAAACATATCTGTAAAGGGAGGAAAATATTTACTGATGGCTATAGCAGATTTTATGTTCTTAGCAATTATCAAATTGATATGGATCTATTTTTCTAAAGAAATATTATATTCAGAGAAGCAAAAATTCACTCACATCTCCGATATGAATTTTTACTGAGGCTCTACAATGCTTCTTTTGGCTTTCTGAATTCTGATGGCAGATTTTTCAGGTCACTACATGAAGAATGTAAATGCAAATCCTTGTTTTGCATAGTTTCCTGTGCAAGAGCTAGGCTTAGCTTGGATCAAAATATGCAGGAATTAGTATTATTTTTTAGTACTTTGAACAGAAGAATCGTATGTACATTTTCTGAGTAGCTGCACTGCATGAGAAGGAAAGACAAGGAAAAATCTAGCATCTGGTTTATTGCATTTATCACTCCACTGCTTGCTTGTTGTGTCAAGGTAGTGAGTTTTCTTCACGTGCCGTTTTTCACAGGAAACAGGAAAACGTCATTTTCTCAGCCATACGCAGCCTACTTCACTTGGATTTTTTAGTCCACCTCTAATGCCCACCTTCTCGCAAAGCTCCACAGTCTGCTAACTGCAATTTAAGATGATCCAAACACCAAAGGTAGTTCCCTTGATGAAAACTGGCAAAAGTGATTAGGCAAGTAAGAATACTTTGATAAAGTTTAGTGCAGTGAAACCAGCAATTGGGATTTTCTAAGTATTAGTCTAAAAACCTGTAGAAGAGATTATACTGTAATATCTGCCATTTCCCTTCAATTACAAAAAGACGGGTCTGGTAATGATGTCCTTATTGTGCTATTTGTGAACCACACACTGTCCACAGTAAGTGGCAGAGACATTAAAAATAAGCTGTAAAGGTATTACGGGGTGAAGCACTGAGGGCTCACAGAATTGAAAAAGCACTTTGCTGTACCGCATTAGGCTTCAAAAAGAAAAAGAGAGCAGGCATTGTTGCCAGAAATGTCTTTAAATGTGCCTAATTAGGATCTTCAACTTGATTAAGCTGTTATGCATCATAATTTTTGATAAAATAGGTTTGATTTGTTCTGAGGACAGATGCTGCTGACAGACTAAGACACGTTAGCTCTTTACTGTACAGCAGACCTTCCGCAGTGTTGATATCTATAGTCAGAAGCTGTGAATTTTCTCAGCTCAGAAAGTATACTCTGCAAGGAAAGCTGTTGGACCAGCAAAGCAGATTTTCTTTTTTTTCTTCTTTTTTTTTAACATTAAGATAATTTAAAAGTATTTCTTGAAGCTTTTCTTGGTTTACAGTCTTCTGATAAATGAAATGCCAGGGGCAAATTTCATTTCTGCTGTTAATATAAGTTTTATTTGGCATTTAGAAGAGCAATTGGGCAGCAGAACTGGCTTTGAACTGCTTTAACATCACCTGCATCCCTAAGCCAGTAATATTTAGGTTTCTTCTCCCAGGGTGGAAGGGAGCAGGGTCAGGTCTACTCTGCATACTTTTCTTTCCTGACAGTTCCTGAAGGACTTTCTAGCAAGCAGAGTTAAATAAACTCGTACTCAATATTGTAACTGCTCCCTGGATGGACTGTGCCCAGTAAAACCACGGAAAGTTTGCATGAGTCAAAAATTGTATCTTATGAACAGTTCCTGGGGAAACTGGATTATAGCATCTTAGCACTTGTGAGGCTGGTGCAGTGTCTCCATAAATCCGTGAATGGGGAATACTCTCTTTATTTCCCAACACTGAGTCCTTATAGTTGTTGCTATGGTAAAAGGAACTGTACCTTCTTTTCTTCTATAGGAAAAGTTGAAAGATGCTAGGGGGAGAAAAGTTGTTGAGGACCTAACAGAGCTTGGTGAACATAATACGCTGTTTTTTCCTTTGGTCCTCTCTATCTAAAGGTCTAATAAAAGAACTTTCTGTGATCACTTGCTGGGCAGCAGCATGACTTACAGTGGTGGCTGAGAGGACAATCTAGATCATTCTTCCTTTTTTTTTTTTTTTTTTTTTTTTTNTTTTTTTTTTTTTTTTAAAGAATTTTAAACCCTGTTAATGGAAATCCAGAAGTAACATTCTGGTCCATTGTCTGCTTGTCCAGCAGTGCAGGCTGGAGGGACTGTTGGTAATGTGATTTTTTTTTCACTCATTTCTGTATCAGATATTCTCATTGATTTCTCAGAGAAACAAACACATAAACACAGGCCAACTGTTTTTTGTCACGCTCAGGCAACTTTGAAGTTGGTCTTGTCAGCAGAGTTGCTGGCTGGGGACTGTTGGTAAGCTGGAGCCTCCCCCTCCATCCTCTCCTGCCAGCTCCACTGGGGGTTTCACATGGGCGACTTCTATTAGATTAGGGCTGTTGTTATGAAGTACAGAAAGTTATTACAACTGATACATAGCAATGCTGCATTTGGTTTGCTGCGTGTTTGGGGGTTCTGATTTTTAAATGGAAAAGTTTTGGAATTAATAATAGAAATAATAATAATGGTATTCAGCTGGAAAATGATAACTCTGAATTGACCATGACCACCACCTGACCTAGCCAGACATATTCAACAACTGGAGCAACTGTAGCATTATGTTACTAAGCAACAACTTTCAAGATCAGTCTCATAAAATTCCATAAATAATGTAATTTATTTCTGTATAGCTCTGCTTCCTCCTCCTTTCCCCCTTGCTTAAGTTAGTCCACAAGAAACTTGAAAATCAAATTAAAATGAATTATAAAGGTGGAGACACAGTCGTGACTGCCTTTGAAAAATCAGTCAAATAATTATTGCAAACTCTAAGATTTTTATGATGGGAGAAAATCCTTCCACAGGTCTCAGATCAACTCTGATAATACATGAGATTTCATCATTAGTATGGTCATGGCAGGAAGTAGAGATGAATTCATGTGACAACTTCTGTCTTCCAGCTGCTATGGGGTGAGAAAATCTCAAGCAACTGCAGCAGTAAATAAATGGTACAAAGTTCAGGTTGGGAACCCAAAATTCCTGTTCTGATTGCCTGACATTACTTGTGGAAAAGAATATGATAATGGTCTTCTATATCTGCTTTTACATTTATTGTGATTAAGAAGCTGGAATTGACCAAAGCTGCTTAACTGCCTTCAAAAACCAGTTATGATGGAATAAATGATCTTCCAGGAATGTTACTTTGGAGAAAAACAATCCAAGCTCTGACAAGGAAGAGTTGTTGCTCTGGGTCCTGTTGCTATTAAACTGGAAACGTGAGTGAAGAAAAGCAAAGATCTATTACTTTGACAGTGTGGGAGGTTGATTGCCAGTTTACTGACCCATAAAACCAAAGGGTTACGTGAATATCCTCCTGAGTGATGCTGTATTTCAATAGGACTTTCTATTTAAGTTTTTGCAGCACTTTACAAACATTAATGAATTTGTAGTCTCACCAGGCTCTACATTTTGCTTATGTAACAAGGTATCACAGAGCAGGCGTACTGCACACACTCTTGCTTAAAGCTTCCAGACCTACAATGAGCCTTTCCTGGAGGTAGCCCTTCTAGTGCAACATCTATAAGCTTCCTATGACAAAGAGGGAAAATGTGGTTTGAAGGGCCAAGTCCTAGTATTGTTTTAATCACAGATAGAAATACCCTTTTCTTTTCAGAGAAACAAAGTCAGTTATCATATATTGGAAATATGACTTTCTAATGGTTAAGACAGGCAAGATGGTTCCCACCCCTAGAAAATTGCTTGCAATGATACCTGTTGATTTTACCCTACGTTTTATGAAACAAAGGGAAAAAGTAGCTCAGCACAGCCATTTTTGAATTTTTTCCCCTAAGAAACTATCCCCAGACAGTCTGGCTCTTCTCACAGAGGTCAGTTCCCTGGTATTTAATCGCAGACCATCCCTCTTCCCATTTTTGTCTGAGCTTCACAGCAGTTGGAAGGAGAGGATAGGACAAATTTCTTTAGGAGAAGGAATTAAAAATCATAGAAGTGTGTATTTTTACAGAAAGCAGTAACATAAGAATGGCCAGACAGTCAATGGAATTAAACATTAACTGAATTTAAAATGGAAACATAAAAATAAACACTTGTTGCGCAACATGTGATTAACTCTGGGAACTCACTGCCACAAATATTTGTTGGAGCACACTGCAAAGTACAGTTCTATAAATAAAAAAAAGCTATGCTGCATTAATAAGAGAAATATGCTATATATGATAACATAAACTGTAGAATTCATGCCGGAACATAAAATAATTAAAAGTAAGGAAATGCCTGCCCATCCAAGCTGTTGTTGGTTTTAAAAGATAGAGGTATTTTTATGCCTCTTTGAGCTGCTTGCTGGGACTTATCTAAGATGCTGTTGAAGGTCAGTGCGCTTATAGTTATTGGAGGAGCCAGAACAAAGATGGTCCTAGTCCACTTGCAGGCAGTACTTCCAGTCCACACGTGCTTGCAGGTCTTGTGGGATCCTTCTCACTAAAGCAGAAGTTCTTGCTACAGAACCAGGCTGGATTAATGTATGAAATTAATGTGCCTCAACAGCCTGTGCTGTCTGGGGCTTTTCCTTATTACTCAAAGTATGTCTTAGCACAAATGTAGCAAATGCTGGTGGGAATGATTCTTCAGGAAACAGGGGAGAACACAGGGAAGGCAAACACTAGAAAATATATGCCATCTTCCCCTTTTCAGTATGTTAGGTAGATATGTTCCTGGATGGGGAATTTGCTACTGGAAGAAAAGAAAAAAGCAAAACCCAAACAAGGTAAATCTCCAACAACATCAAAAAGCACACGGATTCTCTGTGGTGAAACACTGAGCCAGAGTGAGAGAGTGAAAATTGCAGCTTTTAACATTTCCCCGGAGATACATAGCTTGGAGATTGTACTTTCAAAACATGACAAACTCTGGTGACCTGAATAATAGGACTAGCTAAAACAAACTCCTTGCTTCTACGACTGGAAGCTTTCTGTAGCATTTTACAAGCGGCAATAGTTGTGTGTGGCCTTTCACAAAGAAGGATACAGAACCAGAGCCAGGTCACACATTAGCACTGCACTCAAACAGCTTATTCATCAAATATTTGGCTGGGCTGTAAAACCCTTTTCATTACATACACACATTAATACTGAGAAGTGATGTGAAAGCTGAGTTCAGGTCTCTCACCTGTAGCCACCACTTAACTGGCCACCTTTCAGCATGAAAAACTTAACACAAACTTGCTATTCTTTGCCATAGGCTGCAGAAGCTTTATTTTTAATGAAAATATAAGATGGACACATATTGAATCAACAGCTTGAAGAGGAGTTGAAGCGTTGTCTTCCCAGAGGCTAGACACTGCTTATTCTACCCTGGCCATTCAGAGAGTGCTCTGAGAACTCTAGATGATGTGGAAAGCAAACTGCTGATTTTAAAATCATTAGGTATCTTGGAAGTTGAAAGACCTAAAACATGAGTGTTAGGAGTCCAGCAATGTTTGATATCACAGGATTTCCCAGGTGGGCAAAATCGTCATTAAATCATCCCAGAAATCGTCAGCTTCTTCATAGCTGACCCTTTGCCTTAGTTTAGTTTCAATCTGCTGCTTTCCAGCTACTCAGGCTAAGGTGAATTCAAACCTAATGTACGCTGCTCTTTCACTTACTCTGTGTTTTGTATCAGTTCACCATGAAGGACAGGAAAAGGGAAGAGAGTATGTATTTTGAGAGTCTATAATTATAATGTAAATACTATTTAACATTCACAAGCCTATCTATGCATGGGAAAGAATATTTGCCCTTTAAATGTATGATGTTGAACTAGTGGCATCAAGCAGCATGAGCAGGCTCAATATGCCTGTACTCTTTCTGGATATCGTTGCTGCTTTCACACTGCAAGTATCACACGCTCACACACACAGAGGCAGATGTCTGTGCCTTGCCTTGACTGCAGGGAATATCCGTGTGAGAAGATGCTGACAAGATGTGCGATAAAACCACAGAACGCAATTTCTCACACATCAACACTATTGTTAATTAAGACAACTTGCAAACCTGGATGAGAACTGTTTCTTGGACTTCTTTTTTTTTCGGCTGTACTCTTTACAAAGAAAAAAAAAAAAGGCACGTGGGGATTTCTGTTTTCCTAAAAGAACAGCATTTGTCTCACTACTGATAATTTCAAACTGAGAATAGTAGTGGTGGAGCAGGAGAGTCTGTCAGTTTGAGTGATCAACTACTGGGCGTTTTTTCTCTTACTCTTCTTGAAGTAGTGATATTTCTCATTTTCTCCAATTCTGAGGCACGTTGCTATCTTCCCAAACCCAGATTGATTGGTGTGCGCTGTTAAATCTAAGTACATGCTGCTTGAATACTGGCCAAGTTCACTTTTCAATCTTGATCAAATTATGACTCAGTGAACTTTCAAGCTGTAGCAAATCTGTTTCCTAGCTAAGGACAACAGAAGGACAGCTTGTATTCGGCTGATCTTCTTATTTGCGCCCCATGCAACATTAACAACCTTCAGAGATGATATTTGTTCTGGATATAGACTGTGGAGTACAATAAAATGGTCTTTCTCATTTTGTTCTTTAGTGCCAAGAGAGCGGCAGCCTGGGGTGCTTGCGATCTGCTTGCTCCCCTTTGCTCGCTGATGGATTAAGATATGATTGCCCAATTAGTACCACATGTAGGAAAGAGAAAAGGAACAAACAAGGCAGATAATGTAATTTATTTCATTCAGGAAGCAAAATAAAATGGAACTGCATCCACAGCATTAGCATGAAGAAACACTGGAAGGAGTACTAGGAAGTGTTAGTTGAACAATGTTATACTTTGCAGAGAGCTTTATTAGAGGGAGAAAAATGTATTTTAGTGAAACCTTTCAAAGAAAGAATTTAAAACAGAATACGGTTAGTTTGAAAGAGGCAAATAGAGGCAAATTTTCAAAGGTTTAAAAACAAGGCATCAATTTCTAAATCGAATTGAAGACCTAAAAGGGTGCTTGTTGTTGAACACTGTAAAATAAAATTGCGTTGTATCAGAGAAGAAGAAAGCCAGAGGCACTATTCCTCAGGAACAACTGCAGAGAAAGCTAGCACTCCAGGTTAACTGGAGTAGTTCAGGGAAGATCAAAGCCTGGACTGAGAGTGGGAAAACATTTGCACAAAAGGCTACTCTGAGATACTCTGTGCGCAGGGACACTGATCAATACTCGCAGCACCCCTTACGTTTTATATTGGTCTAATAGCTTCATATTTATGTTAATCGATGATTTCACTGCAGTTCTTTTCTTTGTCCTGCTTACCCGTCCTTCCTCTTTCATTCTGCTTTTCCTGTGAAAGCCTGATAGTTTATGAGGAAGAAGCAGCTATTTACTTCTGGAGGATAATTCCTGCAAAAACTTCAATATTCTTTGGACTTAAAGAATCTTGCAAACGCCAACTTGTGAGTCTTCAATCTTCTGAGGCATTATTGACCATGGATAGTAAGAAATGTAACTGACTGATGCAAAGACACCCTGCTCATCCCTTGAACTCCCCCAAGGATTTATGGCTTCTGCCTGAAGCGTCTTAGAGTTGTAGGACAGCAACTTGTGCACAAAATCCCAAATGATTACAAAATGAGGCTTACAAATATCCTTTTCTTCCTACTTCTCTTCTATTTTTTTTGTCTCTAATATGAACCATTCTACGATGCTATGATTCTATAAATGAAGCTGACATAGTACTGTGTATGAGATAGTACTGTGTATAAGATACACAGTATAACATAATAGTAAATGCCACTTGTGAAACAATTGCTAAATACAGGCAATGCCAATGCTTTCACAGGTGAAAGCTAAAAGTGTGAAGAGAAAGATGGGTTGAATGCAGGCAGCTGGATGAAAATTTCCAGTCCTCATATCTGCAGTTTAAAATTCGCATCGTTACGGATTTTTCTCTACTTTCTTTTTATTTTATGCAAGTAAATGGTGAATTTTTTTTTTTATTTGGCACTGTAATGAACATAAAACCAGGGGAAACCTAGGTTGAAGAAACGTGAGAGCTTGCAACAGATTTGAAATAGGAGAAAGTGATGAAGAAATGTCAAAGGCAAAAGAGCAAGACAGCTTCCTCCCTGGCACTAATGCCTGGTTCAAAGCCTGCTGAAGTCTTAGAGTGTGAAAATGGTTATGATTTCTTTAATTTTTATTTTTGACTTCTTGGTCTTTTGAATCCACTGGGATGAGAAAACAAAAACATAAAAAAATTTCTGAGGGATGCTGCAAGAGAACTTGGCTCAAGAAAATCCACTTTCAAAAACTGTTTTTCTTGGGATTGTCAGTCATAGAAGGCTCATGACAATGTCTGACTGTCTGAATACTTCTTTAAACTGTGACCTTAAGCACGTGCTTTATGAAGACCACTTCCTCAAGAGGAAACTTTACAAATTAAAATCAGTTTTGCACTTCTTGACGTTTGTTCTTAGTAATGCTACAAGGAAATATAAATTCCAAATTATGGAACAATTTAAATTATTTCTGTATTGTCTGCTGAACTGCTTAGAAGAAATGCTTCCCCCTGAAAATTGTTTCTTATTTTCCCTCTTTCTATCCTAGCCATAGGTATTTCTGCAAAACTATCCATCTGAATAACTAGCTAAAAATCTCATTCACTGAGAAGTGAACTGATGGATGTTTCAAGCTAATATAGTCTAATTTCAATCTAACATATTCTGTACTTTAATTGTGATCAGGGGAAAAAAGCCCAATCAATCAAACTAAACCAAGGAAATTACTTCTTGCTAGAATAGATATTTATTTCTATATTGTCTCTAGAATTCCTTGTCTCTGATTTGTTTCGTTAACCTGTTGTTAGTTTTCATCTGTTGAGATTTGTTACTGCGTTAGAACTAAAGAAAATAAGTGCATTTTAAGAACATTTTGAAATTATTTTTAGTCTGCTTTCATAGTGGTCCCAAACAGCTATAAAAGTTTTATATGCTTTTTTATGTTTATACTGAACAATTCTTGTTCTTAGAATGAACATTCCGCAGCATTCTGCTTCACACAGGGCACAAAATGTGCTGCTTTTCTACTGCCCTCTTACGTTTCAGCTAGGAGAACTGTAGCTCAGCACTGCCTGGGACAGACCCTTCGGTGCTTGTAGGACGCAGAGAAGGCCTGGCGAAGACTTAGGAAATATATTATTTCGTGTCGGTGCCTTCACATTGGGTGTCACCTGGGGTCAGGCAATGGTGAAACCAAGGCCATACGTACACCGTTTCTTACAGTGTCAGGAGTGACTTTCTCCCACGAGGCTGCTTTGTTCCCAGGCAGGACAGAGCCGCGAGTGCCCTGCAGCCTGTCCTCACCTGCCCCGTGGGACACGAGCCTTCCTCTGTCACTCGAGCTGCAAATCCATATCGGTGCATTTTAACAGATAACTAGAAAATTCTAGTCATTTATAATGAGCAAACCCTGGATCCCAGTATTCCAATTTCAATTTGCAGTCTTCCTTCAACCCGCCTACGTTCACATCCAGATTTTGGGCACAAACCTCTTTTTCTTTGGTGAACAGACGCTGAACCACTGAGCTGAGTAAACCTACAATTTCCAGGCCATTCGGTGGTTCCTGTTGGGATTTCACAGCTCAGAGCCCTGTCTAGTTTCCACACAGCAAAGCACAGAGAGCAGAATTTGTGATGCTGCTGTTTAATTTGCTTTTTCTAAAATATTCCTTTCTGCTCAAAACTTTAAAAAAAAAAAAAATCATCTACTGCAGCATTTGCTTTGTTTAGCAAAACTGGGAAATAAATATGATTTTTCAGTCTGTTTTCTTTTAGAAAGCATTCCCAACTGAAATGAAACAGCTTGTGCTAAAATACCCAATTACAGCAGAATCTGTGCATGAGGCCATTTGACATTGTTTCTTCCTTTTCTGAAAATGATATGATAGAAACTAAAAAGCTTGACAAAATTTACATAAATGTATTTTATTCTTTTCTTGTGCAGCAGGTAAATATATGAGATGCTGTTGTCAAGATTTATTGTATCTATTCATGTGTAGAGGTAGCATGGACTGTTTTAAAGAGCAAGGAGATTCCTCAACTGTCATGACACTTATGCGCGTGCATTTACCCTACCGGACTGCTCACTTAACAATAGTGAATAAATGCTTCCTGGGGAAACTCCTCTTCTGACCCCAGTGTACTCAATTTTGATAAATCTTCATGCATGACGTCTCACTGATCCTTTTGTTCACGTTAGTAAAGAAGCATCTCTACTAACCACAGGATACCTGAGCTATTAGCGAATGACGGTGTAGCGGCATTGTATTGGGATTTGTTTTGGACTAACTGGTTTTGTCTCTGTTGACCTTGGGTTTAGCATTCATCGTCAGGGCAGACCCCTAGTTTTCAAGAGGCTTCGTGTGAAGAGGCAACATAGAGTTTTTAACTCAAAAGTAAGGGGGAAGTACCAGTTACTGAGATATATAGAAATGCTAATAACCTGAGGCTGTTTTAGGGTACTTCCCATGTGGCCAGGGACCATTCTGCATTGGAGAGCACCACAGGTGGTGCAGCACGTTGTAGGCTGGAGTCCCCACATGGTAAGGGAAGCAGGTAAGTGTGGGTATGGCGTTCAAAAGCACAAGCAACAGGGAAAAAGGGAGAGGTGAAAAATGAATTAGGCATCCTGTTTTCCACCTTGGCCAAAGTGGGCTTCAAAAAGGCGTGTTTGTACCTAATCAGTCTTTCCATATCCTCCATTAGCTTGTTCAAAACCAGATGATGATTGTAAAAAGTGGCAGTGGCATTAACAACTGCTTGTGATCATCTTGCTCTCTTATTCCTGGGCTGGCCACAGAGGGGACTCCTGCAGATGTCTGCTTTAAAACAAGGTTTTGGGCAGGGTTGTGTCTTGAGGTAAGGAACCACCTTTGGCTCTTGCTGACCATTACCATCATCTTGGCAACTTGACTGCAGAAAGCTGTGAATTTCAGCCTGCTTTTATAGGATGGAAAAATAGCTATTGCGCATGAGGTTTTGTTTTTTCTGTATTATCCCTTACATTTTTAAAGTACTCTTTCTCAACTAATTTATAGGACAGGTCATTTAATCTGAGAGTTGAGTAAATGTGCTGAAATACAGCCTACACTGCACTCATATGAAAACTTGTATTGTTTTGTTTTCCTTTATCCTGTTCCCTTGAAGGAAAATGGCCACTTTCACTGAAAGTACACGAGGAGATTTTTATATAGAAAGAGATAATATTTAACGTGTTCTTTTTTTAGAAAGTAAAGGTGAAAAAATCTTTTAGCAATTTTAGGAAACTGCTCCATTTTCATCTGCTGTGTGCTCTCAAGCCATGGTGAGGTCTTACGGGCAAATATATTTTTCTTTTCAGTGTGGTCTGCTAGAAAAAAAGACAATATTAGAAGAGCAGAAAACAGTAAACTAACTCTACATTATTGACAGAAAACTGCCTGCAGAGAGAATATATAACTTTATAACTTTTTAATTTATAGCAGTTACAATATTTAGAAGTGATGGGAATATAAAGAGGATGGTATGAATATACTTAAAGTATAGCTCAAATATTTAATGTTTGGATACTTAGAGCACCCCTTTGAGGTAGGGAAGTGCTATTGTGTTCTCCTTACAAATGGGAACAAAGAAATTAAAAGTTACTTGCTGAAGGTCAGAGAAGGAGTCTTTTACAGCAAGATACCATGTCTCTAATTAGAGATAAAGGCTCACATTGTAACCACTAGCCTTCTCTAACTGGATTGTTTCAGTGTGGTAATAATTGTCTGTTTAAAAGGATCTTGAACGACACCTGAGTGGAACAAATTATATAGAAATTATATTCATTATTTAGTAATTAAAAACTGTAACAGTCCAGTCAGCCCAATCCCTACATCGCAGGCATACATCGCAGGAATCTTTCAATAGTTCTCCATGGTATTTTCATACCCATGTGTATGAACTGAAAACAATCTCATCTTTTTCATTAGTAGGGCATGTAGTAGGGTAGGCAGAGATAAGAGGGACTGTAAAGATTTCATAACGTTACCTGATTTAATAATCTCCAACAACTAAAAAAAGGCAGAGGAGAAATGGGGGGAAAAAAGTATATCTGACTCATTTCTCAGTCATTGCTTAGCCACTTCTGAATCAGGGTGGTATTTATCAAGTGCTGCTGGTGCTTCCTTTCCTCAGTTCATCTTTTCTGGTGCTGGCTGCTATTGCATACAAAAAGTATCTTATGGTTTTCCTCCTTTCTCTTGCTCATTTCCTGGCTTCTGGTGCCACAAAAGACACCTGGATCAGATGGTCAATTTTTTTCTTTATCTCCCAACATCTGACACTCATGTTTTTTTCTTCTGCATTTTTTCCCCTTCTTGTTTGTTTGTTTGTTTGTTTTGGTTTTGTCTGTTTCGTTTTTTCTTTTCCCTAATGTTTCCATGTGTCAGTAAAATCCAGTGCAGCTAACAGAAGAAACAGACTCCTTCCTTTGGTCAAACATAATGTGTATATAAGCCCTCATGAATGGGTTATCTCACAGTTTACAATAACAAGCCACCCCAGTTGATGGAGAAGTGATGTCTGGAACATGTATAATTGCAGCAACTGACATTAGTTGGTTGGTGCCATAGGTGGACAGAAATAAACATCTTCCAGCAATATAGGGGGAAATATTCACTTTCTTTAAGAAAGCAGCATTAGAAAATGGGTTCTGTGGAGTAAATATTTAAAATGTAAATGAATTAGCCATTTCACTGTAAAGTTGATTCCTTCTCAAACTCTGCCAAAAGTTCTTATCTTTTAGTTGCTTTCTGTATCTCCAGCCCGATGTCCCACATACTTTAGCTGGACACCTAGCAGAGTTGTACCCGTGGCTACTGGTCTAAGCAGAGACTCTGGCCGCTTTGGTTTCGCTGCTCTGTGGACAGCTCATGTCAGAGATGGGATGGGATGTCACCACCCTGTGGTCATAAGGACCAGCTGACACAGACTTTGGGCCAAAAAAATAAGAGAGGGTAGGAAAAGCAGGTAAAAAAAATTGAAATGAAGTCAGATGAGGGTAATTGGCTGCATTTACACACATCTACTGTCCTAGAAGAGATCAGCTTATAGGCAGTGTCGCTATCATGCCTTAAGCTGTCACTAATCCTGGAAGAATCCTAAATATTTGGAGCTAAACGGATAGTATTTATTAGGCTTTAAAGATCTGTTACAGTTGTCATCCAACAAGAGCTTGCTGGAAGCGTGGGGCTCAATACAATTCTCTGCTGATATGTCTGTGGTTTGTGAGCACAATTCTCCTGCAGATGGTTTCATTCATGCAAAGAGCTTAAAATGAATAAAAATTATTTAATAACTTTCTCACTGACCTATGCAATTTTTCTGCTCCTGTGCTATGCCCTAAGATATCCCAGCCCTACAGTGATGCTAATTTTGAGCAGCTCACCCAGGGAGCAAAACTTAACCTCTTCTGAACAAAATATGTCTCATGTTTATATAATAGCCATGGAGGGGGCATGGAGGAATGCATGCTATTTATAAGCATATATATTTTTATATATATTTTTTAAAAAAATTAATGTTACTTGTGATTAAACACAGTATAAAAGAGAATTCCAGGGCATAAAATAAAAACTGACTATTTGTGAGAATTAGCAGCACAGTATCAATAGAGAAAGCAGGTAAATGGAAGAACAGGGACAATGCCAAAGCCAAGGGCACTGCTCAGCTCCCCACACTGCCTTAGCACGGCTGCACTTTATTTCTGCTTTGCAGTGACCTCTAGGGACAAAAGAGCAGACCAGTCTCTGGTGAGAACATTAACAGGGAGAGCGATAGCACGTTTTGAATGGAAACTCTGTTCACTGAGCTGAGGTTGCTGTTTCTCACCAGGTTCCCCTTGCCCCCCTGGTGAAAAAGGCAAGGGTGTATTTGTGAAAGTGGATCAAGATTTATAGTCTGGGCGGGCACTTTAGATAAATGTTTCTTCTTCTGTGTTAGCAGCCACATTGAGCTGCTACAGCATGAAAGAAGGCAGTAACCAGTGAGTCTCAGGACAGAGATTGTTCACCTGGCTGAGAACAAACTTGATGATTTTTCTAAGAACGTTATTTCTTGGTCTGAAACTGCCCAGCACTCCAAATGGATTGGATTCCCAAAGGTCATGGGGCTGTTTTCCTCCTAGGACTTTCGGCTAGGGTTAAGAACAAGGCAGAATAGCCAGGTTATAAATACACTCTTCATCCCAGAGTTTGTGACAGCTGCGATGTCATTCTTAGACTTTCATATATTATCCAAGCAGGAGGAACCAGAGTCTCTGCTCACTCTGGGGAATCATGAAAGGCCCATGGCATATTTCAAGATCTGCATAACTAGAATTGTGGTCATACTGAGTGGTCCACGCTTAGTTTGTGAGCAAACACTCTAGCATGTTCTCAGTGAGAGGTTGCTTATGGAGAGGCAAATCACAGCTGCAGTATTTCATCTGGCTTTCTTCCATAAGTCACAATGTGTACAATTCCTGATACCAATGTATGTTATAGCGAGGATTGTAAGAAATCAGAGAACTCAGTAGTTATAGTTCACCAAATTCATTCAGCAGCATTCACCGTGTAAAAAGTTTTATCACATTCATAGCTGAGCTGTTCTCACGATACCTCTGCATGTGACAGGTTGTGTTTATATGAATAAATTACTTTGGCAAAAAAAGACCCAACCCGATAAAAAAAGTCAGCCATATGGAAAAAAGTGTTCTTTATAATCAGTTCCATATCTTTTGGGATAGATGCCGATTACAGGCATACATAGACAGACCCCAAGAAGAAATTATAGGTAGCAATTGCACAACCTCACAAATAGGCAAAGGCAGGTGGCATAGTTCTACTTTTGGTGGGAACTTTCAGAGAAAGGAGCCAGCTCATAGGGAAGTTTCAGTTTTCCACCAGTATCATTAAACTAAGGAAGCATGAATGAAACCCAGCGATGTAGTGGATGGAAAGCCATGCAAAAAAGGACAAGAAAGATGCAAGTGACAAAAATCAGGAGGATATACTGGGATAAGTTTGAAGGGAGCACTTTCTCAAGGCCAGATAGCTTCAGTCTGCGCTTTTATTATTATCCTAGGTAGTTCCAATCTTCTGCATTTACTGAGTATCGCTGTCTTCTTAAAAAACCTGTTTTCTCATTAGCAGTGGGGAAATTCAATATTTCCTGTTGCAGCAGCATTTAATAATTCAAGTGTGTGCATATCCCCAAAGCAAATAACCACTGAGGTCTCTTATTCTTAGCTAATTGTGCAACTTTTAAGGTAAGCGTCTCCCTCTTTGACAGCCAAATGGGAGGGTTATGGACACAACATACTATCAGTATTGTTTTTTCCCCAGTAGTGGGATCACAGGATAAAGCAACTGATGGCTTGATATCCTTCTCTCTCACTTCCAGTTGTCTGGCGGATGTCACAGGGCCAGTCTTGATCCACTGCCAATAAGGCCATAAATCTCTTTGAGGCCCGTCCTTCTTTGTGATTTCTGATACAGCCTGAGTTAGTCTTGGTAAAATGTGATGAAAACAACCTGTTTTTATAAGATTCTGGTAAGTTCCTCTTCCAGATCCTGCTGAAACTAAGAAATTTCAGTTTTGCTTCAAGAAAACGACAGTAAAGCCAAGGGTCAGTAGATTTGAGGTTTAGGCAAAAAGGTTTTTATCTCGTCTCGCATTATGCAAACCAGTTTGGCATAATGTACGTTCATGGGGATGTTTCACCAAGGATATCCATGGCTCTTTCCAGCAAAATGGCAATGTCCACTGGAGTAGGGGCCTTTCAACTAAAAGATCTTGTCTCCTGAGGATTAAGGAGATCATCTGCTGCAGTCGTTACTGCCTAACATGGATCCGGGCATTTTTTCTTGTGAGTCAGGAATTTGCCATCGTTAAAACATTTTGCTGCCACTGGAGGCTAAGTTTCCTGGGAGCTTTCCCAAATCTCCACTTCACTCCAGTCAGCCAAGCGTCTTCTGCTTCTGTTGTAGTCTCACCAGCTGAAGGTTTGCAGTAACGCAGTTGGGAGGCTGCATACTAGTGACCTGTTCTCCTGTCACTTGACTGCACAATGTTCTTTGACTAAATTCAGACCCCCAAATTTGTCCTCCTTTATTTTCCTTAAGAGTATCCCAGAGATTCCTCTGTGACAGTGAAACCATGGAGTCGGTATTTAAAACCAGTTCCTTCCTTTGGTTAATATTAACTTTCTGATAGATAGAAACCAGAATGTGATTATCCACCCAGAGTTTTCAAACCTTTCTCTGAGCCAGGTGAAATGGGAACAGGACATGAAAAGGTCCTTCCTTCCACGGCTGGGGCTCAGTGCTTGCTGGAGGAAGAGGCCACTCAGCAGAACAAGATCGGAGACAGAAAGTGATTTTTCCATTATGGGTTTTCTGCAGGAAAATGTCCTGCATTGCTGCTTCCTGCTCCCTCAAGGCTGCAGGCCTGGAGTAATGTGCGGACACAGTGAGAAAAGAAAGGGTAATGATGTAGCCATGCTGGCATGGGAAAACCTTCCCCTTATGTTTCTTAAAGGCCAGGTACTCAGGATCCAAATTTTCTGTGATCTCTGAGTAGCCAGATGGGCTTCCTGCCTCAAATGGCAGCAAACACCTTCCCAAACCAAGAGAACACTATTTGTGTCTCTACTGCTTGCAAATGCCTTGGCTATCATATTTTGCACAGAAGTAGATGAGCAAAGCCATATATATTTTTTCCTTCCTCTGCATGTGTAGGTTTCCCCTACCAAAATACCGAAGATAGTAAAGTTCAAAAATATGCAAGTATCACTGCCATTTAGAGAAATATTCTGAGTTTGCTGATCCCTCATTAGGAAGGTACTGTCATATTTCATTAAATCTTTGTGTGTTGGACATAAAACCACAAAGAGGTTGGGAGTAATATTTCTGCAGTACATTTGATGCATCCTACCTGATTTTTATTACATGTCTTCTTTACTGGTATGTCGGTTGACTGCAGTTTACTATAGGTGACACTAATAATGAAATATTTGTTGCTAATCCAATATTCCCTAATTCACCTCTGCATCAACACACAAGAGTGTTTTGCAGCAGTTTGGGCTGATGGGAACGATGAACCAATGTGTAGAACTTACTCTAAGTAAAACCTGAGAACCTGCACATAGGAAACCCAACCAAATTAAATTAACATTAATCAATAGCCTTGCAGTATCACTTTAACCTGCCTTGAGCCAGGACTGTCGTTCTCTTGTGTCAGCTGTGCCTGTTTTCTCGCCTATGCAGAGGGACAGGACTGTGTCATGCAGCATCACCCGGACTGTTGGCCAACACGATGTGCTGACTCTGTGCCTTGCATACAACCACTGAAACCTGAACTGGCACAGCTGCCGACAGTCGTCTCTGTAAAATCTGGGTATGCAACTTTGAGAAAAGGAACTAGGTCCCTCTTTCTTTTTCATGTCAGAGTGCAACAATTTGGTATGAAAACATTCCAAACAGGAAGTCTTTTGTTTTTTCTCTGAGGTTTGGGTTGTTCCTCTGTCACATATGGTAGGAAGCATCACCGGGTTGTTTGATGCTTTCTTTGTGCAAAGAGATTGTGGGAGAACCTTCAGTGAGGTTGTTCAAAATAAAACTGTTCTTGTGCTTGAAATGTGTAAAGTAGAAATGTTTTCCGGTAGCAGTGGTTGTGCCATTTTAGGATTATAGTTCAATGATGACCTTTGTCCAACTGTTTTGGTACAAGGGTAAGGGATTGCATCTGCAGATTTGTTAAAAAATGACATTTTGATAATCCTGATCATTTCTGGTTATCTGCTAGCCTATAATAATTCTTGTCTGGCTGCCAGTTTAGATTTGGGGTTTTGAACTTTCCTTCGGATCGGTTAAATTTCTTACTTTATTTTCTCTCTAAAAATTTCAGAATGTCTTAATTTTCTTCTCCTCTGGTCCTGTGAAGATTTATGATTTAACTATGAAGCTGGACTCAGTCCAGAGATTTGTAACTGGTTTAAATATCCTCAGTTTGGATGTGATTGGGCGATTTTGCTCCATCTCTTAAGTTCCCTGTTTTTGTATTTAATTGTTTTTGTTCCTATTTTAGATGTATTCAGATAGAACTATTCTGACTCATACAGGCTGCTGTCTCCATCTGAATTATCACTGTTTAGGGATAATAGAAATTGCTGTCAGCCACATGGTGACATGTTTTTCCATCTTTCTATAACTTGCTTTTCATGTATGGCATTTTCTTTTTGCTGGGGAAGGGCTATTTTAATTTTTCATAGAATCAGTTTAGCCTACTGCTTTTTTCCAAGGCAACTTTTTGTCTGAACCTTACACATTCTTGCAATTCACAGATTTCTTTGCCTGAAGATGTCTATTTGTATGCTAAAATCACAGCCTTCAGAGCCATCTAACACTGGAGGTGGAAGGCTGTAAAATGTCACTGAACTGTTGATTGTTTTTTGGATCATATAAGGAAAAAGAAAAAAGCCCAGTGAAAATTAACATAGGAAATCAAGCTTTGACTTTCCACACTGAACAATCAGGTCAGCCTTTATTCCACACTATCAATGCCAGTTAATTCAATAGTAATTGTTTCCACTGTGGTAACAGAAGTACTTGGTGCAAGGGATGCTTCTTTGCAAATACAGGGGATATTTTGTCTGTGGTTTATGACTGGCCGTTTAGATGAGGCTTGGACACAGTCGTAACAAATACTTACTTAATGATGCAAATTACAGTTACTACTTCTATAGAGGCATTACTCAGCTGTGCCTTGCTTGATTCTTGGCAGCAGAGCCAGCATATAAACTGACCTGAGGGCAGGCAGATAATTTCTTATAGAAGAAATGCCTTAATCCTGTAATACCAAGGCTTAGGTAAAGTTGATAGGAGGATATCCAAATGCATCTAGAAAAGTCATACTTGTCATTCTGATTAAGCTGCAGTTCAAGTCTCATTATTACAGATTGTTTTATGAGACAGCAAGTAAATCTAGTTAGTCTGGAGAAAAAGAGACTGTTCCAGATGTGTTTTCATCTTTTCTTAATGGCATGGGCATCGCTATGAAACAGCAGGGAACCTGAAGAGATCAAGTAAAAGGAAGCTTTTCAGCAGTACGATAACCCAAAACCAGGGTTTTGGACCACAACGCCCATGGGCTTGATGTTTCTCTTTTTTCAGGAAAGTTTTTTAAGCCATCTAAGCCACTGGAAAGTACTTTGAATGGATTATTTCCGTTGTCTCCTGTTGCTGATGCAGGAGAAAAACCTGACACTGGGGCTTTGCCTGTGCTGTTTTTCTCTTTCACATCCCCTTTTCCTAATCACAGGGTCTCGTTCAGGTGGTGTTTTGATTAGAGTGGCCTATGTCTGTCTTGTTCAGTTCCTTCCAGAAGCAGCGGTGCTATTTATGGCTGGGTGCCTCAAGCAGAGGGGTGGGAACCTGAGGCTGGGATGGACCCTGCAGAGGACATACTCTTCCACAGCCCCTCCAGGCAGGACCTCTGCTTCAGGGGGGCAACAAAAAAACCATTGAGCTGCCCATCCTGCAAGAGGCCAGAGTGTTGGAGAAGCCTGGTACAAAGGGCATCAGGGGACTGGATCGAGCAGTTCTCCAAGTCTGGAGGTGACCTGGTGGTTTAAATGTCCCTGCTTTCTCACTCATCCTCTCGCCCCTGCATGCATCCTTTTATTGCTTTTGGAAATACAGTAGTTGTTTTCTCCTTGTTGTACTTATATCAAATATTTAACACGGTTGTCTAGCCCTCAGCAAAGAGTGCTATAAAGAGGAAAAGGAAAAACAAGCCGAGGACATGTAGTAGGTTTCCTGGGGAGCGGGTGAGAAAAGATGGGCTGTGTGCAATGGCAGAGATCCAGCAGCAGCTTAAGGTATTCGGCCCTCCCGAACTAACTGCAGCTGGAGGTCACTAATAGCTCTGAGATGTACAATGTGTGGCAAGTGATGTGAAGCTTTTCCTTTTGGAAGTGCCTGAGAGAAATAAATCTCCATGCAGCATTTATTTGTCTCTATTAGGTCCATGCAGACTGCCGATCCTGTCAGGCTCTCCGTCTACCAATGCAGATAGCGGCTCTACCTTGTTGCTGAAAGCAGCTTTTCTTTCATCTGGACTCAGTTCAGCTCCTTCTCCTCATGTTCAAATGATTTTGATTTGAAAGCAGCTTTCCTGACAGTAATAGCCATAAATGCAACCATTATCAGCTCTAGGCAAAAAGTCCTTGAGAATTTGATATAAACCTTCTTCCTGAAAGGTTTTTTCTACACAAATACATAGGCTTTTGCCAAAATATCTCTTGGCTTTGCATTAGCAAACTCAGGGTTACATGAAACATGGAACTGTATCTCCTTGCTTTCCCTGTACACAACTACTTCACTTCATCCACTATATAAATGCTCGCCGCCACAAAATACGGCTGTAGGGATCCTTCCAGAAATAAAAATTTTTGTTCAATACAAAATATATTGCTTGTTCATTACCATTACTGTAATGTATTTACAGTTAACAGTATTCACAGCCTTTTTGAAACCCTACAGAGTTTTACTGAAAATACTTGGGACCTCATTTACTGATCCTACCTGTTCAAACAGGATCTGTATAGCTTGCAAGTTGTTGATGAATATTGAAGTTGATACAATTTTACAAATGATCAGGACTTTGAAATCATGGCTTTTTTAGTTTCCAAAAACTAAGCCACACTCCAAAGAGTGCAATTAATCTGAGTTTCAAATGACGTCTTATATTTCTGTATTAGCCCATTGTTAATTTTCATCTCAACCATCAATATAGCAGACAGATTTGGAAATTTGGAAGGAATGCTGTCAGCTTCTAGACTGGAGAGAGGAAGATGACCCAATGGTAGGGATGTTCACTTGGAATAGGATATTGCAGGGTACGGTGGAAAATACATAAAATTAGTGGGTATAACAGCTACATTAGCTGATACCACCTTGACCTCAGTCTTTATGACCCAGGTCACATCTGGGCTGTGTGGGAAATAAGTTGGGAGACGGAGCTTTGGAGAAGCTCAACTCCACCATGACCAGACCTTCACTGGCAAAGGAGATTTCCCTGCAGAGAAGCTGGCAGCAGAGCGGCATCTCTCCTCATGTCTCTTGAGCTCATCTGAGAGCTCTTTGAACAAGCAGAGCTTCTACCATTGCTAATAATAGCAAGGACATATCTTATTACCTCACAAATTAGAAAACAAGAATCCTGTTGCCTTTGAGCTTTTTAAGTAGTTTTTTCCATGCATTGTTTTTCTTCTAAAATAGCTGCTCTCAAAGCCTTCAATTAGTGCTTATCCAAAATTGCAAGTGTAGTGTATCTTTGAAGACAGGAAACAGTGATGATGGAGGTTTTGATAGGTGGATAGAGAAGAAAGTTATGGAGTAGTACACAGAAATAGTTACTGAGAGGAAAAATAAACAGCCCTTTTCTTATCATACTCAGTGAAGCCACCTTCATCCTGAAAACTTTGTGAACTAAGAAGTGACAAAACACACTGATAGTGCCACAGCACTGCAAATGCTGTCTGCTTCTAAAAATGAAGTTATTTTTAGCGCTATGTCTTGAAAATATGAAAGGTCGGTGTACTATTCCGGGATTGCAATTACTACAAATGGCTTTGTAAGGTTCATGATTGGATTTAAAAAGATCAAAGTCTCATCTGAGCAAGAGAAGGAATTACTTTCCAATAAGTCAGCCTTCCCTTTTGAAGATACACTCCACATTAAAGGGCCCAGTGAATGTCTTTTCACAGACTGATTTCTGCATCTTCAAAAGTCTTATTACCAGCCCAAAGGACCTTTCACATACTAGATTTACTAAATGCAAGTTTTAAATTCTTTTCAGTGATGTAAAGGAAATATTTAAAATTAGAACAGCAGGAGAATCATTAGCTCAATTTCAAATATTTCTGGTTAAAAAAAGAAGGTTAATAATGTTCCACTGAATCTACTCCCGTCTCTTTCTTCTTTAAATGAGCCACAGATTTTCTTCCCTTGGCATGAAAGCTGTGAACTCAGCTTGGTTGTATCTCCAAGGAATTTAATGCAAGGGCCGTGGCTGTCTTTGGGAGTACACCAGAGTAATTCTGTGTTATCCTTGCACCTATAGAGCAGGCACATCTCCGAGTGGAGAGTTTGCTGGCTCACCCTGGGGCAGAAAGGAACGCAGCTCATGGTTGCTCATAATCACCACCAAGAGAGGGACTTTCTCAGCTCCGCCACAGACAAGCGATGCATGACTCTTCTGGGAAGGGGAAGATCACTCTTTGGAGCAGTAACTTAGAGCAACAATGGGTGAGTCTGTCCTTCCTATATCAGAGGCAGGAAAACTGTGTGATAGAGGAGTAAAAACAGAAGCAAGAACTTCCTCCATCTACAGTCTGTGGACCACCAACCATCTGAAAGACAGCAAAAGGTGGCAACTCCAGGTCATGCTGGTCCCCAGGGACAGGTGGCACCTGGCTTGTAACAGTATCTTCAATGAAAATGTTGGCAGTAACAAACAGTAAAATTGTTACTATTGATGTTCTGGAGCACGTATTTATCATCTCCCTTCCCAGTTCCCAACGCATAGTGAGGTACATTGTGGCCTTTTGTTGTTTTCCACTTTTTCAGAAAGGATGGGTGGTCTTTTAGGTAGAAAGTCTAGGAATGTTTTTCTGGCACATGCTAAGGAAATAATGTTCTTTGGTTACCGAGCTTGCACTTGGTTATTCTGGAAAGGATCGCTTTTGATTAATTGGCTACTAGTTGTTGCAACTGAAATGGATTTTCCTAGACTTTGAAAACCTGCAAGTGTGTACAAAATTTGTGCGAGCTGAAATTGGAATGAAGTATGGGGGAAAAGAAAGTTAAATGCCCAAACAGAAACAAAAATATTGTTTTCTTTTGGAATGTTAGAAAGCTTTTATCTTGCAATGCCTCTCTTCTTAATTGTCACTGTTACTACTAACCTAGGTGTAGGAGCTTCTTTACAAGTAAACTTTTTGCAAGTAAAAATTTTCCACCGTTAGCATTTTTAAATGTTTTTATTTTTTCTTTGTCAAAATATTAGTCTCCGTTTTCTTTTTTGTGTGTACTGTTTTGGTTTTGAAAAATTTGTCTTTTCTGATGAAATGATTTCTGCTGAGAAATTCCTAGGTTTCACCACAGCTAGTTAGTGGATAGCGAGGGTTCATCATAGACCTCTCAGCTTTCCCCAAACCACTATGCTTTCTTGGGAATAATTCATTTTATCTTATTAGTGTATAAACATCTATTTTTCATATCTTGATTGATAGCATCATATAATCAGATTCTTTACCACTATTATAAATTGTTTTCTGTATCATACCTATGTCACAGAAGACCCTGAGAGTTTCTTTTGTGTTTCAAACATGGGTTATTCTACAGAGGAATAAATGGAAACATGGGAGGATCAGGGCTAGTGGGACTTGTTGATTACTGAAGACTAAGCTATGTGAAGAGGAAAGAGCATTCCACTTTCAGAGGAGCAGGAAAATACAACAGCAAGAGGAAGTGTGAAATGTGCTAAAGGAAAGGTTTGGTTCTTCCTTCTCTGCTGCACCAAAATATGTGTGGGCTGGGGGGAGAATGCTTGTAGCAGCATGCATGGGAAAACCTCTGGTCTGTGTGAATGCTAGTGATCATCTTTTAAAATATGTGTGCAATAATCACAGATGCTTTTTTCTGACTCTCAGGAGACAATAAAAGAGATCTAGAGTTTTGTTCAAAAATGTAAACACTGAGGTCAGTGCTGCTGGGAAAGTAACTCAGTCCGTAAAAGGCATATTTAGTCTCTCTGTCTGGATTAGAAATGCAAGTGAAGATGTCCCGCCTGTTTCTCAGCCATGGTGTGCTCAGTGCACCCAGGCTGACAGCCTGGCCATCTCCCGCTGGGGGCCAGTGCAAACACAGAGGCGCTGGCACCAGCAGGGCTGGTACTCAGGACCCTCTGTGGGCCCAGCTTCACCCGTCACAGGCCACCCGAGCAGGTCCAAAGGAGGGTCCACAAGCTCTGCAGGACAGCAGCAGTGGCAGCTGTAGTTGTGAGCCTTACGGGTAGGCATCGAAGGCGAAAGCTGGGACCTAAAATCCCTTTTGGGGATTTCAATGTAAGGCAAAACAAGGCCTTACATGATGCTGGTTTGAATGTATGTAACTACCTCCACATGCTGAGAAACAAGGAACTTTAAAAGAAGAAAACTCAGAAAACCTAGTATTTGTGTATATGGTCACTTCATATTTTTCCTTCCTGAAGTACTCATTTAATATCTGGATACAGGCTGCTAAGGGCTTCAGGGAGAGATTAGAGAGTGTAATTATTCTCACTTCTCCAAAGTCCACACAGCACATTCCTGGGATTGATTACTCTCTTCATCTTTTAAGTTTTTGTCCCCAGCAGCTTTGAAGCAAAGAAAGACAGCTTTTTAATTTCCAGTCTCGATCCTGTCTCCTGATAACTGATCAGGGTTGCACCGACCTGACATTCATGATGCACACCAGATAGCTCCCTGATGAGAAAAACACCACTGGCTTTAATTTCACATATGAGAAACTTCATTCAGGCTCTCCAGACACTGTCATTTGGGAAACCCTGACAGTGGCTTCTGCCTGGTAGTTGAGGAAAGAAAAACTGCACTGTGATGGCTCTAGAGCATCTGTACACACACAGAATGAGCCATCCCTAAACAACTGGTTAAACTGACTGTGTACCAGATTGATTAGAAATCATGGCATTCACCTGGCTGGGGCTAGAAGAAAATGACATATCATTTCCAATGAGAAAGAAAATTCCAGGTGTGACTGCTTTACAGGAATTTTCGGTCCAAACAGCATGCCTTTTGCATACTGATGGATTTAGTGCACTTAGGATCAACAATCCAGATTTTAAAATGCCTTGTAGGTACTTCATTCTCGGACACCGAATGTGGCGTTCTGGCCCCATTGGAGCCAATGGGAAATAAGATAATAGATGGAGGCAGGGTCTTGTCTACCCTGTCTTTAACAGTCTTCGTAACTGAGTTTCCAAAGAATCCTCAGTTAGCTGTTAAAATACAGATTACAAAAGTTGGTGTTAAAGGTGGAAGATGGTGGTGATTTAACCTACTTGGAAGGTGGGCACCAATTTGTTTCACAGTCATTTCATGGGACATCTCCTTGTGGTCACCAAACAAAGCAGGGAATTTTGGTATAGGTTTTGTGGCTAGTGCCTCTGTCATCAAATGTGTTTCTGTTCCTGTAAACATGCTCACAATATGTAAAATCTCTTACATCCCCAGGCCTGGGGCAGCTGCTCCTGAGCCATTGGCCCTGGACTCCTCAGAAGCTGCCAGATGTACTGAGGTCTGAAGTGTTTAATTATACAGAAAAAAACCAGTGATCCTGTCAGGAATCCAGAGATATTAAGTGATCATTCACCGAAACCCAGGAAACATTGCTGAAGAGAGTTCTGAGTATTTTTGTCCCATTTTGCTCATGGAGGGGACTCGGGCTACCTCCTGAGTGAAGGCAAAGCCTCCAAAGCTCCAGACACCATTCGTTTCTTCTGCACTTCCCTGCTGTCTTCCTAAAACACACTGAAAAAATAGTCACATCCTCTGCCTGAGCCCAGAGAAGGTGGGAAATGGAACTGGTCTGGCACAATGGGCATTAACTTCATTTTGTTTCAAGACCCATTTTCAGAACTGGGAATCCAGGAAACATTTCTGGGATTTTCTGTGTCTAGTATTGGAAGGAAACATGCAAATTTGTTGAAACTGCCTCCACCACTTTAAGTCCCACTGGCCCTCTCCAAAAAGAGTCAGCAGATACAGCCCACCAACCTAAGCCAGGGCTGGGGCAGCTCCGCCAGGCAGGTGGCAGGAGCTGGCGAGGGACCAGGCAGGGCAGTGGCCCCTGTGTACAATCAACCACTGTGTTGTATGTCACAGGGTAGAGAGGGGGGACTTTATGCAGCTTTGCTGTGACTCATCTTCATCAGAGTAACCAAGATGGTCCTGGAAGACTCAGAAGATGCAAGAGACACAAACACCAGCCAGCCTGTATCCTCTTTTCCTACCCAGCTAACTGCTGACTGGGGAGTGGCAAATCTTGTGTATTTGTGAGTGTGTCTGAATTTTGGAACCTGCTTTTAGAACAACAAAATTAATCTAGGGTGGATTTGCAGTCCTGAATGTCCTCAGACCCCTTATTATCTAAAAGGCAAATCTCTGAAGTGATTGACTGCGCACTGCTGCAGGTTTTCTTACTACTGCATGGCAGGCTCAGTGCTGCTACTTTTGCAACCATCTTAGCCTGATTACACAAACAGTTTTGTGGGAACTTCCACTGATCTCAGACTTTGTTTATGAAGCACTCCTCAAGACTGGGAAGACTTAAACTATTAACTGGAGCCAAAAGAACAGATGTTCCTTTTCCTTCCTCAAGGCAAGAGCCTATGAGGAAAAAAACCCCTTAAATGGGTTCATGATAGGATGTCTTAAATGAGTTTGCTTTCATCTAAGGTAAAATGTTGAAACTGTTGAATACAAATTTTGAGAACTATATTAAGATACTTCGAATTCTCAGTGGACGAGTTACCCATTTTCTCTGGCTTTATTTTTAAACACAAACATAAACAGCAAAAATTGTTCATGCCTGATAGCATTAGAGAATCATTGTAGTGGGAAGGGCCCACATAAGGGTCAATATTGACTTCAGATCAGGTTGCTCAGGGATTTGTTCAAACAAGACAAAGCAGCCTCCAAGGACAGAGACTCTACAGCCTCTCTGGGCAATACAATCCAGTGCTTAATTGTTCTAATAATTCCCTCCCTCTCTCTCCCCCCGGCCCTTACGTTCAGTCACAATACCCTGTGTTTCAATTTATGACCATGGCCAAAGGACAAAATTGCTTTTCTGATGACTTGTGTCATATCTTGAGTGCCAGGCAGGACTTTCGGCTTCACAGAGCTCATTGAGGAATAGTTCTTCTGGTGGATTTAAGAAAATGGCTGCTGCCTCCATTATGTGTTTTAGCTGCATTTTTATCTAAGCTAGTCCACATTTTTATGTGAATAAACAAGCACAGTGGGAATGAAAGGATAAAAAATGCAACAATGAATCACATTCTGCTATGGCATCATCAGCATAGTTCCATCAATGTCAAGATGTGGCCCTGTATTTTTTTTCCCTTAAGTTTAAAACATCAGTATTATGTGGTTCATCACATGCAATTTCTAACCCTTTAATGTGCTGTATTCTAGACTTAGGAATTTTTAAGAAAAGTTCAAGCCACTGGTCTTTATAATTTTTCAGAGTGATAGCATAAGGATATTTCTACTGGACTAACTATTATGAAAACAGATTTTGTCACCTAAGTAAAAAATATTTTGAGTTCATAAAGGAGCTTCCATCAAAGAACAGGTTCCTATGTCAAACAGTCAGTCTGCTTAGTGGCTGTGTCAGTAAGTAATTTACACCTAATTTTATTGGCAGGGACTACTGAGACAGATTAATGATTTTATCCTTCAAAGAGATGTTCCTGCACTGGTTCTTGTGTGGAATTTACACGAAAACAAGGGTGTTCTGATGTGCAGTCCAGCCTTCTCCCTTGCACAAAGTTTGTCTGTTTGGACAAGCTCTAGACAGATTTGGAAAAACAAAACCTGCACGAATGTTTCTCTGAAGTGATAGTTTTGAAACACATGTCCAGATGGCTCAGTGGGTTTCCACAGCTACTGCATGAAGCACTGAACAGTTGTGGGGGGAAAAGCGCACTAGTATCCTGCTTGTTTTGTCCAACTTAGCAAATGCTCTGCTTGGAAAGAAATGAGTGCATTTGGAGTCAGTTGCCTCAGCTCTGAATGCCAACAAGAGTAAAATTTCCTTAGTAATATACAAAGATTATTAGTTGTGACTAGCGCTCTCTTTTTGATCTGCAAATTAGCGTATTTTTTCTCCTTAAGGAATGATTCTCTTTGGCCTACCCAGGGCTGGCGCTATTTAGGTGACTGGTTTGTTGAGCAGCCCATCTTACAGGAAAGCAGAACTGCTTCATGAAAGGGAAAATATGTCTTTAGTCAGTACACTATGACTACAATGAAAAGAGATCATTTTAATGCACATCTGGTGAGACTTTGCAGCTCTGCACAAAGGATTTTGCACAATGGATAACTCAGAATGTACCTGCTCAAATAATTTGGCCCATTAACTCTAAAATTCAGGTCAGTAATCAGGTAATTGCTACTTATATCAAACCAAACAGTGAACAAGTATCTTTTCCCTTGGAGTGTAAAGGGACCAGAATCTTAGTAGGTGTACATTGGTGCTTGCAGTAGCCAAAGATGTGGCCTGTATTGTTCACTTTTCTTCTTTCCGTCATGCTTGCCAATTAGCAAATGAAAGTGCAATGAATTAGCAAATGTATTAACCAGGGCTTTCTCTCACAGCCTGTGTGAGTGCTTCCTTGCTCCTGCTGGTTGGACTGACTTCTTATTCCAGTCACAGGTATTTTCATGAGAACAGACTGTTTTTGTCTTAGGCCACAGCTGTGCCTCTGAGAAGACTGAGAAGATGAGATTAAAAGCTTCTTTAGTCACAGCACAACAGCAGCAGATGAAACAAAGAAATCGCACTATTAAAAACTGGCTTTTTTTGTTGTTTTTTTTTAAAGTCTACAATACATTGAAAACCCTTTCAACACTTGTTGACTCAGTCTTCGGTCCCCTTTCTCTTTTGGGCCCTACCTGCTCAAATCTTCTTCAAAACATTTTGGAGCTCAGTATGTTTCTCTCTATACAAGCAGACAAAATGCTTCTAAAATCTTGGCTGCTTCCTCCTGTCTCTCTCTTCTAACACTTATGTCGCTTGCCTCGCCCCCCATCCATATGAAATTGCACTGATCTGATTGTTTTCCTTCCTAACTTCTCTTTTATGTACCTTTCCAGCTTCCTAACACTGCGCTTAAATGTGCAGCTTTAAGAAACACATGAGCATCAAGGCATTGAAGTGAACTCAGTGCACAAATTGAACTCTGAAGTCTTCTCAGGAACGCAGTGTTTTGTTTCTATAGCTGCCCTGGATCCAGCATTTTAGAAAAGTTTTACATTTAATTATCAGGAAATTGAAGCTGCTGCGTAATGTTTTTTTTATGCTGAACAAAAGGTTCCCTGGGAAATATATGATGCCAGTTTTGCAAGTCCTAGAGAAGGACCTCAAGCACCACAGGAAATTAAATACAGGCATAACATTCATGAATAGCATTAAGTAACCACCAAGGCTGGGAAATCCACAGTGTAGATTAGCGTGGTGTTTTGAAGTCAGTAGTTTAGAGCTTTAGCACTGCAGCACTGTATTAGGAGGGTCGATGCTACTATTCCCATAGCATAGATAGAGGAACTATGGGTATGGACGTGCCAGTGATTTCTTGTGCATAAACAAAGCTATCCCCACAGAGCAGCTGTAAGTAATTGCGTAAATTCAGGAATATGTCCTATACTATGCCCTAATAATCATAGGATAGCTAAACCCTTTTCCATTTACCATGACTAAGAGTCTACCGTTGGCAGATCTACGTTCATGTCTTAGCCTACTTCTTTCATAGTAAATCGTTTTGTCTGTGTTGTGCTGGGCAGGGTGGTGAATTACTGGACTTTTGGGAGAAGTAAAGATTCTCTGAGTGAACCTGTAAGGGATAGTAGGAAACCCTAGAAATGGGGGAAAAAAGTGCAGTCTTAAATACTGGAAAAAGTAGTTTAAACATAGAGATAGGAATAATTTTTCAATATACTTCAATATACTTTTCAATATACTCAATATACAATATACAAGTGAATAACTTTTCAATAAGAAAACTGGATTAAGATTTTAAGAAACACAGTGATGAGACAGGAGATTACTGTGTATTCCTAAATGAGGCTTACACAGCTGATTAAATTCTATAAGCATGGTGTAAAGTCCTGGGATCATCCCTTCAAAATTCCCCACCAAAATTTCACAGCAAGCAAAGACAGCTAAGATGTTTTACAGCAACACCAGGATGTACTAGCAAAGTGTTACTAGAGATGAGCCAGTGATGACTATATACCCATGGTGCAGTGATGGCACGGTATGACATACCCACGCATTTTCCAGGCCACATGCACAGAGTCTTCTGCTCAGTATAGACTTCTCTTCACCTTTGCAGACATACACGAGTTCTATTAACACTGGGGTTGATGTTCTAGCTTCATCTTGCAAGGTGGGCTTTGCATTTCCCTGAGTATTTCACAGCCTCGTTGCATTCAGGAAAACCATGGAATGGATGTCTGGCTGGGCTCTGTGGGAGCTACTGCAACAGCCTCTGCTATTTGATAAACTTTCCTGGTTTCATGGCTCAGAGAAAAAAAAAAGAAATGTTTCTCTTTTGCTTCAATGCAGAGGCATTTGAGGATAATGAGGAGCCTGAATTTCCAGCATTCATCCTCTAATAGTGATAGATTTCAAGGTAATATATGATGGTAGCAATCATTTGACTGAAGCAGTAAGATATGGCTTACTAACTGCAATAATGACTCAGGCTGCATTAGAAAAAATGTTAGGTTGATCAGCTTGTCTCATTTTCCTTCTGACTTTTTTAGTTGTTATATTGCTTCTTGAGATGCCAGGCCATTGTAGCACACTATTAGCCCAGCAGGTAGTTGAACTAAGACTGACAGCTAAGACTTGTCCTGCGTCCTGTGCAATAGCTGCTGGCCAAGCCAGCAGAATGGGCTGTTGTGCTGAGGTCAACTGTTTTGCTTAACACATATGTTACTGAAAATGTGTGACTTTTTCAGGCCTTTTTTTGCAGCCTTTGCTAAGGCCAAGCACTATGTCAAGGCAAATCCAAGAGTAGGTCCTGATGGGAGTAAGCAGCTATTCTTCATGAATAATAATAGCACAATCAGGCTCTAAAAGAGATACTCATTCAACCTTTCTCATTTGTCTTCTATAAATCACCTTTTCTGTGTTGGCTTCTCTTCTCTCTAGAGAAAAGGGCTGACAAACAGCATTTTTATTACAGTGAGCAGAAGACAACAGTGGGAGTAAAGAGTCAGGATGCTAATGTTATATTTCAGACATACCATTGAGAATGGTCATTAGTAGCCCTGTTTTGTACATCACAGCAGGGAGTCAGGAGGTGACCTTCAAAGAGGACTAATGGTCAATGCATTGCAAATACAGACAGTTCGTAAGGTAGAGAGGAGTGATTAAGCATCTCACAGCTCCAAATGAAGTCCCCTACTTTCAGAGTGACCTGCAACTTCTAAGCAGATGGCAAAGTGCGAAGATGAGCTTGAAGATTGTTTGTATTCTCTCCTCTAGTTATTTGGTATTACCCATCGCTGAGGCAAGACGCTGGGCTGGTGGATTGATACAGCTGTTCCTTTGGTCCTGTAAGATTGTCACAATGCTGCTGCATTGTAATGTGCCTCCCTGCCCTGGGTGTGTGTCACTGACACAGGCTGAGGGCAAGTAGCTGAGAGCCTGTGTGATAGGCTTGGGGGGACGCCACAGGAGGACTGAATAGCATCACAGCCCTTTTCTTATACATAATGGTGGTTTTTCTCTTGAATGGTTTTTTCTTTCCTTTTCGAGATGCCTCTGGTTCAGTTTCTTGGAGTGCCATTGTAGATAAGCTACTGAGTAATCTCTAAATTCAGATGCTCAGATTTTTCATTGCCTCATCCATTACCCTGTATTAGTGAAGAATTAAGAAGTTTGGTATTAACACTATCTCCTGGTGGCTTCTCTAAAGCTGGCAAAGATATTCTTGTACTTCCCATGGCTTTCTATTAGACACAAGTTCTTTTCCAATGTCTTCTCCCTCTGAAGCACATTTTTTTCTGTGCTAAAACAATGTGACTGAATTAGTCTCTGGAGACCCCCTTTGACAAAATTGCCACCTGCAAACAGACAAAGCTAATAGAAGGGGCAATGCCACCAAATAAATCTTTAACTCACAGCGTGAAGAGAAGGCAGAGTAGAATTCCTCTGGCCTTTTCTCAAGTCCCACTGTTTCTACTGATCCAGTGTTTCCTACTTTATATTACAAACACTTCAGAGCTATTTCTAATTTTCAGTCTAGTGCATAAGCCATTCTGAGGATCTTCAGATGTAATCTTATTCAGAGCCAGACCTCTGTGAAATTACAATCTATTTTAAAATGAGAAACAATAAGTGCTTTCTTTGCTTAAATTATGAATGCTGTCAATCAAGTCAAAAAAGATTTTGCAAAGCAGAGATTAATTTGATTTTTTATATGTGAAAATATGTTTCACCTGTAATGAAAAGGTTCCCTTGTGGTTTTACATGTTGTCATATTTTTTACTTTAGTGTTTCTTGAATAGGTGAGTTGATTTGGCACAACAGAGCTTCACTTGCTGTTTACTGGCATTTGTTCAATAGCGGTATTAATTAGGTCCAGAACTGGAAGTGGCAGAGCTGTGGCAGATTAGCTCTCCAGATAGGGCATTTGGCTATGCTCTCAGATTATTATCTGAGCCATAACATCAAGTGGCAAGACTGTTTTTGGGACCCAAGCTGGTATCTCTACACGGATGATGTGCTGTGCAGACATCAAAGGTGTCTCTGAGTTGGCGTTGCACTGCATACGAGGGGTTAAGTCCTGCCATAGGTTAGCCAAAAGGCCTAGTGCATAGACCCAGATCTTCTAAGTCTCGATGTCTTGGGTTTTCCTCAAGACAAATCTGTAAATGTAAGTCTGGTGCTTGCTCATTATTTTCATAATTCATTTTTTGTTATCAAGTATGCTGAGAACAGGCTCCTGGGGAAAGGACAGGTTGTATTTTTCAGAAACACTGTTGAAATGATAAGTCCCTCACAGAAGTGGTCTCCATCACAGCAGTCAGGCACATGCCTCATGCTGGCACAAAAGGCAGCTTGCCAGCACATCATCACTGCACGCTCTTCATTTCCTGGTGAGACACAAAGTTTTGTGTTGCAACTGAAGTCCCAGCTCTTGGGCTGTTTGAGAGGGTGGAATCCAGAATCCAAAATGCCTCTGATGAGCGTGATTTCATCTCAGTCTTCAGAGCAATTCTAGCAACTATTTAGCCAACTGTCCCTACACCCCTGCTAACCTAAGGGAGGGAATTAGAGAAGACAGCAGGACTCTCCTCAGAAGTGGACAGTGAAAGAACAAGAGCTAACAGACACAAGTTGCAGCAAGGTGTAGTCCAGATAGATATAAGGACAACATTCTTTACAGGATGGTTAAACACTGGAACAGGTTCCCTGGAGAGACTGTGTAATCTCTGTCCTCGAAGATATTCAGACCTCAACTGGGCAAATCCATAGTCATCCTGATCTAGCTTGGAAGTTGGCCTGCTGTCAGCAAAGGTTGGACCATATGAACTCCATGAAAGTTACTCCAACCCAAGTTGGTTTATGTTTATATGGTTCTAAATGAACTGTGTGCTTTGAGGCACAGACAACCACAGTCACCAGGTGAATGGGAGTGGACACTGAAGGAGACCCTCTGCCTACATGCAAGACTGCTCCAAGTGAGCACAGCACAATTGGCAAGCTTGTTATGTCCATTTTGCAGTTATGCTGGTGGTACTAAAATCCCCAGGTCTGTCAGCGATCAACATTCTCTTTTAATACATTTGCTTCTCCAAAAATTTCACTTTTTGCGAAAGGCTGTAGAGGATTGGGCAAATGCGCCAACATAGGCAAAACAATACAGCTTTTCCTCCCAAGTTAGCATTTTACACTTCTCATTTTAGTAGGAAAAAGTTACAACACTCCTAGCTGCAATGCAGTCCTTATCTATATTTAAGGACTATACATCATTGCCACAGAAGCCATGTGCATTTACTTATTGATTTTTCTTTCTTTTGTTTGATTGTTATTTTTAGCTGAAGTGAACTATTGCCAAATTGTGAGAACAGGAATCTGTCATATAGGCCAAGTGACTTCGTGATATTGTAAGAGAAAATGTTTTACTCTTGACCCTTCTCTGATAGTGTCATTTTACAGTGAGCCTCAGGCACCAGCCAACTAGTTGTGAGACTAGAGAGTAATTAGCCTGTTTTATCTTAATTACTCTGGATTATGGAGGCATGACTCAGAGCATACACAGGACTAAGAAAGTGGTTTTCCAAGTTGACATTGAGAAAAAATTGAGGGAAAACAGGCTTTCCCATCACCAGGCATTATTTTGATGTCCTAGGATTACATGCACCGCATGAACTGCTGTGTCCTATGCAGTCTTAAAGTGCTCTTCATTTTCCACCTTTTCATCTCAAAGTCCCACTAGCAATTAGTAGACAGCCCTTAGGGACAGTCCAGTGCTGGGGGGAATTCTATCATGATTTAATCACACACTGAGTCACGTATTCTTTGAAAGTTGGCTTGTCAGATTCTCTGATTTTGATTTCTGTTTTTCCATACAAGATAATATCCTAGAAAGGAGAAATTATTCAATTATACATAAAGGCTAATTCAGAAAATTGAAGTCTTTGTAAAATGAGAAGGAACAGCAACTGAAGAGTGAAGTTTCAGTGGATGGTATGAACTTTTGGAGGGATTATGAATGTGAGTTCCAGTGAGTGCAACTGAGTCATTGATTTTAACTACAAGGCTAAAGACTCTCCTGAGATACACCTTGATCTAACAAAGCATTTAAGCACAGACTTAAATCAAACATTGCTGAGCTTGATATATGAACACACTGAATTCTGGTACTATCGCTTACATGGTTAAGCACGATTACAATTGGTTGAAATAGGGAATTTCCATTCCACTGGTGATTACAGGTTTTCAACCCTTTTTTTTTTTTCATTTCTGAATTGAAAGATAGGCTAGAAGAAACAAATGGAAGATCAATGGCTTAATTTTCAGAGCATCTTTATTTTCTGTTAATTTAATTGGGACAAGCAGACCTCAGCATTTGGCAGACTTTAAGAAAAGGTTCAAAATGCTTAGCATCTTTCAGTTTTTAAAGCATTTTCCACCTTCTCCATGCTTTGTGAATAAGTGAATATTTCATGAGAAGTTGGAAAACAAGACAAGAAGATTTAAAGAAAGGGGGAAGTGCCACTTTCACTCTAGGAAGTTCTGTCCCATAAAAATAACATTAAATTTGACAAAATACTTCACGGTGGAAAAAATGTTGATACTTTCCCTACTTTTTACTTTGAAATTCATAATCCATAGTGGAATACTTCCATAAATTCCAGTCAGAGTGGAAATTTAATATCCACAATTAGGCACACAGAAAGAACACAGCATCCAAAGTGAAAAGAATTTTTTGGTGAATTTGTAGCAGAGTCCTTCAGTCTGCCAATACTGCACCCATGTAGGACGGGGTAATGAAGTGTGAGATTATTCCCCACAGAATATAATGCCGGCTGACAGCAGCAGGAGGTTATTCAGTTCCTCAAACCTTCAGATCAGCAGAGGGCAGTGACAGCGGAGCTCCAACTTGTGTTTCAGCACAGACAACTTTTACACATGAGAAAGCAATATATAACAATGACACTGGTTTCTGACCTCAGTGCGTTTTACCAGATCTGAGCAGTGTTTCATGGTGGTCACAGTAATAGCATTCAGGCAGCATGAACAGGATTTTAATTCCCATGGGTTTAAGTGCATATATATTTATTTAAATGTGTATTTGATTGTTGCTTTGAATTCTGGTTTGAGGAAAACAAAAGCAGTTTTCAGGGGTGAAAGATGACATTCCCTGCGTTGAAGCAGAGCTACTTCTGGTGTGGCAACTTAGGTTGGACTATGATCAGGCACTCTAAGATATGGCTGTCCCTTCTCTTCCTGAGGGTGGCTGTGCTGCGCCAAGGTGGGTGATCCACTTCTCTGCAAGCTGACTTCTGCAGCTGTGTAGAAGTGCTCTACATTGAGGAGGTACCCAGCAACATTTCTGGCAACAAGAACAAGCACTGCAGGTTTTATCAAAATACTGCAGTATTTTTGAGTTCCTGTAGAGAAATCAATCTTCTTGGGGAGGAAAATGTTAGGCAAAATCTTTTTCTTTCTTTACTGTTTTGTAAAAACTTTGAGTGTGATGATTACCCCTTGTTTTCTGAGTGTCTCTGAGTCATAGCTCACAGGAATTACTTAATAAAGAGAGACTGCTAAGTAGGCCTAGTCACGACCCTCTGATATAGATCGATGGTCTGTATTTGTATTGAACCATGGTCTCTGTCCCAGTTGGTGCAATCCCAGCCATTCCAGTCTGATGGCAGGAGGAACTGTAATAACACTAGCTGAGCCATGTCACTTGGGCCAGAGCCCTGGGTACAGCTATTTTATTTATAGTACATTAATGATGAACATAAATTATTGTAACATAATTTGTACACAATTTTATTTAGTAGAAAAAAATGTTTTAGTTCTGAGTAAGCCTGGAAAAACTACAGTTCTGTCTCATTTCTTGACAGAAAATCACTTCTTTGGTTTTGCTCAACTGTGGTCCTTTGTGTGTGGAGGTGATGACACAAGAAGGCTTTGTGGAACTGGGATTCCACCAAGCAGAAAGTTCCCCAAGTGTGAGGTATTTAGTAACCTGTGGTTGAATAGTGAGCAAGTCAACAGATACCTTGAAAAAGCATCTCCTGTAGAGAGGCAAGCACTACATGTGTTTGCTGCAAATGAACAGAGAAAATAAATCATATTGTCAGACCAAAGTGGCATTTGTTTCGTAGAACTTTGCAGCAAAATGCTAGTTAACAGCAGGAGAGGAGAGGTCCTGGGAGAGGAAAAGTTATTAATGGACTTAACCAATGTGACTGCAAATTCTTGTTGAAGCTGTGAGGAAAGCCATCATTCAAAACCATGGCTGCATCTAGCTCTATATGTCTGTCACAAGATATCTAGCTGTATGCCCTGCCTCTGCTGCGAAGGATGGCAAATGATGATAAGTATGTGAATGCTTCCAGTAGTGGTTGTTGCAGGCAAATGCGCTCGATGGACACTGCCCTCTTAGCATGTCGTTCCTGTCGGTTTATACTGATGTAGCCAACTGCTGCCAGTTCCTTCACCACCTTCAGAGTTTCAATTTCCATCTCTACCTTCCCTTGGTGCTTCTGTCCAGCTGTGCCAAGAAGCATGAGCACTGCCCTGCCTCCCAGGATTCTGCATTTTTTAAAACTTCTTTTCTGCTGCTTTGATACAGCTTGTTTCCCTTGCAGGGTGATACCTCTGGAGATTTGTAGGCAGTAAGGAGTTCATGCTGAGGAAATGAAACAAAGGCAGGGAGGCTGCATAGAAAGAAATAATGGGTTGCATGTGTTGACAAGAACTCTGCTAGAACTGTTTCACTGGGGTCTAGTATGGAAGTAGTCATTCTAGGTCAAAGTCACAAAGGTAGATAAAATCCCACTTATCATCTCAAGCCTTTATCTGGGCCATTTCTTGGCCACAACAAGAAATGTGCTCCTCTCCTTTATGATGCGCAAACGCCCAATAGGTTTCAGTTTCATGATCCTCCTCGTGCAAATGTGTGAAACTTTCTGAGTCTGCACTTCCTAAGCCATGACTGTGCAAAGGCTTTAAGAGGGCAGATCTGCACAAGTATCACTGGGGCTGTGGCAGATCAGCTCAAGATCTGCTACTGGGGAAGTATCATGCGTGAGTTATGCTTTCCAAGTGGTATCACCAGCCTTCACTGAAACAGCAATTTCAGACTACCCCGTAAACAGCAGAGGAAGAAAGGATGGAGCCAACAATCCTTGTATGACCCTAAGACGAGGGTATGGGTTAATGAAGAGATGGAAACTGTAGATCACTTTTTACTCCAATGCCCAAAATACATGCATAACTATTTTCTCAAGTGACTTGGAATAGTACAAAGACTTTCCAATAAAATAGGATGAGGAAAAATAGTCTGCATGGGCTGGTGAAGAATAAGGGAACTATTAGGGAGAACATTACAGCATGTAATAACTGCTTCTTATCAGAAATAGGTAATCGTAGAGATGATACTGAAGCAGAACCCCAGAATGTGTTAGGGCTCTGCCAAGCCACCCTACCTGTATCCAAGCAGAAAGCTGGTTTCTGCCATTTTCAGTTCATTGCAATTTCTGTCACTAAAATCCAAGCTGGTTTTGTTCTTTTTGAAGAAGATCGTGAGTCTATATGCCTGTGTATACATGTGAGGAAATTAAAACAATTACAATACATTTGCTCCTTTTGAGGCTGACACAAGATAAGGCAGATAAAAATAAGCAAGCGAAATGAGCCCAAGGAGAAGGAGCGCAGAGGAATTGCTTATCACCACATCCAATTCCTGCAATTTTTCCTTGAAGAAAAATGCAGCTTTTGAGGAAAACAGATGAACAGAACCAAATCAAGTGGAATAAGCAGAAACAGCTTTTCCCTGTTTCCTTGGGGGGGATTCAACAGCTCCAAGTGTGTTTTAGATCTTGTGATATGATCATTCATCTTGGGCCTTCCATCACAAAACCCTGTCAGTTTTGCTGAACTGCACTGCATGAAAACTATTTTTCTTCCTTGGCATGGGTCCAGCAGGCGAGAGACATTTCAGCAGTTCTGTCCTGTGGGAATAGCAACTGCTGGATTTTACTAATCTATCTGAGACTATTGCTCTAGTCCAGATAATGGAAACTACTTCTTTCTTACTATAGGTCCCTCCCTTTCCTACAGAGCTAGCTACCAATTCTGAAGTAGTTCTCTCTTTATTTTCAAGAAAAGAGAAGAGAGTACAGGACTCATGGGAAGCTACTAAACCAGATAAGGATTTTCTCTGGGGCTTGTAATGCTTCCTAGGGAAATGGACCGTTGCTTCTTTCTGACAGAGGAATTAATCACTGAGCATTATTAGCGAGTGAGAAAACACACACACTTTCAGATGTCGTCTTCATAGCTTTGTGCATTTATCAAAAGACTAAGGAGGAAACATTATAGAACTCTGATTCCCTTATACCACTTCATTTGCATGAAAAAGACATCTAGCCTGGTGGAAATTACTCCCAGGGAATGCCCCAGTGCAAGATAACTTTCTGCTCATCACAGCAATACCAGAAAATCTTCCCTGCAGCGTTTTTTACTACCCCAGGATGTTGCAGGGCAGAGGCTGAGGCCATGTTCTGCCTCTTCTTGGCCAGCTTTGTGCTAACTAGAACAGCTTTAAGGCTGCTCTGACTTACACAGAACATGCTCTGTCTTACAGCCACGTGAAGAAACACCCTTGCTCCAGTCTCTTTCATGGGTGAAGCGGAGCAACAAGGACACAGAGAAACACAATCGTGCTTTCTACATTTCTGGAGAAGAATGGAAAGGAAAATGAGACAAGCTACCTCTGAAAAACTTTGTGGAGCAATGCAAACACATAAACTGTCATTAAGTGAGAGAACCAGTTCTGCATTATTGAAGCCTGAAGTTTTAATTGTACCCAAGGGGGGTTTGTATTTATTCCCTCTGGAATTCAGACAGGTGGAGCACCATAGGATTCCTTGTCATTCCCAGTGGCAGCACTGAAGATAACTCAAATTGCAACACTCCACACCACTCTTGGGACTTCCAAAAACACAGCAATGGATGTACAGACAAAACAGATGGCTGTGAGATTTTGGCAGAAATTGGTTTCAACAGAGTATATTTGGGGGGGAGCACGGGGAACCAAGGCATTCATTCCACTCTGCTAAGTCATGGATTGCTTACAATTTGACCAAAGAGAGGTTTCCTTCAAAGAGGAAGCTGTCACAGAGCAAGTAGCATCATTTTGGATACTCTTTTGACTTTCTTCTGTTGGCTAGTCCTTCTGGTCCCTCTGCTCTTTGACATCACTTCTCTTTTAGAAAGTGTACTTCTGGCACCAGTTCCCTTCACACCCAAGAGTCCCTCCTCACACGGGCTCTGCAGAGCACAAAGGAAAGTAGTGCAGGGGGAGGCACGGTGTGGCTCTGCTGAGGCTGTAGCTCTTTTGCATACTGATAAAAAAGGCCAGATTTCTCTCCAGAACATATTTAGCCAAAGCTACAGCCCTGTGATATCAAGTGCTGAGGAAAGGCTTGAAGGATCTTGAGCTTGGTGCAGAAACTTTTCCTTTCTTCTGGCCCCAGTGGGGAAGATGTGCTCAGGATTTATACTCTACTCCCTTTTAACCAATGGAGACAAATTCTCCCTGAGTTTCACATGTTATTTTGGCCTTCTAAGGAGAAGCAGGTGCAAAGGGTTTAAATGCATCATCAGCCAAAAAGGGGTTTTGAGTATTAGATAAAGGTGCCAAACCCGTAGTTAAAATGGTACATAGCTGTCATAGTCATAGTCAAAAGGAAGGACCTGCCTCTTCAGAAGAAGAACAGGTCCGCAAGAATGTGTTCTTCAGCTTCAGCAATCAGTAGCCCAGGGAAAGTCCAGTAAAACCATGGTAGCAAGGTACCTCCTGTAAAGAAGGGATGAAGCTACAAACTTCAATGTAGAAGTTTACACAGCTCTTCAATAATCTAACAGCCTTCACTGCTTGGTGGCATGGCCCAAAACACATATGAACAGACTATTGTGATTTCTCCCTTTCTGTACCCAGCGTGCCTGCATTTACCTACAAGCTTATCTTTCCTTTTGTGAGAATTATTTGGCATCCTAACCCAACTTCCAGCCTTACAACAGATCATTTTGACAATTTTGGGGAAAAAATGGCTAGTGAGATCACGTTGTCAAGACAAATGATCCACATTTCTCCCCAGCTGCCTGGTTCCCTTCTAGTTCTAGTGTTTATTACATTTTAGAAATTTACTGTTTCAAATGCAAATTATTACAGTTTGGCACATGAAGGTATGGGATGAGGAGCAATCTGCGGAGTTTGAGGGGCTTGTTTGTACTTTGCCAGTTGCAGCCATTGGAGCTGGAACAGTCTTTGCTGTTAGTCAGGAAGTTAATTGCTCAGACTTGAAACTGAGGTAGCATGTCTTACTGCAGTTCTCTTCTGAGATTACTGAGAAACAACTAAGCAGAAGAGAGTCTTAATAGCAATCCAGCATGGACCATTTCCCCAGACATTCAATTTATTGCTGAAGATTTATATTTTTAATTCTTTTAATGAAGTTGGTCCCAGAGGTGAAGAAATTCCTAATTGACATTGGCAAGTAGGATTATACATTAAACAGCGCTTCCAGCTATGTGCTGGCAGAGAGGCTTTTGGGGCAGAAGTTCTGGGGGATCTCACTCATTGCAAACCCCTTACAGTGCCTTGAGTCGGGTTTTGCAGGGAGAGTCGACAAGCTCAAAACTGCCCTTTTAAAGTAAACAAAGTCATCAGTTACAGTCCCCAATTTCGTCTTCTGATTGAACTTGTTTGAGGAAAGAAATAATATTTTTAGGCTTATTAAGTTGAATTTTCTGCCAGCAGCACTATAGGACTGGGTTGCACACATATGGAAATGAGTCCTTATCTGTCCCAACACACTCCTGATGGCGTTAGCTCTGAAGGACCTAATGGAGGCAGTGCTGCTGGCTGGACGATTTTCTTCATAGCGGCTTAAAGTTCTATTTATTCTAAAGTGTGTGGTATGCCTAGAGAAGACAGGTGCACTACTGGTCCCAAAAAATGCGTATCAGCCCTAGCCTAGGTCCACAGAAGCATAATTTTCTTGATGTGTCATTGTATGAAGGCCCACGTGCCTTCATTCCTGTCCACTGCCATTCCAAGGGGAAATGAGGCTGTGGCAGGGAAAGACTGTATTTCATGCAAATTAGAGGCATCCTTTTCCACATAGTTCCTGAAGCCTCTTCTCCCACCTTTAGGCATGCATTAGTGAGAAGAGACTCCTAGAAAAGCACCTAACCTCCAGCAGGCTCCTCTTCCTGCTCCAGCAGCTACTGCCCAGGACTGCACACCTCAGGGAGCCAGTGAAGCCTTTCCTGGAAAAGCTCAGGCTCTAACTGGAGTGGCTGGAGCTCATGAAGGAGCTCCCACTCCTCATCATTACCTGCCCATCAGACCCCCTGCATGGCTTTAGCCTCTGGCCCTGGTGGGTACAGCCTTCTGGGGCTGCGGCACGGCCATGGGGGCAGCAGGGGCCATACCTGCCCTGCGCCAGTGGAGAAGCCATCTCCACGGGGTGAAGCTTTATGACCCATTCACAGCTTTAGTGCCATCAGCGTTTCTCTTGTTTTTCTTCTAAAATGATTGAGTGATCCTAGAGACAGATTACTGTTTGAAGCCATTTCTGAGCATTTAATTTGTCCAGGCTTCTATGCCGCAGGCTGTGGTTTTCTTTGAATAAAGAGAGTCTGTCTGCCAGGAAACCTGACTAGTAGGGATTTTTTTAAGAGCAGGAATACAGCACAGAGCATCTGCAGGCAGTGGGATAAATTTTATTAAGTGTGGGTATGTGCAGGGAACTCACAACTTAGTTTTACCTGCTGAGGATTAAACTATGCAGAAGGTGACACGGCAGAGATCTGTGGGGATGAAACTACATTGGCAGGCACACTAAAACTTATTGTCTGGAAACAAGATATTTAGGGAAATATTGACCATAAGCAGCTGCCCACAGGGATGTTCAGAGCTTTAAAGAAACTATTTTCTTACTACCTTAGTGGTAGTGTATGTCCTTATCCAGAGAGATGGATGCTGTCCAGACAGAAGCACTCTCCAAAGTATCATGCTCTCTGTTCACTACCTCTCTACTGTGAGAGACTTTTGTAAATGGGCACTGTGTGACCATTTCCTGGCACATGTTGAATCTTTGATCATTTCAAGGTCCTTAAATCTTTCCAGTTATTCTGAGCAAGTGGCAATTGCTTATGTCAGTTTAAAAGTCTCGAATCACCAGCTTCAATCCCCTTCTGATTGTATTGGCGATGGTGTGAGCCACAGCAGCTGGCTTCGGGGCAGGCTGCGATCAGAACTCACAGGGTCTGAAGCTCTGGCATGCCTCAGTATGGTACTAAGCATCATTCAGGACACCAAGATCAGAGTTTCCATCAGGACTGAGACTAAGGGAGAGCTGAAATTGTGGGTACCCCTTTCTGGAATACTTACAGGGGAAGGTTGAGGGCTGAGCCAGCTCAGCAAGAGTGTCCCTACTTAGGGTTTTAACTAATACAGTGTTAAAGATGGCATTTCATTGTGTTTTGGCTGCACACGCTAATTGGGTAAATAGAAATTCTGTAATTTGCTGAAGGGAATTTTCTTGTGCTTATTTAGGGATGGTACATTTGGATAAATCTTCCTGAGGAGATCCTGCGAGCCCACATACTGCTGTCCAGAGAATCCTGGCATGGCACTTTCTTCAGCAATCACTGCGAACATTCTCTGGGGTAGAACTTGCCCCTAGACTGTCTTTTGTAACCCTCCAGGAGGTAAGCTAAATTTGATCAACAATACAATGCAAACCTGAGCAGAAATGTTATCCTAAAAAAAGAACAACAGGAAACTTTATGCCATCCAGTAGGGACTTTGCTATATTGATTTTATATGGCAGGTACTTTGGGGAGTTAAATGCTTGAAATAGCTGACTTACGGTGACTAGCTCCCATGTGTCCCTCCACAGGCTGTGCTAGAAGAAAGGTCCTCTGAAAGACAACTTGAAGAGCCTGAGCTGGCCTCTTGCTCTCCATTTCTTACACCCACTGTTTCTGTTGGCTCATCCATTGCTGAGGGAGAGCAGCCCTGGGGGTGCCATGGGTGAAAAAGCTGCTTCAGAGCTCCCCTCAAGCCCAAAGTGTTTTTCAGCCCCTGTGACTGCTGCAGCAACTGGGGACACCAGCTCTGCCCTCCCTCGCTGAGTGCAGAACCACTCTCAATTTCAGGGATCGTTTTTCTGACAAGGCTTGGAAAGATAGTGACACAGGAAGCAGGCACTTCAGAAGCAAACAGTATTACTGGTGATTACAATAAACCACCAACCTCAAATTTAACAACCCAAGAGCAAAATAGCGGGAATTACATCTGAAAAAGGCTTAATTGTGCAGAAATGGCACATAGATTGGCATCATGAAAAAAGGAGAATTGAGAAACCTGCATATTTTCAAGGTAGTAAAAAACGTCACATATCTAATTCAGCACAATTGAACAATCACTGGTTTACAGTCTTCTAGAGCAAAATAAATGTCAAAGCAAAAGCAAGCTGATCTGCTGCAAGAAAAAACACCTCCCAGTCAAAACACTCAATTGCACTAATGATATTGCTGTTAACTTAGGAGAACGTTGCTTTTTCTAACTGATATGAAGTACATCAAAGTTGTAGGCCAAAGGAAGTGTGTGCTGACTGGGTGGACATGGCATGTTTCAATTACATCTTTGTTAATCATAGTTAGAGGTGTTACCTAAATAAGGTGGCATTATCTCCTCCCTAACTGAATGGCCGGTAATGCATTTATCAGCAGGAAGTTGAAGCAAAACAAGTGCAAGATGCCTGAACAATTCCACTGAACTTCCTAGGGGGACTAGCCCCACCGCTCCCAATAGGCTGCTCTCTCCTCTTTTCTATTAAAATTCATTGAACAGAGGTACAAGTGGGAAATAATTTCAGGAGCTGAAGATGCCTCTGGAATGAGTTAAGCAATTTCTGTTTGGTATAATTTCTCACAAATCCAAATATTCAAAGAGACTACTACAAAGTAAAGCCATGGAGATGCTCTGTTGGTTGATGTCAGGCCAGGTCCACCACAAGTAACAGCTGGGAGAACTCAGAGTGCTGAAACAGCAGTGTTTGAGCTCACCGTTTGATGGCAAGATTGTTATTGCTTACGAATGCCTACAAGAATAATTCTTGCTGCATACCTATCCAGGCTGTGTGGGTCTGAGGAACGCTGCCAGGCCATCTTCTGAGGTACAGGAAGGGAACTACTATGCTTTTCAGTCAACAAGGGAAAGACTGAAGGGTAGTAGGGAACAGGCAGAAATGTAGTCACTGCTTATAATTAAATCAGTTGGATCGGCAATATGGGCACCTGGCAAAAGAATATACCTAATTCTGCAAATAGATAGATGGTACACATTTAATGAATTTAATGAATCTCCTTCCTCTTTTAGTCTGTAGGTAGTGATAGTGTAGTTAATTGCCATGAAGGTTGGAACGACAGGAAATGAGACTGATGATCCATCTGCTAGGCAGAGGCCTTTGAGAGTAGCTGTTCCAGGTGCAACAAAAGGACATTGCAGACTCATGAGGGAATTTATTCCCTCACCTTATGCCATTATGCTTTCTCCAGTCAAGAATGAGGAGCTGGAGTTGCTTCTGTCCCCAGGAAGAAAATGAATGCAGCTAAGTGGCAGTAGTGAGAGAGAAGTGGGAAAGAAATGAGAGCACAGAAGAGACATGATTTGGGGAAAATGTGAGTTTATGGGCAAAATTAGGCAGTAAAACTTCACTTCTAATTATTGGATGAGACAACCTGTCAACTGCATTTGCTTACAAACTCTTCACTGCCAAAAGCAGCTTGCTATCATGAGAGACTGAGTCACTGCTCTTGCTGACACAGAAAGGACGGGCTCCCCTTATGCTCACTTTATATTTTTAGCTCCAGCATATGAATGTGACAGGTTTAGGAGGGAATTGAGAAACCACAATGAACTTCAAAGGTCCTGGAATGATGGCATTTAGGGGCTCTAGTGGCCAGCATAAAACTGATGTTGCTCTGTGGCTGAAACATAGTGGAATCCAAATTAGACCCAAACCAGTTTTCCAATAAGGGGAGCTGGAGGAATAGCTAATAGCCTCCCCTCAGCAGCTGTAATAAGCGTATACAGGAGATATCTTCCTGAATAAATATAAAAATAATATTTTTGTGCCTTTTAAAACACATCTTTTGCAATCTCTTAATGTAGGATTGGTGAATCATCGTGTCATGCTGTCATTTGTGGAAGTGCAACAGATGGAGAAACAGTCATCGACGTTCCATCAGAAACCATCTCAGGACTGAAACTGGTATCATGGGGCACCCTCAGGGAGACAGCTGTGATGGAAGGCAGCCTCTGGAGACGGTCTGCAGGAACCCTCAATCACAATGTGTGTGATGGGTGCATATAGTTTATATGAAACTACTGGAAGCAATGTTACCAGATCATTCACAGGGGTGTCAAAAGCAAGGTAATACCACAGCTGCTATTATCTGACAAACATTAAATCAGCCATCTTATGTTTATACATTACAATACAATCCTTAATTACTTGATTGCATAGTATGTTGATGGAGGACCTGTCTCAACGTCTTCCCAGGGTGAACTTTGTGGGGTAAATCAGCTGAATAGCAAAGCACTGTCATGTGCAAGACTCTGCCTTCTTGTTGGAGGCATAGAAATCCATGGACTGAGTGAGTCCGTGATTTGCCTGAAGGGACAGAAGGGATAGCTGCTGAGCAAGTCACCTGAAATGAAATTCCCCAGAGGCTGTTGCTAATTGTATCACTAATTTTGTGGTAGTTGTGATATTCTAATGTATGGCACCAGGACATGTTTTATAGCAGTACTGGCAAAGTACAACTGCAGTGAATGCTGATTAGTGTTATGCTGTGAGCAAATGAAGTGTTATTGATACAGTGGTGAGTACAGGAGAAAATTGTACTGAAGGCATCCCAAAAATGTGCATCCTAATCAGCACACACTTTTTGGTTTTTTTTCTGAGCAATAGGAATTGTGCCAAATTCAGCTGGAAGGCTGTTATGCAAATAAATACCAGTGACGTGAAGCTCCCAGATTAGTATCATTAGTGACGTTAAAAAAAGGTTATTAAAAGCTACATATTATATTTATTGAATCATACCACAGAGGGGAAAAAAGTCCCTTGAAGTTTGATTTAGTGTTGTCCCTCCCGTGTGAACAGCTGGGAAAAGGCCACCCTATTTGTTATTTCTATTATAAAGCTGTCCTGGTTTGAGGTAAAACAGGACCAATTTTGTTCAGTAACTCTGCTTTCTAACTAGGCCTCTTCTAACTGCTGAAATTAACAGCATATTGTGCAGAAAACTGCTCTTTCTCAGAGTGATAAGACCCATGTTTATAGCTGATGCCAAGGCACGGTATGCAGAGAGGCCCTTGCTTAGACTTACTGCGATAACGACCAAGGCCAGACACCTTGTTATTTGCCCTGTTGGAGGGCTGGAAGCAGAGAGGCGTAGAGGGGTCCCATCTGTGGGGAGGAGCAGACAGGACAGGTGACCCAAAACTGACCAAACAGTGTATTCCATCCCATCTGCATCATGCTCAGTATAAAAGCTGAGGGATCAAAGGCTCAGCATTCCGTTGTTCCGTTGTTCCGTGGTTCCGTTGTTTCAGTTGTTCCGGTTTTATCCGTTTCCCGTTTTACGGCTTCACCTTCTTCTCCGACTTGCTTGGGCTTTTGCTCTTGCTGGGACTCTTGCTTTCCTTCTTCAATGGCCGGCGTCCGAGGAGGACTCCATCGGTTCGTCTGCCTTTGATCCTGACCCATGTATTCCTGGATCCAGTTCCCTTCCGTCGCTGAGTCCGGTCTGGGACTTCCCAGTGCCTGCCGGTGACGTGATTGTCATCCTGGGAGCTTGATACGGTTTTGTATATATTTCATTATTTTCTTTTGTTATTTTATTCTTTATATTTCATTAAAGTAGTTTAGTTCTTACTAAACTAGTCTCTCTTCTTCTCTCTCTCCTGCTCGGCAGCAGAGAGGGAACATCTGTCACTTGGCTTGCTTGGGCCGATCCGGCCCAAACCCACGACAAAAGCCATACAGAACAAGTATTACATTTCATTGCCACACTCGGGGCGCCAAACCAGTGGTGTAATTTGGGCCTAAACTTGTCCAGTTGCTTCCTCTGCCTCACAGAGATGGGCAGACTGAGACAAACAAGTGAAGCGGCCAGCTAGGTGGCTGAACATTTTCTGCGAATCTAGAGGCAGGAGGAGGCGGAAATCTGCAATGTTCCTGACACAGGAAGGAGGTAAAGGATGTATATCACAGTTCCCAGGAGACTTGTTAATAGTAAGCAATTCTGTCCATTCGAGGGACCCTACAGTCATAAAAGTATCAGTGGAAATCCACGTCCTGTTGTCATGGAACGGGATTGTCCCATGCCTCTAAGCCTGACTGTGCTGACCCTGCTAAGCACAGGGCTTGGTCTGGTCCTTGTGGTTCTCCAACCTTGTATGCCCTGCCTCCCTTCCACAGGATGACCTCCACATTGCTGAGTCGATGAAGAAATAAAAGTTCCTTGATATTCAAGTGTAGTAGAACTGGTTTGGTATGTCAGCTCTCCTATGACCAAAGATCCTGCTCCTTTTCTTAATTTTTAATTTTTAAGCATTTGCAAGGGTCTGCAGTTTTGGCTGTTGAGAGCATGTTGTGTATTTAATTTCTTTTTTATCATGGTTTCCCCCAAGATCTAATGCAGCTATAATAGGACTCCACTAAATTTTTGAAATAAATGAAAAGACAATCCCTTTGATTTGCAGATGCTAGTAAAATCAAGGCAAGACAGACTTGGAAAAAACAATTCAAAACTGGAAATAGGGAAGAAAGGAAAAGCTAGAGGGAAAGAGATAGTTTAGTTAGAACAATTTTTCTTTGCATTTTGCTTTTTTTGGTGGAGAAAGAACTTGTATTACGTTAATTCTGATGAGACAAAATAGGTGCAGAGATGGTTCTACTGGTAAAAGCAAAACCCTTTGGAGGTTCTAATAAGTTAATTTTCTTGGCAGAATTAGGAAATAATCAGCTGAAGAGAATGAGTGGAAACAGAAAATCACAACAGAGAAGGGGGGAAAAATCTATTCAGTGACACGTCTGGCTCACAACTTAGGAATTAATCAAAAGGGACAAGCAGCGCTGTTGCCTGGGTCTCAGTTTAAAAAGTTACTTCAGTATATGCTTAAATTTAGGTATGTAAACTGATTCAATAATTTAGTAGATGATCTCATCAGAGCATTTCTAAATTATTCTATGATTAACCTCAGCAATATTAACTTGTGGATATTTAAGGACACATTTGTGCTGTGTAACTAAATTTGGATTCTAGGGTCCACAGCAGCAGACAATTGTTTATTTTCAGTGCTTATGAAAGAAAAATTGCTAGGCTATGAAGAGTTAACACATGTATTTTGCTTCTTGCTTGCATTGAAAATGAGATCAGCAGTATGTTTATTACATTTCCTAAATCATACCAAACAGACAGCAACAACCTTTTGCAAGAAGTTTTCTAGTTGGCTGCTTGAGGACAAGTTAACTCCTACTTCAACTTCATTACCTTTGAGGATGTTTTCCCCACAACGACTTTGATGTTTAGTGGACAAAGCGGAGTCGAATCAGGAGAAATTATTTTTAAAAGTATCCTTTTGACCTGCACTGCTTGATGCTGCTGTGATAAAATGCAGCTAATCTTTTAATAGATGTTTTGGGAAGATCCATCCAATCTAATTTGAATCTGAACTACGAACCACAAAGTTGTCTCAGCTTCACTGTAGCAAGTGGCAAGAGGTATTCAGCTTATTCCAAAATAGACCCATAATGTAGAATAAATTTCTCTTCCCCTCTACTGACCCTATGACTGTCTACTTTCTCAATAAGTAACATCAGAAAATATGCAGTTGACTTTCTGACAAGGAAAGGCCTTTTTGTTTTTGCTCTGCTGCTGCTGTTTTTTGATTAAAAAACCCCACCAATATTCCAAAGCTTTAAGATCGGGGGGTTTTTTTGTATTAAAGTTTAGTTGATGAGTTGCAATTTCTTTAATATTACCCCGGGTCATTGTTTCTGAAGAGTAATGGATGTAGAGTATCTTTGCGATATTCTACGGAAACCCATTTTCTGTAGCAACATTTTCAGCAGCATATAACCATGAAGGAGGCATGCTGGTTCTCCTCATGAAGCAAAGCCATCACTGCGTTCTACACTTCTGCTAAGAAATCATGGCAGGGGGTTGCTCCAGTGCTGCCCACTTAATAAACATGATATCTAAGAGTGACTTTAATGGGAGTTAGATAAAGCCTTGAAAGATTTACTTCTTTGCCTGTCTCTGGATTTGATGGCTCTCTGGAACAGAAAATACCACTTTCATAATTCACACGCCCCTTAAGCTCAAGAAGTTTTTTACTTAATCTTAAAAAATGGGGAGGAGGGAGGATTCTGTTGCCTGGTTTTCAGTTTTGAGGTTTTATATTTAGAAATGTCTTGCCTTTTTTGAAAAGTTTGTGGTTGAGGAAGTTCAATTGAGTTAAAATGGGTATTTACAAGAGCTTGATACAGTAGTCAGCTTGTCACTTCTTCCCCTCCATTCCTCACAAAGGCTACAGCCTTACGTCTCTACAGTGTTTCCAGATCTTTACAGCTGTCACCCTGTCTCAGACTAGTTTATCAGGATTTTAAGGTTGTGCATTCCCAAAGGCAGGGTGCAAAGTTCCTTGTCCATCTAATACTAAAAGGGTTCACAATTCCTGCAAGAGGACATAACAATCCGGCTCTGCTATTATTTATGGAGAAAAACTATTTGAATAGTCAGGACATGCCTGCTTCCTTTGTGAACACATTCACAAATCCTAAGGGCTGTTAAAATAGAACCATAAATATAAAAACACTTGCACCAGGTGGTCCTTATTAATGGCATGCCACTTGTCATTCTTGACTTTGAAAGCTTTAGTTGGCAGTTCAGTGAGCAGCATTTATCCTATGTGTGTCTCTAATAATGAACAGCCAATACTGAAAGACCTGACAATAGAAATTTATCCACCAAAACAACTCAGCTAAAAACAAAAACATTCTCCTTTTACTTGAAACTCCCCAAAATGGGATGAAATGAAAGGATAAATTGGAAAAATATAATTATTAATATAAGCCATAGACTGTACTGTAATAAAATAGTTCCAAATAATGCTTGATCGAAGACTTGAAAACGGCTTTACCCTACTGCTTGTGCTGACCATATTTTTCTTAGCTTGAATAATAAAAAAAGTTTTTCTTTCCAGTTATAAAGAGATTTTCAGTAGTAATTAGAGTGGTATAGAGACAGATAATGTGGACAGGGGGAGTTTTACAATTAAGTGCCTTTGAAAATCCCAGTAGATATTGATCTTCTGGTGTATTTCAAATTCTCATTTCTTTTTTTTGATTAGTTTTATTGAAGTGTTCGTATGTGATGAAACAATGCTGAAATGTGACTACCACAGGAGAACGCGTACTTATTAAATTTACAAGGTCTGAGTACACTTCTAGGCATATTTTAATACGATGAAGGCATCTCTTGGTCTTACATGCTAAAATCTACATTTGGGAGTGATTTGACTTGACCAAACTTCTTTGAACAAGTGTAGCAGATCAGAATCTGCATGCTTTGAGCGTGCATTTCTTACCAAAGCGTGATTCTACAATTTTTCAGAGTATCTCTTACATATGGTCTATCAGCCCATAATTCTGCCAAAAGAGAAACAGCTTGTCTATTTGTGTCTATTTCCTCACAGGAAATCTTTTAGGGTTTTACCATGGAAGAAGCCATATGATCGATGGAGTAAAGTGTCAGGAGCTGTTGGACGAAACAACACTGGCTGTATGTAGCAGCATTACTGCAAAATCTTGGACACCTTTCACATACCAGACTCCAGAGGCCCAAACCGTGGAATTTTACTCAGATCTCAGGGGATGACAAGGTAAGGCAGCATGCGTACAGCTTGAGGCGTGGAAGCCACTACTGGGATCCAGTGGGTGCCTTCCATCCTGGAACAAAAAATTGCGTGCCAAATTTCAGAGTGCAAATGGAGATAGAATATAGGGGAAGGCTGAAAGCAAGCATCAGATTTGATTGCACCTGGAGCAGACTCTCCCACTCTCACTCCACTGCCTGTGTACACCCCAAACAGACATTAGGCTGGTGAGGTCCTAGCGGCAGGCAATAGGAAATATCTTCTTCCTCTCCCTGTGTTCGCACCTCTTCCCGTTCTCACCACAAAGCCATCACCCGATAGCCCACAGACCTTTCTTGGGCATGATAAGTAGTTCATGGACTCCCAGGGATGAAAAGCAAATCTGTTGATGAGAAGCTTAGACCTGTGAAGAGGTCGGCTTACTGCAGACCCAAGCATACCTATACAGGCAGCAGAGTTCTCTGTATGTGCTAGCTCCATTACTTTCATTCTGAAAAAAAAGCAAAGGTAACTTATCTGTAATTTTGATCACAGCATTTATTTTCGTAATGTCTTAAAGTATTGCTACAATATATGGATCTCTTTTCTTGCTATTGCCTTTGATCTGAATCCAATGCAGGTCAGTTGGGTGTGGTATTCATAGACATTTTTGATCAGCTCACAGCTTTCAATACTGACCCTATTGACATAAGCCATATCTGTAAATTCATTTGCACTGAATAAATGAAAAGAAGGAAAAGCTGGGGAAATTAAATCCCATCAAAATCAAACAGCTTGCATAGTGTAGTGCCTAGAACATTTTGTATTGGCCTTGTGCATAAAGATTTGAGAACGTAACAGCTATTGAATGTCATTCAGCAATTTCCAATATGAGTCAGTGCAGAGGTATTTATCCCCAAGGAACTTGCAGAAACCTTCATTCTTAAGTCACCTGAAAATAGAGAGGATGATGCACTTGAGATTATAAACTCTGTAAGTAAGCTCTGTAGTGTGGTGTGCAGCCCTGACCTAGTCTTTGGTGTCTGCAAGCATTCACTGGCCCTTCTGTCCAGCCCGTAAAGGTCACTGAAAATTTCCCAGAGCTTTTGGTTGCATTTATTTAGGCCCAAATAGGATGGGTTTTTTTCTAACTTTACTTGTGGATGATTCCATTAGAAAACTTCATTTCTCATTCATAAGGCCAAATTTCCATTAGACCAAATTTCACTTTCCCTTTGGAAAAAGCAGCTTCGGGAGGATTTGGGCTCACCTCCCTGAGAGCAACATTGGAATTAACTTTCAGCAGTTGCCTTCAAGGCTTCCACATTCATTAGAGTTTACAAAGCATTTCCTTTATCAATGTAGCTTTTTAAGTAGAGAAACAGCCCAGTCACACTCCTCCTCCCAAGCACACTTCCTTTTGTACAAGTGTGTCTTTGTCCTTAGCTGTGGCTCCTCCATGTCACCTTAGGGTAGGCAGCAACAGGTCTTTACTGTGACCAAGCAGTCTTAGAAAATATCTGAAAAAACTTTGTCACTAAAATCTGAACTTATTTCTAAGTTGTGGAAACAAGCCATAGCTGAAGTTGGAGGGTGTAAAGTTCCCCTTTTCCTTATCTTGTATTACCCTCTAGTGGCTGAGTCCTTGAGCATCAGCATCTGAAGTAAAGACAAGAAATCAACTGAAAGTTTTCATGCATTGTTCTTTAACTGACCACACAGGACCTCTAAATTTCCAACATTTTTTACCTTTTTTTTTAAAAAAAAACCCCTTTCTTCAAAATAATAGAAAGCTTGCAAAAACCATCCAAATCAGTTTATCTTTGAAGGAAATGAATGTGAGAAACACTATCTTCTTGCCAAAGCAGGAAAAACGGTCTTCAGCATTGAATGACAGAGAACCTCAGTATTCAGATAAAAATAGGCCCTAAAAATGGATAAAGGTCTATTTTTGTCTTTCCTGACATCTTTCTGGGCTAGGTAAGGAATCTGAAAGGCAAAAAGGCAATGAGTTTAAATATTAAATACTTAGGAAAGGAGGATTATATTAAAAACTTCCATTTTTACTTGTGGTTGTCATGGAAGAACAATCATTCAGGGCTCCTAGGGAATAAAACTGTTTTAAATTTCAGCTTTTCTTTCTAATTTCAAATTCTTTTAAGGGTTTGGAGGGATTTCTATAACGTAAATTGATCAATATATTTATCTTAAGGGATTTGCCAGTGTAGTGTCACTAAAACGTCTTGCATTGTTCAGTTTGTTCACTCTCAATTATCATTCTAAATTTATCAATAAGTCAGAAGTGTGCCTATTAATATTAACAAATTAACAACTTCTCATTCTCTTAATTCCTGTTAACTCAATAAAATAAATCTCAGGGCAATCAGGTAACTTTTTACACTTTTATTATTTATAAAGGAATAGAGAGATTCAGATGCGTATTTTCTTCAGAACAATTACACTAAATTTCATATTTCTCTGACTTTGGTTACATTAGAAATGTTCAGCGAGTACTCATCATGAGCTGTTTGCACTGTCATGGTAATGAGTTATGTGATATTAGCTCTGTTCTGGCAGAATGATTTACGTAAATAACCAACATGATTCTAGTTATGAATATGAGAACAGAACATTCAATTTGAAATTACATGGTTTCAGTGTGATTCTATTGTTTATTGTAACTAACAGAAACAATTCAATCAAATTTGCATAACTGCCCAACAGTTAGACATTTCATCTGATATATTTAATGGCACTATTTTCATCTAGCAAATCTTTCCATAAGAATCATATAGCAAAGCAAACTCAGCAGGCATTCTTAATGAAGACTTTTCAAACAAATGCATAGTATTATTAGACATTCATTCAGGATATAGTAGAGCTTGGACCTCTGGGGATATGAATATTTATGAAGCACAGAACAGTCCCCAAAATATGAACAGATCAACATTTGTTTGTAACTGGAACAAAATGTACAGAATGTTTCCCCCACACACACACTCTGGCCTAGTATATGCAACGGTCCTAAAGACCAAGTTGTCGGATTGTTTTTTGCTGCTCTCAAAATGAGGGCAGCTGCCCAACGGAGCATCTTTGTTGTCCACGGAACTTCGCTGTAGTAAAACCAAAGTATTGTCGGGGATGGTTTATGTCTTGCAGTCCCAAAGAGCAGGATACTGCGAAACCTCAGAAAAATCATGCCCAAATATCAGCACAGCACAAATGTACTGTGCGCAATTTCTTGGGCTTTTTTTCCCCAGTGGGTTTGCTATCAGCAGACATCAGACCACTTGCATCCCGTGCCCTGAGCACGGAAAGAGCATTTTATTCTGTGCCACAGGCCTCCTCCACTCTGGCGGCATGGTGTTTCCCGGCGTTCACACTGCAGCGCTGCCTCTCCTCTTCCCTCTGGACTGTGCTGCTCCAGGTTGTCTGGTGTGGCGGATGTGTCAGGGACACACACTGCAGACCTCCACGTGGCCCCGCGCCCAAAGAGAACCAGGTGCAAGACACATTCCTCAGGCAAGAACTATGCTCTGTTGTTTCTTCCCACCTGCAAATGTGTCCATGCAGTGGTAATACACTCTTTGGGTTTCCCCAGAGTTATTATCTCTACCTACCTATATATTTTTCTAGTCAAACATCAGAATTCCGGCTATATATCCAGATTCAAAGAATAAGTAAGTGCAACATTGTGTCCTCTTTTTTTCCACCTGGGCAATCCTAGGTAGCAATATAGCACTTCTAGCTGAGTTGAATCTGGCAGTAACACTGCTAGCATCACTTGTGTTACGCATGGTGATATTCAGGGCCATGTAACTATCAATTGCTCATCCTCTCCTTGGCAGAGACCAGCCTGTAGGAGGTTGTGTCGTTGCCCACTCCCCCACAGACAGTGCTTTTGCTAAGGTGTTTCTGGAGCCACTACAAGGAACCAGTGCAACCTGTCCTGGATGACAGCTGATTGCAGAGTGCAGTGGTCTGGAACCAGAAGGGGAATTCACAGTACCCTCTGTTATACAACAGCAGTTCTTCGACTTCCATTTTCACGTGTTCTGTTATTGTTAGTACATTTTAAGTCCTTTGCCAGCAGGACATGATGTTGATAGAAGTGTTAGCGTAGGCAAAATGAGGATGGTTTTAATATCAGCTTGAAAAGACCTGAACATGAGGAAAGCAAGCAAGGCACCATGCCGGCCTCAATTTATACTTCTTACACTTAGAGAGAGAGGCCCAAGGTCAGTTGGGACTGGGAAAAAACTTCCCAGGTTCATGGCCCATGGGAGGCAGGGTTGGAACTAGCTAATCCTTAAAGTCCCTTCCAACCTAAACCAATCTAAGTTACAGTGCTGAGAAATTAGGCTGAGCCTGGCTGTGCCATGCTTGCTCTGGGATGAAACAGAGGCTGTTTCTTCCAACATCTGCGGGATGGCACATCCTATGCCGTGGCACACACGCAAGGATTAATCTTCCAAAACTGAAATGTGCACTAGAATTCTAGCCATTGAAGACAAGATTCACAGTTCACAGTTCCTGAGACGCAATGCACGTCGGGGATTCAAATCTAAGCTTTCTTACATTTTAGGTAGTTTTATTTTGTTTCTTCCGTGGAATAACCAGAGCAACAGAACAAAAAGGTCTCTGACTATTTTTGACCCTTCCCAAGCAAATACCATTTACATAGTCATGAAACTCTCCCTGTCTGTATCCCCCTCTCCTTCCTCATGCCTAACCAGGTGCCTTACCAAATTAAGTACAGAATTCTAATAAATGATAGTGCTTCTAACATATCTCTTTATCTTACATCTTAGCTTTCCCAGTATGTAATGAGGCAATAGTTAATTCTGCTGAGTTAAGAACAGATAAAGTGACATCCTCCCTAGGATCTTAAGACGAAGTTTTCTGTGGTGTGTTGCTCGAGCTGATAGCTTGTATGAAAACAAAGTGTCTTAATTTCTCATTGCAAAGAATGATCACGTCACATTTTGAATACTGGAATATCCAAAGACTTTTTATATGTTAAAGGCAGCAAACTTCCAGGGCTGTTGAGAATATGAAACTGCTGAGAATATCACCATAAGATTCAAACTTTTCTACCCATGATAAGGCCAGACAGTGCTGGTACAGAAGAGGCCTGAACTCTGTTTTTACTGTCCCTTTCCTCTAGAGCTATACAATCTGGTCCCCTAACAGCCACTGAGTTTAGATTCTGATTATGAGAACATTTTCATCCCCTTCATGCAACTTCAGTGAAAATTAGTATTTCTTAGAAACTGATTTTTTTTTTTTAGTAAAATTTTTTTTAACCGCATTTTATCCTGTCTTGCCTTGCTTTGTCTTGTACAAAGACTCTGCTTTGCTAGCCTCCTTCCAAGATTCAGAGATAACAGAACGCAGGTGCTCACAGCTAATTCCTAGTTGAAACACCTTCCTAAACACACCCTTTTGGTTGGAAGGTGTGCATTACTGTGGCGCCCAGCTTTGTAGGGCAAAGGACAACTTGAGGGGGATGAAGAGAGGTTGTTTTGGTTGTAGGGCTCTACTGGGCCTCTCAGATGTGCACAGACCATGTGCATGTGGTTTTGCTCTGATGCTCTCTGGTGAGACAGGAATATGGGGAGTTCTTAGATCAGTATTCAAAGCTACCTCTTTGTAGCCAGAGCTTTCTGCTTAGTTCTCTGTACTCTGTGAGTGCTTATGCATTAGGAACCTCCAAAAATACAGCAATTAAATAAGCTGACGTATCAGATCTAAAAAAAGCTGTAGTTTCTTGCAATAGAAATCCTTAGAGGAAGTGCTTTCTCATGATTCTTTCAACTCTAAAGCTAAAGTCACATTTGACGTACAGAGAGAATTACCTTTCTTTCGGTATGTTGCTGCCTTGCTTTTACAAGTGGCTCGTGGATTAGGAGATGGGGGAAGTGGGGGACTAATTATTTAAAGTGAATTTAACAAATGTTGTGTAAGCCTCAGTAATGTCCACCTGAATATCGTTCTGGCTGAGGTAGCGGTAGTAGTTGCTACATCTTTATAGAAAATTTCCTTGTTTTAACAGAATATTATTCCCCAACACACCATGTTTTTGTAGTGTGAAGTTATTATACTTCTCTTTAATTGTCTAAGCTAATTAAAGAAATAGAAGTTTGTTTCTTGGCAACCTACCTTCTTTTGCAACCTCTAGTGTGTATATTCATATATAACTAAGTTTGTCACTCTACCAAATTAAAAATTCATAAGTAGAAGATTGCTACTTGAGCCTAGAAATAATTAGAGTTAGGAAGTTTCTGTTCCCTTGAAAATGCTCCTACAAGGTCCCAAATTCTGTAATCTTTAATTACAAACTCCCATGGATTTCAAAGGCAAACTTTCAGTAATTAGAAACTGCAGAATTTAGTCAAAGATAAGGGGAGAGGAATCCTTTGGGAGAATCATGTGTATGTTCCTGTCTGTTTCCTGAGGTGTTACTGTATCATTAAGATGCTTTTGGGTCCCAGCACTCAATTGAGTGCTGCAAAGTGTCTTTCAGATGAAATTTCAGAAACACTTGAATCATGCTTTGTGGACATGGCCTTTTGACCCCCTTGATTAGCCAAACATGGAGCAAAGCTAATGATGTCTCCCAGGTATCTTTAATCAAAACTCTTAAAATGCAATTAGGTTTCTGCTTTAACGGCCTGTCAGCTGCAGCCAGATTTGGGCACATTAACAGAAACGATGTTTTTCTTTCTAAACTTGAGTGCTTCATTTATGAAAGGCGCTGTCTCAGGAATCCCAGACAGGGTACCATGGTCTGCCACTGTGAATGTGTAGAGTAATTGCTGTCCTTATCCAGCCTCTAAAAAGTTAAAGAATGGGGAGTGGTAAAAATGAGCGATTCAAGATGCTTTGTAAAAAGAATGCCAGTCAAAGCATGTGTTGTGCCAGCTGCGATCGTGGCTGTTGTGATGTATATATGTAACATGTCAGAGTAAGGCTGTAACTGGTTATTTCAGCCTGCCAGGCTGTGGGCTGAACACAGATCTGAAGCTGTTTCCTTTGCCTGTGTATGTGGGATGACCAGGATCCCTGCTGTTGCAAGGCACTTTTTGCGTGGGAGCTTCTCACGGACTCTTGGCAATGACTTTGGGTCACTTCTGATCACGGCTATCCCAGAGAAAAGCAGAGGATGTTGCTTTGTTCTGTGTTGAGCTGCCTTTTTAGAGGCCAAGAACTGGACTGTGCTGATGTAAACTGCCTTGACTTCAGTGGAGTTTTCCCGAACTATACAGTGTTGGAGCTGGAAGCAGATTCGTCAGCTGGTAACTCATCTCGTATCTGTGTGTTCATGTGACATTGATGTGGACTTGTTTAAATGGATACAATGGCCTAATTTCATGTTGCTAGAAACCTCGACTGTGACAGCCCAAGGGTCCAGCTCATGGAGTCACTTCAAGGGGAAGATCAGGGAATATTTCTTCAAGTGGCATGTTCTTCCAGCTTGGAACGGTATCACGCTCCAGCATCCTGTGTGTCAGGTAGGGGTGAGGTGGTGGGCAGCTGAAGCATTATCATGCTGAGTGAGGGAGACACATCACATCAGCTCTGCTCTTTTCCCTTTTTAATATGGACACCGCAAGACTAATGACATTGGAGGGGCGTCCATCCTTCAAAATGAAAAAAAAAAAAAAAAATCAGACTGTTGAAAGAAAAAGTAGAAATTAAGAAGGATATGCTTCTTGGGCTTGTAGGCAGCTTATCAGAAAGTAAGATAAAACTGTAGGTTTTCTTTCACCATCAAAATGGTAATGCTCTTCTTTACCCTTCATCTCTCTTGTCAAAGAGAATTCACTTTATTTCCAGCTGTTTTCCCTTAGCTCTGAGCTGGTAAGGAGCTAGAGGGGGGCTGTTTTGGAAACACAGGCTGCTCTGTCCTTCTTACAAGGCTGTGTGGAGCAGTTGCTCATGTCCAGTAAGACAGCACCAGAAAAGAGTGGATCTGTCTACAACTGAGCATGTAACTAAGTCTTTCTCTTGGACCCAATCTTGGTTATTTTCCTGAAGAAAGCCCCCTGTTTGACCACCACCCTGCATTTCTTGGAATCTACCTATATGGTAAAAAAAGGCAACTTTAGATTTCCAAAAAAAATAATGGACTACATTGCTGAAATGAATGTTTCTTAATGAATTGCTTGGCCACAAAATGTATTAAGAAAATAATCTAAGGAACCCCTGGGCTAGCTGGCAGCTCAGCTGTTTCCATGCAGAAAGGACTTTATATAGGTGCAGCATACTTATATTGGTATGACTGTATACATAAGAGAGGCTGTGACTGTGCCAGCTGCTTCTGCTGACAAGAGTCTTATTCTGACACCATCTTGTTTAGAACTTACTTCTTTGGGCAGCTATTCACACCATGCTCTATTCACAAAGCGTGATGCTGGTTCTGCAGGTCGTCTGCTTTGGTAAATACAGCATAGAGATTGTTGGTGGATGTTAAACCAGCCAAGAAAGATAAACTGGAACGTGGGTCAGTAATGGAAAGTTTGGGCTTTCTGACTCTCATGTATTGATACGATGTCTAAAACCCATTAAAAAGGAGACAAGGAACGGTGGAACAAGATATTACTTCTCACATAGGAAAGACAGGGCCTGAATTTCAGAAAGGCGCGTACTGTATGTGTAATTTTATTTATTTATTGGGCACAAAAGCATTTACCTGACAGAATGTGGATGATTTTTTTATTGCTTCTTAGTAGCTTCAGAAGCAACAACAGTGTCTGAAGAGAATCAGAAAGTTAGATTCAAGCATCCATGTCTGCCTGACACCTTGATCAAAATTCAGTGCTTGTACAAGCTGCAGAGAGATTCTCCTGTGCCAGCTGCTGTATCTGGGTGCCTAATGAAATATGACCACAGTACAAATCCTTCTAGGGCTGAGACCTCAACAACACTTTAGTAACTTAGAAAAAACTTCAAACCTTTTAGCTCAGTTGATGGCTGAGCAGATTTGGAATTACCTATAATAATGTTAAACATGATTGATTTCTGCTTAAGATGATCTTGGACTAAATTGTTAAAGCTACTGTGAAAAATACAGGAAAGAAAGGTATTGCCTAAAGATGGGATATCCCTCAACCCTTTGAGAAATCCTTATGAAACAGAGGCAATAGTAGTGCTTGTTTCTTTCATGGTTTTGTTCAGCCCTTGGAAAGTGTAGCAGTTTGATTTTTAGACTGCACTTTCAAACTGGGTATGTGCAAACAGCTGAATATAAACATGGTAAGAAGGAAGGGAAGATTTGAAGGAACAGATTTACACATTGGCAAAGCTCCCCTGCTTCCCTTATCCACTTCATGGCAAGATGGCTGTGCCAATAATATGACGTAAATTAGGCTTTAAAAAATATCCTGTTAAATAAACAATTCTGATATTTTAAAGCTCTTCTGGGCTGTTATATCTACTAATCAAAAGATGCTGAGGGCAGGGAGGATGCATAATGCCAATGTCTGAACCCTGTGGGACCCGCAAAGAAAGCAGTGTTGAGACCGAAGACTGTGATCTCCACTGTGCATTGTAGAATCACCTCTACCGTGGGAAATTTTATGGCACAAAGTCTGACTTCTGAGGGCTGAGAAGCTGAGAGCTTATTTCACTATCTATATTTGAAACAAATCTCCACAGAAAGGAAGAAGCCTTTTTCATTGAAAAGGGTACCTTTCTCATAACATGCAAAAGAAAACATGGAATTTCTGTTCACCTCAAGAAGATGATTCCATTCCTCTATTCTAAATATGTGTCTGCATGTGTGTGTGGTTTGGTTTTTTGTTTTTTTCCTCAGACCACACTGATGTTGTCAAAACTGCCTAACTCTCAAAGACTACAGAGAAAATATTGCAGAACTGAAAATCTGATTTGGGAATACTATGTCAGTGGTGTTCTGACAGTGTTTAAACAAGGGGATCCACAAAACAGCTCTTTTCTAGCAGCAGTGAAACCTCTAGGGGAAACTTGTGGGTATGTGTTTGCCAAGATGAGACACAAGGGCTGAGATTCATGGTAAGATGATTGTAGAGTCTGTAATCTGCTTGTGGTACGTTTGTTTGTGATACAGTGCTCTTGTTCCTTGGGTGATTAAAAAAATCAAATAACTTCTAACAGTGCAACATAGTGATTTGGAAAGCAAATAAGGGTGGATTTTTCTTTTCTTTTTTTTTTTTTTTTTTTTAACCAAAGGGATAAATTGTGAACTGGTAGCGGAAATGTAGGGAGACATCTCCTGCTATGCGGTACTTGAGCATTTTCAGAACAAGCCTGTGCAGATGAAAAATAACAAAATCAGATATTATGGGAAGACTTTGTATTCATGGGACACAGTTTAATGTCAGGACTACTACCACTGAGATGTAACTCCAAGGTCTGAGGCTACAGGTTTTTATCCAGGACCTGTGCTGCATGGGGACCCGTCTGATCTGCTGTAGGAGTAGTCTTCCAGCCAACCCAGCTGGCTGCTCACAGCTTCGATGGGACCAACCACCCAGAGCCAGTTTACTTCTGAGCTCAAAAATGTCCGTCCTGCTTTCAACCACCCCACCCCCAAGGCCTCTGTTTTGGGGAGAGAATAGAGTACTTGTTCTGTCTGTGTACCACCTCAGTTAATGAGCAAAGTCTCAGGAAGAATGAGGAGATGCTGGTTTTGCCTAACCTTTTGATTTGTTCCCTGTACAGCACAGCCTACAGAAACTAAATTAAGAATATATTTTGCTCATGTATTTGGTGCTAAGCCAATTAATGGGATGAGGATCAGAGAGGACTTTTCAGTGAGATTCAGTAGAGGACTTTGGGAGTTTCTTTTGCCTTTTTCTGGCAGCAAGAGATGTGGTCCTTTTTTCAGATGTCTCGTCTAAGAAATTCCCTGGAAGTGGAGGGACTCATTATGGTCATTATACCCAATGAATATTAAAACTTGAATCTACCAATTTAGGGCATTATATTCACACACATGGAAAATGAAAGAGGAAGAAAAGAGAATTGCCCCAGTGAGTTTCCCCATTTCATACCCCTATTAGTCTTGCAAGAGGTCTCTTGATGTCACGGGAATGAAGCTACTAGGGACGTTTTCCACCCACCCATGAGATGGGAAGTCTAGTGTACAAGAACTATGTTGCTTTCTTAAATACTCCATTCTTTAATTACTTTATGATTTTGTTCTTATTGAAGCAAGAGGTTTGAATGCTTATGAAGACAGACAACCAGCACAGACTAAATGGTCACAGACGCTGAAGAAGCCACGGTGTTTCACACCACTGTGTGCCCCCAAACACCGTGCTTTGCCCGTGCTTGCGAGGAGGGGAGCTCCCATCCACAGTTATTCTGGCATCAGCTTCATCTCTGCAAATTCTATTTGCTGAGACGCAGTAATAGGCTGAAGATGACCAGAGGAGCCCTGAGACTTGGAGTAGAGGGTCTTCTCTACTGCGGAGTGGGAACCACCTCTGTAGTGGAATGCCTGTGAGGAATTCGGATGGCTGCAAGCTGCTTTCAATCCAGGTGCTGCTGGAGAGCTGCGTTGGCTCCTCCTGCAACCCTGGGGTAAATTTGTGACATTGCTTGCATTGCTTCCATGTTTGCCACTGGTTCCCAACCACATGCTTTTGGTGCTGGGCCATGGAGCTCATCAGCCTCGGCTGAAAGGAAAGGAGCTGGCTGATGAGCAAGGAGGAGCAATATTTCCAGCAGCCAGGACTTGTAAGTACACCTGGAGGAAAGCAAAGTCTCTCTCGTGCTTTGGCTCTGGGTCCAGGAAGCCCTTTGACTCTGGGCAACTGCCTGGGCCTGGAGGAGCCCCAGGGTGGAAGCCCAGCACTGCCTTGGGCATATGTGGTGGGGAATGCGTGCAGCTGACCAGAGGTGTCTGATTCAGCCAAAAACATGAACTGGGTACAGGGAGAAATAACAAAAGGGAAGTAGACTGAAGAAAAGAACTGACTGTACGTTTTTTTAGGAATCTTTTTGGAGTTTGTTAATTCTGAGATGATTTGTGAGCATTAGTCTTGCAAGTGAGATCACCCTTGATATGAGTGTTTAACGGGGATTTATCTATCAGAAAGTGGACTGAAACTATTCAAACTTTCTATGAAGCTACCCATTAAAGATCAGTGGCTTTCAGTCACTGTAGATTAAAGTTGGAAGTGAATGTCTGATTCATAGGTAAAAGACTCATTGTCGTCCTTAATGTTGGAAATTCTTTCTACAATTTCCCGTTTTTAAGTCATTTGCCTAAACAGAGAAGAGGACTGACCTTGTAATTAAAGCACATGGCAGAAGCAAATCAGGTGCATTTGTGTTGCTTTAGCCAGGTAACTTAATATTTTAGTATATTAATTTCTCAATATCAAGCACTATGATAATCCACACTGAGACCTTGTGAGTTCCGTAGGAACGTTCAAGACTATCAATGTGAAGTTATTGGAGGGAAGGTACAAATGCTTTAGTAATAATAATATTAAAATAATGAAGGTAGTTGCAAAATACTAAGTTAAACAGGGAAGTTGTGTCAGGTAACGTTTTCTACTGTGAACTAGTTCTTGATGGATTGAACTTTGACAGTCCAGTTGCTTTGGGCATACCTGGATGTCATACTCCGCTTTTAAAGGATGTGGATTACAGCACTACATTTCACTTAAAAAAAAAAAAATTAAAAATTACTTCTGTTCTTTGCTTTCACAGTACTTAACGCAGCTAGAAATTGCATTACCTTGTATTTTTTTCTACTTAAAATACCTGCCATGTGGTTCTTTTCCTCCCTTCCCCTTCCCTCCCCTCTTCTCCCTTTTCTTCCAAATAACCACCTGTGCAACAGTGAGATAAAATCTAATTGTGTTTTTTCAATGTGGTGGTAGTTTCCAGTTTTCAGAACAGTAACATTCACTAAGGATAGACTCTGTTCTTCACATTTAATTTGCCTAACTAGTGGGTCAACCCTGGCTGGATGCCAGGTGTCCACCAGAGCTGCTCTGTCCCTCCCCTCCTCAGCTGGACGGGGAGAGGAGATCAAACAAAAGGCTTGTGGGTTGAGATAAGGGCAGGGAGATCACTCAGTGATTACTGTCAGAGGCAAAACCAGACTCCACTTGGAAACTAGTTTAATTTATTATCAATAAAATCAGTGTGGTGCAGAGGGTGAGGAATGGGGGTTGCGGTCAGTCCACCACGCATTATCTCTGCCGCTCCTTCCTCCTCAGGTGAAGGACTCCTCACACTCCCCCTGCTCCAGCCTGGCGTCCCACAGGAGGCAGTTCTCCATGAATGTCTCCAACGTGAGTCCTTCCCACGGGCTGCAGTCCTTCACAAACTGCTCCAGAATGGGTCCCCCATGAGGTCTGAGGTCCTGCCAGGACCCTGCTCCAGTGTGGGCTTCCTAGGGGGAACACAGCCTCCTGTGGACACCCACCTGCTTGGGCTTGGGGTCCTCCATGGGCTGCAGGTGCCTATCTGCTCCACCATTAACTTCCATGGGCTGCAAGTGGCCATCTGTTTCACTATTAACCTCCATAGGCTGCAGGGGCACAGCCTGCCTCTCCATGGTCTTCGCCACAGGCTGCAGGGGAATCTCTGCTCCGGCGCCTGGAGCACCTTCTCACCCTCCTTCACTGGCCTTGGTGTCTGCAGAGTTGTTTCTCTCACGTTTTCACACTGTCTCTCTCCTGCTGCTGTTTCCCTCCCCCCTTCTTAACTACGTTATCCCAGAGGTGCTACCACCATCATTGATGGGCTCAGCCTTGGCCGGTGGTGAGTCCACTCTTGGAGCCAGCTGGCGTTGGCTGTCTTGGACATGGGGGAAGCTTCTGGCTGCTTCTCACAGAAGCCTCCCCTGGCTACCAAAACCTTGCCAGGTAAATCCAATACACTAGCAGGTGGCATTACGTCACTGACTAGTAGGAGAAAAAGCAGTGTGATGTGGAGACCAGTGTAACTCTTAGTATAGACCGCTGTGTGCCCTTTGCTGGGTTGTCCAAAGCAAATCCACTTGTTTGGGACAGGTTCCTGATTTTTGTTCTACCGGTTCAATTTGCATTACTTCTCTTGTTCTGAAGCTGGCCAAGCTTTCAGCTTGAACAATTTTTCATTTCCCATAATCGGATCTTTTTATAAAAACCATTTGCAAGATTTGGTTTTGATATCATCTTATGTCATTGCATACTTGCATTGGTCATATGGGCTTTGCTGGCACACCAGAAGTGAGACTTGTAGTCACATGGGAAAATACGTTAGTTGCCCAATTTGAATGCCACAAATACATTTGAAGTTTCTGATGCCAGCAGTGGTCTCAAAAATGTTAATGAGGTCTGGGTTTAGTGAAAACGTTCACAAAGTTCAAATAAACTGCAGTTTCTGTTGGGCTTTTTTGAAAATCCCTGAGTTTTTAGAATTCAGAATCTGGTTTAAACACTGGAGATGACTCCTTGATAAAAAAGGGCATGAACCAAAGCCTAGAATTATACACACAGAAAAAATGCAAACTGCATAAACTATGTATAAACCCTAGTCAACATAGATGATACAAGTCAAGCATTTCATGAAACTTTATTTCAAAAGCGGAAGAGGTTCTGCTGAAGTGCACTCGAGGGAAGTGAGCATGAAGGGAATGAAAAGATAAGAGATTCAGTGTGGCTGGGCATTTCAGAAATTCAGCAGTAAGTCTGGAGAATGAAATTCACCTCGTCTGTGATGAGAAGGATGTGAAGGAGAGTGAGTAATAGGAAGTAGCAGGTAAGGAAGGCAGCAGAGACACTGTGGAGGAGAGAGGATGGGGACAGGGTGGGGAGCGTGGGGCAGAAGGCCGGGAAGGAATGATGCCAGCCATGGTTCACAGCTGTTAGAGCAGATTCTTGGGGCTTCTGGCGGTCAACGTGACTCCACTGCCAGTAAACAGGGACAAAACCTACTCCTCAAATTATGCGTCACATCTCATCCTACTTGCACAGATGACGGCCCTCCACAGCTCTCCCACATCTGTCTTTATCTTGTTTGTGGATGTCCAAAGGCTCCTGATGACCTATACGGTGGTAATGTGACATGACATGGTGGGACTTCTGTATTTCCAGTTTTGTTTTGTTTTTTGTAAGTACTGAAAAGTACTGACAGAATAGCCACAAAAAAATTACTGAAATTGCAAGGCAATTACTAAGATTTGTGTAAAAGCCCAAAAGAATCACTTCCATTAGAAGGGTGGTGGTGTGGATATGGGAGGGGATGAAAATCAAACACCTCTACGGCTGATCAAAGTGCTGCATCAGAAACGTATCAGAGCATCTGTGCTCTTCTGACAAATCAGAAATTCTGTTTAAAAAATAATCTTCATAGCTTATTCCAATATTTTATTTTGCCAACAGCTAAGCACTGACTAGTATTTTTGAGATGTGTCCATTTAACTTTTCTTCTTATTTGGCAGCACCTGGAGTATGAAATTAAAATCCTCTTTGTTTGTATTTAATCTTCACTGAGCAATCAGAAATTCTTTAATTCCTACTGCCATTTGACAAGTCGTATCTGTAAATACCAGGAGTGAAATCCTGACCCAGTGCAATGAACCCAAGTTTTTTTCATTCTGAGTTAAATATTCTGTTATTTAAATGGAACAGAGACATAACTTCTGTTCTTAAGCGCCTGGAAACCATCAGCCAAATCCTGACTCCAAAAAAGGCAGTGTAAAGTCACTATTCATAGTGTGTATTGACATGAAAAATATGTGACACAAAAATTGATTGTGGTAGGATTTTATATCAAAGAAAAGCTTTAGAAATCAATATTTTAAAACTTCTCTTCAAAAAAATGAAGAACGCCAGTTTATTTATCATTATTTTTTATGATGACACCGATTTTTCACAGTGTGAGAGATTTGTTCTACACAGTGTGTAGAACATGATAGTTACAACTCTAAAGAGCAACTGACCGACTGGTCAGTAGACAAGATACGCACAAAATATTGGTACAGGTAAGGAGAGATAGCACATGTTCTGTGCTTTAAGGATGCTATTTCTTTAAATCTATTTACATCGTCAGGAGGTGCTTGGGTTTCACTGTTGTTTTTAAATAATACGTAAGATTTTTTTTCCTGCGCAATACTGAGTTTTTCTGCTGAATTTTGGGTTTGGCCTTCAGACCTGTTAAAAAGACACAAATCAGAGTCCACCCAGCCCTATTCCACTGGCCGGAGATAAGGACAACGTGGTAGCACTGCTGAGTTTCAGCACATGAGTTTGCATCAGAGCGTCCAGGTTCTTTCGCTGACCTACAGGGAGATGAAGTTCGCAGAGCTGTGCTTACACAGACAGGTAAAATCCTCCTTCACCAGCGTGCGGGCAGGCACACTTCCCCTGCCAGATGACTTGTGAAGATACTCACTGCTGAAGTCACAGGTTTTCTGGTCTTTATTATTTATTTTACTGGCTCAAATTACCCTCCTGTCCCCAGCAGATGTGTTTTCTTCCCTTTATTCATTGGGTCTGAAGGTCTTGAAATAACTTGCTTTTTCTCCATCCCCCAGCAGGCAGGTGCATGGAGATACCCTTCACTCCACCAGCTGGCCCACTGTGACAGCAGTATGCATGGCTCAGGTTTCACGCTCCCGGGATACAATCTTCTACAGACCTGTTAGTTTCCGCTCTGGAGGTGATTTGGAAGTAGAAACACTGTTGACTCAAGTAAGGAAACCTGGCAAATTTCTCATACTTTTCCCCATACAACAAAATTTCTGTCTGAGAGAGAGACGAGGCAGGAATACCAGAAGAGGAGTAGTTCAGGGTGAGAATTTCCAAGTATTTTTTGAGCTCTTCCTGTAGCTTGGGAGTTTGCATTGCATGAACTTTATCGGTGCTGTTGGGGCGAAGGAGGAAACTTGTGTGCGCACACGCGCAGGGGTGTCTGTGTGAACCCACCACTTCGCTGATGAGCATAACGACTGTGCCACTCTTGATACTCATATGACTCTCCGACAGCTCACTTTCCTGTGACAATAAGGAGCCGGTTTCAGGCTCCTGGGTTTTGAGGTCAAGTTAGGTCTTACAGACAGTTCTGGGGGAAGTACTACAGCGAACACAGACTTACGTCTTCTTTGAAAGGCTTACTATTTTATTACATAATAAAGAGACCTCCACTTCTGACTCATCGTATTGTTTTATTTCCCCTAATATGCAAATGAAACCGCAGAGTTGTTTTGACTGGAGCTGGTTATTACATCCCTAGATAACCAGTCAGCAACTGGAAGCTTTGCTAAAGCTGAGGAGGCTATGCAAATTAGTGACTGCGTACTCCACCTCTGGCTGCTCTCAGAAGGAAACAGCAAAGTTTTTAACATAACAAAACTGACTTAGTATTTCAAAACTGAAAATGAGAACTGTTGGGGGAGGAGAGGTGGTGACTCTGCGAGGAAAAAAGTCACTATTTTGAAATAACATCCAGTACGTTCCAATGACTTCAGATAACGCACAGGTAGTCCTGAATGGCTGGGTTTAATCTGAAGCTCTTTTATCTTGTGGTGAGTGAGAAAGTGGACAGGAGCAGCACGGCCTGCACTATGGAGGAATTGGCAGGGAATGCTCAGGGTAGTCTCAGTGGACAGAGATGCAGCGTATTGGGTGTTACTTCAAAACAGTTCTTTGTTCTCATGCTGTGGAGGAGGAGGCTGTGGCTCCTGCATATTAGGTGGAGCATATGAAGGATACCGCCGGAGCAGCGGGGTTGTCCTGCACCCTGTGATGAATGCTGATGGGACACCCCCATCCAGCCAGCATCTCCATCTGTTTCTGCAGTGAGTGCCTCCGTAGATTTGTCCTCTCTGTTGGTTTTTTAGGTTGTTTGGGTTTTTTTTCTTTGACAAAAAGAAGCAACAAAACAATTGACAGGACAAGAGGAAATGGCCTCAAGTTACACCAGGGGAAGTTTAGGATGGATGTTAGGAAAAATTCCTTCACTGAGAGGGTTGTCAAGCATTGGAACAGGCTGCCCAGGGCAGTGGTGGAGTCACCATCCCTGGAGGTATTTACCAGCCGGGCAGACATGGTGCTGAGGGACGTGGTTTAGGGGTGGCTTTGGCAGTGTGAGGTTGGACTCGATGATCTTAAAGGTCCCTAGACAGCTCTATGATTCTATGACACGCTTCAGCTTTGTTGGGCTTGATACAACTCTTTGTAAGGAAAATATTTCCTTTACTTTCTGAGGCAGAGAAATTATTCTTAGCGAAAATGGCCAACTTCTTGCAAGATAAGAGTTTCCAAGAAAGGTAAAATGAATTGGAGGAACGGGCATTTCACTCTGTCAAAAGGAAAGTCTGAGGGCTTCTTCTGGGCATTCATTAAAAATATATCAGTCAAAGTCATTGTTAGCCTATGTAAAAAGATCAGGAAAAAAGGTAAAATCTGCGCTTGCTCTGTCTGAACCAATAGGGCTGATGAGACAGAAGCAGTGGCTGCTCCCAGAACTGTTGCCTTGATGTTTCCTCCCAAGAAATCCCAACCCCTCATCAGATCTGCAGTGAGACAGAGGGGCAGACAAGCCCCTGCCGTTACGTGGTTGCAGCCGTGCTGGGGATTCTCAGGTGTTCTGCACGGAGGGATCAGGAGCCGGGAGGACTGACCGAGTGCGGTGCCAGCCAGGACTGGGGGCGCAGTGCCCACGGCGGGGTGTCACGCAGACAAAGCCACACTGCTGTGCACCACACAGACCCCACGCAGGTCCCTCCTGGTGGCCAGGGGGGATGGGGCCATCACTTGTCCACGCTTCAGTCCCACCCTGCAGCCTTTGGGCAGCAACGTGTGTTTATTACTGCCACATGTCCAAGCCATAGACATCTTTCAGCTCTTTCTTACTACGGAGATGTTGGAGTTACCTAGAAAATGTCCTGCTCCTGGCCTTCCTCTTTCCCTCTATGGTTCTACCACAATACTTACATCTTTAACAGGTTTGTACCAAAAAAAGAAAAAAAAGAAGAAAAAAAAAAAAAGCACTTCAATTGTAGAAAACAAAAAGTTTCAATCTGGGACAGAGAAAATCTTGGTGAAACTCAAAGTAGTTTCTTTTCAGTGAAATTGAGAGGAAAATGGGATTTTATTTTTTGCCAAATGTTCCATTACCAAAAAAGTCATCAGTATGGACAAAAGGGATCCAAAAATCAGGGAAGAATTTTTAATCAAAACTAGTCAAGAAAGGCCAAAACCACAGGCAAAATGGACTCAGAATGCTTTTTTATTAGTATGGCTTTGTAGAAGTCCCTAACGCTAAGACTTCCCAAAACTAAATTTTGAAATTTTACTTTAAATGCTTCTACTTTTCTTTCCTTCTGTTTCCATCTTTGTTTCTCTGATTTTCTTTCTTTTTTTCTTTCTCTCTTCCCCTTGCCTCCCCCCCCCACTCAAATCTATCAAGACAAATTGCTGTGTGCCTAGCGTTTTTCTAATAATTACAGTAAGACTTTAAACCGATTCCAAAGAAATCTAAAGACCTTCTTATCTCTGTATGGCCATTTCAGCTTCCACAAAGCTGCCCAAACCTAAACTTATTTGAACAAGTATTAGCACCTTTTTCCTTTTTGCATGGCACAAACATTTATAAGGAACACCTTTCTCACAGATAGTAGTACATCCATCCTGCTCATATTGATGGTTGCCAGAAACTTGCAAAACACAACAGCCTGAGCATCACTAGGAAAATTAAACTATTTAATGAGATATCACCTATTCTTCTGCCCTGTTAGTTATGCTCCAGGCAGTGAGCAATATCAGGGAAATCCTACAGGGATTTCAGGTGGGGTTCTCAGCCTGTGCTGGCAGAGCTCTGCAGCACCACTGTGCCTGTTTGTCTCATGTAAGAGTTGGGCTTTCGTTTCCTTTTCTGCAAGTGGCAGTTTCTGCCAGCTGGGCTGACTTGAGAGAGAGTCCGTGATTCGTGACAACCACGTAGCTACATCGAAGAGCAGCAGTAGCACCAACTGGGATGGCTTCCATCATGATCGAGGTCAACACGGACTCGAACTTTTGTGCCAGGACTGGGTAGGGGGTAGTCTCTGCTCTGAAGTTTGTAGTAAAGGTCAAGGGCTACTAGATGTTACTGGCAGCGCCTTGCGCCATCCTGGGGTTCCTGTTGCATCTCAGATGCAGGAACCCTCCCACATGGTTGTGGGGCAAGTCTAAGCCTCCAAACGAAAGACAGTGAGAGGAAGGGAGACCTGCCAGATCTTCTAACTTCACACCGAGTGATGGACACCCTGCCTTCTCCTATAGAGAAGATCTTTTATCACAATTTCCTAAGCTTAAGTAAAGGGTATTTTTCTTTTTGCTTTAACTTTGAGCTTCCAACTGAAAAAATTGGTTCTTTTAATAGGAGTGACTTTAAATTTCCTTGCCAAATACTGATATGCTGAAGTTGTTTGCGAGGAATATTAAATGTGTTTGCATTCTGCCGGATTTCAACACTAGTAACGCTTTTTCATATACAGTGAGAAATGGAGGTAAAGAGGCTCTAGGAAAAACCTTCAAGGCTAAGTATTTGAACAATGAATAGTGGTAACAGAAATAACCTATATACAGCTACACACAATGTTATCATATGGCTTTATATGTGCTGTTAATGGAAATGTATCAATGTCTTTTCTACCACATTTCTGCCTTGCTGGGTAGGAATTCTGATTGAAGTTGTAGCAAAAACCTGAGCACTCCTAACCACGTCAAATGGGACCTCTCTCAATAAAGTTGTCTCTGGCTCACCTGTGAATGCAAACACAATGTACAACAGCAGTGCAGTGTGAGATAATGTAACTGTCACTGTCCTGACAAAAATCAAGGTTATTTAGTAGAATCTGTATTTCTCTCCCCGGCTTTCTTTTTCTGTAGATTTGTTATATGTAAATAAAGCTGCAACGCAAGTGAATGAAGTTCTGTCTCCCCTGCCCAGACAATTGTGTGTAAGATAGTATAATATTTCCGGGGTTCTTCTCACTTCTATTCTTCCTTTTTGTGAACAATTAACTGTAAGGGAAGGGCAATGCAAATGTAGTCCCTTATAATGAAATGGTAATTATAGTATTGTCACAGTGGAAATTCATGACTGCTAGGGATTTTAGCTCTGATGACTCTGTTTCTCAAACCTTTGGCTATGCTCAGTCACCTCCCATCTGGCAGCTGTGAATAAACTTTGCCCTCAGTTATTTATAACTCTGCTGCAGATTGGATGGTTCCTGTTTTCTTAAAACAACACGCTTTGTTGCAGAGTTGACTTCTGTGGAAAGCTGTGTGGTGACTCCAGGAATACGGCTGTCTTCATACCACATCCTGTGCCTGCGGTGTTTCTGCCAGCCGGCTCATGGAGCACTGCCAGGGTCGTGACGTTGACACCAACCTGCAACGTGACTGGTCCTTTCAGACAGCACGAACTTCCCTGCAGATCCGGATGGAAGTGGCCTTCCATGAGGATGCTCACAGTAGTTAAGTAGTATGTCCATTAAATTCAACTGGTTGGAAAAAAAATTAAAAAAAAAAAAGGCAGAAAGTAGCAGTTAATGTATGAAGGATACTATTTGATATATATTTTTCTACTGCAAAATTTCTATTCCGTCCAGTCTATCTACAACATTAAGCTACCTACACCGAACTGCATTCTGTGATAAAAGCGCTTTTCTGCTGAACTCTCTCTATGATTGACATCCTGCTTGCTTTGGGCAAACAACAGTTCCTTTGACAAAGGGATTTATTGTTATGATTGTCAGACTAAAGCTCTCTGAATTGATTCTTACTCTCAGATGTTAATTATAGGTGGAGGGAATTGAAACAGAACATCTAAAGCTGATATTGTTATTACATATACAAACAAGCGTTGCATAGGAATATTAATGTTTAACTTCTGAGGCAGTCAGGCGTGTGCTTATGGAAGAGATTCTGCAATGCAGGGCTTTCTCCTGCTCTTTCTCACTTGCCTTAGAAATTCCATAACTAATTGGAAGACAGTACGGCTTTGCATCACAATATTAGAGGAATATATATTGTGGAAAGTCACAAATGTAAACAAGCTCTTTGCTCCGTCACCAGAATTCAGAGAAATAAACAGTGAATATTAGGTGTACTGTTTTCATATGGTGTTCCCTGCAGTAGATATTACCACGGAAAGGAAGTAATGTCATCTGTGGCTGGAACCCACATTTGATTGACTTTCTAGTGCTGGGGAAAGGTTTGGTGGAGGTAGGAAGAAACTCCGTGGTGCATTCATTACGTCAATACCTGTTGTGTAACTTCATTTAGCTTTGCACAGAGGAATTGAATTTTTGTTTTGAGTACTCTGAGGGGTGTCCTTAGGGGATTTTGCCTGTAGAAAGAGGCAAGAGAAAAAGCCAATTAAAGATGCAAAGTTAAAATTGGAGTGATGGACTTTATGTTCTCCAGCTCCACACTATGGGATTGGAAACTAAATTTAATTTCCATCCTGTTCATTCATTCTCCAGCTAGATAGAGTGAGGGCTGCTCCCCCCTCCCCCCAAAAAACCCCACAGTTAAGCTGCAGGGAAAAAGAGAGTTTGGAAGTGACATAGGAGATTCAACAATCACTTTGTGACAGCTGCAGGGGTTATTTACTTAGCAGGATAGCATCCTCATCTCCCCGTCATCTCCAATGTCCTGGTTTCATTGCCTCCACACTTTCTGCCTGTCATGAGAACTGAACCCAGTAAAGACTATTCTCTTCTGGCACAGGATCAAATGAGCTCTCATAAGTGCAAAAAGCAGCCAATTTTAACTGGAGTTGAGTGTTGATAGGCCGCTCACAACTCTGAAGGGCCCTGTGTATAAGATCACCAAAAATAGCACTGGGGTACATTTTTGGCAGATACCGACCCTAAGTACAAATCCATGAACATTTTAAATGTGAAGCATTTCCTTTTTTTTTTTTTTTTTTTCCTCTGAGGAGACAGAGATCTCATTCCTGCTGAAGTCCGGGAATTTACTGACATTGGTCAACAATTTCATGTGTGACAGACTTTTTTTCTAGGGACCTGTTGTGGTGCATTTACTCAGGATGATGTCAGAGCCAAGGGAGGAGCAAGACAGCACAATTCCCAATATGAGCAACTCCAGGCACATCCTCATACTCCATGGCATGATGGTAAGCAGAAACAAATGTGTTCACTCCATGCAAGCAGTTTCATCATTCTTTTGGGAAAGTACTTGGTGGAAGTTCCCTCATGCAAGGCTTTCTCCTCACTTTGACACCTAAATTGTTTGCTGAATGACAGTTATTGACCAACCTGCATAAGGAACAGTAGGTCGGTTCACAACCAAAATCTCAAAAGACACCCCATAATGACAAGAAAAGCTGCGTGTCTGCTTTTCCCTTGCTCAAAAAGAAATGTGAGCGGTCGCCTCCTTTCCTGTTTTGCTCCCTCTGTGCCCCGGTCCAATTACCTTGCTAGCAGGCAGTGAGAGCTGACAGACGGTGGTCGCTCGCTCTGCTCCTCGCTCTTCTGCATCCGTGCGGCTCAGGCAGTAGAGGCCTGCTCCTTGGATGAAGCAGCTTGATCTTGATGTCTTCACCCTCCTAGTCTCTTCCTTACATCCCAACACAGGGGCGGTACCGGCTGGATCAGTGTTCACCTTCTTAGCTGGTTGGTTGATGTTGTATCACCTAAAAGTAGCTTTTTTAAGAAGCTTGTTATGGCTTGAGAAACCCAAACCATTTATTATCATTTAGACAATTATTCTATCACCCGATGACCCCTCCCCACCCAGGAAGGGGAATCAGGAAACCTGAGGGCTGAAATATAAATAGGTTTAATAGAATAAGACAAAATAATTAACATTAATAATAGTAAAGATTCAGTATTGATCCTGAAACCAATATAAAACATACAAAGATTATGCTCAGCCCTTCTATGAGTAGGAAGCTGTGTGCTTCCAGCAGTGGACAGCAAATGTCGGATACTGCCAGCACTACGTCTTCAGGAGAAAGGGAAGGGCTTGGGGCTCCGGCACAGGGGCAAGAAGTTCTCTGGATTTCTGCCACCAAGGCAGAGAGAACTTCCCAGGAAGCTTCCTAATTTATATTGAATGTGCCATTCATGGTATGAAATAATCCTGTTGGCAGCTTGGGTCAAGTGCCCAGGTCTCGCTCCTCCTCATCCCTGCACCTGGCAAGCTTGAAAGCACTGAGACCTTGAAAGCCATAGTTTCAGAACCCAGTTCATAGCTGGCTATGAAGTAAAGTAAATATTTTCACAAATTCAGACACCAGAGTCTTCTGAAAGTGCAGTTTTCCCAAGCACTAGAAGAGAAATTAGTCCTGTGCCACTCAAANGTGCCATTCATGGTATGAAATAATCCTGTTGGCAGCTTGGGTCAAGTGCCCAGGTCTCGCTCCTCCTCATCCCTGCACCTGGCAAGCTTGAAAGCACTGAGACCTTGAAAGCCATAGTTTCAGAACCCAGTTCATAGCTGGCTATGAAGTAAAGTAAATATTTTCACAAATTCAGACACCAGAGTCTTCTGAAAGTGCAGTTTTCCCAAGCACTAGAAGAGAAATTAGTCCTGTGCCACTCAAACCAGGACAAAAATGCAGAACAATAGGAATAACAGCACTGGAATATGTGACAATGCCTGTTAGTCCCATTGCTGTTAAGTCTTGAGGCGAGGCATTGCAAGGTGCTTTGATGTGTCTTGTGCCATACCTACTCACAAAGACGCAGGACATTGCCGTGGAACTACCCTCTCGGTTCTTCCCACGCCACGGTGTTTGGCGCCAGGTAGATGTTCAGATCTTTCAAGGTTAAAATCAGAAATAAACCCCAGGATTTCTCAGAACTTTTAGAAGCAATACTTTAAAAAAATTACATTCATTTTTTTCCTTTATTTCCAGTCACTTTTCTCTCATTTCTACTATTCTAGCATCTGTATATGTACCACTGTTGAGTACGATTCTGGCCAGCATATGAGTTGGTCAGCAGCTGAATACAGAACAACCTGTCTTTATGTGCCCATGTGTGCCTGGTCTTAACTAACCTAAAAGTCTTCCCGGAGTTCTCTGCTATTGTTTGAGATGGGATATTGAGCTCAGCTGCTCTTGGTCCTGATCTGGGCCATACATTCTTATACTTTGCTTCCTATTTTACTTTTTTTTTCCTCCCCTTAACTAGAAACCTAAGGGGATATCAGAACTGTTAAATGTTAGAAAATGTTAAAAATGTGAAATTGTTAAAAATGTTGCACGATACAATAAAACCTACCAGCAAAAGAGTAACCTCTACAGGATCCAAAACTGAGTCAGAGATCAAGACTCTGTGTGTGTCCATAGGGGCTCAAAAACCATGGGCAAATGAGGTAGTGAATTTTTGGAGCCTAAAATGAAATGAAAGCCACAGGCCATAGAGCACGCAGCAGGGGAAAGCAGCAGAGCAGGGTGCTCCAACCAGGAACTGGCTTGCAGCTGGTACAAAGCTGCCATTCGGTTGGCATGAAGAGGAGCAGCGTGTTCCTGGCCAGGAATGGAGGTGGCAAACACTGGGAAAGCTCCAGACAGGGACTGTGCAGAGGCACAACTTCAGCTTGTCATTGCTGGTCCATTCTTACAGCTGGCAGGTGTGGGTGCTGACCTGCTTCCTTCTTTGCCTTCTGCAAAGATTTCATTCAGAAATGTGTGGTGAGGAGAAATGGAGTTGCTGTGGTTAAGTATGAAACAATCTAATTCCCATTAATCTTGTAACAGTCTTTATGTCCGTGCAGCTGGGAATGAGGCAGACAGAATATAGTTAAAAACCAAAGACTTTTTCTTATGTCTCTGCCTGCTTAATTGCTTTTGGCTGCAGAGACAACATATTAGTGGCAAAAGAAATTTTTAAAAGACTTACCCCTCTCAAATAAAAACAAGATAAATTCACTTAACTGATTTGTATCATAAACATTGTAACAACAAGGACTGTTCAGCAGTTTAAAAACTGATGAAGGAAGCTGATACTGTAGAGAAGAGGAAAAAAAGGATCTCCTGTTTTATGGCTACAATTAATAACTGTTATAAAGGACAATTTCTCAGGGACGATAATTGTAAAAAGTAGAAAAATGTAATAGAGAATTACAGAACAATGGAGTATTACAGAAAGTGTGGTTTTGCACCGAAAAAGTGACACTGTAAAAATAACTTAATGGGCTTCCATTTTTTTTAATTTACAAAGAAATACATTGAGAAATAATTGAAATATTTATGTGCTCCCTGTTAAGAGTTCAGATCTACTCTGAACAGCTTTTTAATGGACAAAGTTAAGGAATGTGAATTCTATTGCACACGTCCAACTTAAACTCACATGTTGCTGGTGTCTCTAGTGGTTTGCTGCATGATTAACTATGTGAAACTAACTACACAGAGCAGAATATATTAGTTTTTTGTCCTTGAAATTCCATTATATGAGACTCAAATGGATATTGAAAACCCAGGTTTCACATTTCTTCAATTTTTCCAATGGAATTTCAAATGTCTGTTGAGGATTTTAGGCTACTGTGGTGACCTTACTCTTTTAAAAGCTCATTTATAAGCATCTTGGAACAGGCTGTGGGCCATTTTGCATAGGATATATTACAGAAGCGCAGCATGTGCATTCATCCCCCAAATAAGCCAGAGGACAGACCTGATCCACTCTTTGAGAAGGCAGACAGCAAGTTTCTGGTCTGGGCATGACCCGTTTAAAAACAGTGGAAGTTTTTTCATGTCTTCGAGTCCAGTGGTTCTGGGTTGTCCCAGCCAAAGCCTGCATACATGGGCTACCCTTTCTGCAGGCACCTTGCTCAGAGTCATGGAAGCCTGAGATAAGTTCTCCTGTCTGCGCATTGTAGCTCTGGTACCCAAGAGGTTGTTTTGTGAACACTGGTGCAAAAGCTGTTTTCAGTGACATCCACCCTGGAACAGCCGTTATATTAGAGGGAGAAGGATTGTACTGTTTTCTCTTTAAACATGGAATGTTCTTTTTTCCACTGTACAAACTCTGTATGAATTCCCATTAATCCAAATTTGTCTTCTATCAGGAATAGAGAAAAAAAAGCCAAAAAGGCTTTTCTTTCATCTTTCTTTTCTTGCATGCTGCAAAGTTCCAGAAACTTCTCCCAAATTACCTTACCTTTTGCAGTTTATTAACATAAAGTTTTAAATTATATATAACTATAATTTAAATTTATATATAACTATATAAAGTTTCGAATTATGTAGTTTTAATTAGTCCTAAACTACTACCAAGCAATCTTATTATTTCTCTAATTATGGTGTTAATAACTCTTAAAATTTTACATCTTTTCTTAACATGACAGTTAATCTTAAGGCTTAGATTTACATGATAACACATGAGATTGAATTCTCAGCTTACATTTTTTACTAAAATCAGCTTCTAGCTATTGTGGTTGCAAAGAACAGCTGACAAGTGTTAACTTGGCTGTACCCTGAATCCTAAATACAATACCAGCAGAAGACAGAAAATATTGTTTAAAAAATAACTGCCCGGAGTAGATAATATCTGTGGGCTGTAGAAGGCTAGCAGGGCTGTACCCCTCCCCGGCACGTTTATTCCAAATGTTATCTGGTACATAACAGCAGGGAGGATTTGCCAGTCCACAGTCCTTCTCTTTTCCCCATTCTACTGTGATTGCTAGAAAACATTGCATGTCAACGCTCCTGAATTTTTAGTACTCGGGGTTGGTAATACTGTAGTCCCACTTATTACAACATGACTTCAGCAAAGCTGACATTCACAGAAGTTACAGAAGCAAATGTCATATCGCAAAGCAACCACTGGAGTCATTTCAGAAATTTCCTTTGACTTTCAGAAGTTGAGGGATGCTTTAGTGGTTCATTTGTGAAATATCTTTGCTTTCCAAATAGGCCTCATATGACTTCATTCATTAACAGTCATAGGAGGTGTTAAAGCTCTTATTACATAATTTAAAATATCTTTTCACCACCTCCAGGAACTTGGAATTTTCTGACAGATGAAAAATGATGCAACTAGATGCCTAGATCATGAGTGGGCACTGAATCTTGCTATGAACTCCTGGTATCCCTTATAAGACAAGGTCTCATTTTCAGTTTGAGTCTCTAGGCCTTAGAGTAAAATAAATACATACACATTAATAATTACATAGTAAAATAGGAAGTTGTCGTGACTTCCCTTTTCTTCCAGGTATAACCCCAAGTACTTTAATTTATGTCCATCTTCCCCTTCAAAATAGCAATGACAGTAGATCAGAGAAGTATTTTTCATAATGACTGCACTTTGCACTGACATACGTGCGCTAAGAGTGCAACTGAAATCCTGCCAGTACAGTATTTCATACAGATGTCAGCCTGCTCCACGAGGATCCTGAGCTGCATCAGAAGTTGCATGGCAGTAGTTAGCACAATGCTGAGCCGGAACCACGTGCCCTCTTAAGAAAGGTTCAAACCTGCTTGTGAAACACCATGTAAATGTAGACTTAGTCAATGGAACTGCTAGCAAGAATAACTCCTCTGCTCTGCTCTGCTCTCCTGTCACTAATGCCATGATAACAGCCTGGTACCTGAGCAACGTGCATGTGTGTACCGCAGGTTGTTTGTTTTCCCCAGAGGAGGAAGTGTGTGCAGATTAGAAGGGCAAGAAGGAGTGTTTATTTGTTCTTTAAAGACACATTGCAGTCACAGTTAAAAATAAAAGGTGCATTTGGAGCGGAAGGCAATGCTGGTTTCTGACTTCCTGGAACATTTCATTAATTAACATTTCATTGGGCCATTTCTGGAGAAAGACATGTTTTCTTCCCTTCTTCTCCCCTAAAGAAGCATTACCTTTATGTCCAGACTTCTTACTATTAAAAAAGGTAAGAATTTTCAACCACTATCAGCCTCTTAATGCTCCAGGTGTTGTTTTAGATTTCCTGAGCCCAGCTCTGGTGCAACTGAAAAAGAATGTCTGTGAGGGTTGCAGATAAAGTGGGCAAATTATGTTGCAATACACTACCAAAAGGCTGGAGCGGTTCAAAATGTTTTTCGGTGCCTTTGACAATTTTCCCTTTCCCCCAAAAAATGGGAGGAAATGAAGAGCACTTTTTCCCCCCGGCCCTTCCCTTCACCAAAGCTGCAGTCACTGAGCATGGGCTACACTAGCCAGTGCAAAGGCAGCAGAGCTTCCGCTGGGGTTCATGAGCAGCCTGGTCCTCAAAAGGCCCTTTGATACTGCATGTGGCCATAGGGATGTAACAAGATTGTACTGCATTAGAGAAGAATAATGTCTCCTGTGGCCAACAGCTTATTGTTTGTTTCACATCTGAGACATCAAAGGCACCTCTGAGACTGCAAATCCAAGTGCTGCCATGAATCCTTACGGTTACTGAAACAGAATAATTTTTAAAAAGTAAATTGTCCTTCAGATAGTGTGCTATTAAGTGATAGGTGAGTGGTTAAAAAGAGGATATTCCATATAATTCCACAAAATTACAACATATTGACTCCTGAAATATCAAAGATCTTCAAAAGGTATTGTTATAACTGATTTCTGTCTCTCTCTGAGGCGTGCTTAACCTTTGCAATTCTTTTTTAGTCTGCTTCTATTTTGCTTTAAGTCACTCACTGAACACTGTCTTAAGTCTGGTGTTAAAAGCACGTCACTTGCTGTACGAAACTGACATGGATCACAAAGCTAATTCCCACATCTCAACAAATATCATTTGTAATGATATCCAATCAAATAGATGTATTTCATATGAGAAAATCAGTTAATGTCTGAGAAAAGTATTTGATTAATTTTAGATGATTAATACAATTGCAAAACCTGACAGTAATTTCTCAATAATTTCTTCTCTAACTGAATGTTAGTGTAGATGTTTTTTCTTCTCTTCAGTGTCATGCTACAGTTCTCCACTTTATTTTTCTCCTGCATTGGCCTTACTTCAACTGTGGCCAAAGAGTAACTGACGAGCAGTATGAGAGCATTTTCCAGACCATACAACAGATGCTTTCTAGTCATTGTCCACATGGAAATGATTTTCCTACATTGCCTGATCCTAATACCAACAGAGAAATCTTACGTATTAACTGGCTTTTAGTAAAGAAAATACAGACTTTTCCAGGGATGTTCTTATGGCTTAAAGTACTGTGATGGACTGCATTGTTTGTTGCCTCCTTTGTCACCTTCAAGTTTATGTAGAAAGGTTACTGTTGTTTCTTGTAGACTTGTTGATCCCAGGTCCCAGACAATAGCGTGATTCTGGATTTTAAAAGCCTACCTGACCCCATCACACATCCATTGCTAACTATCCCTGGCTCTAAAAGCTGTGACCTACCTACCTACCTAGCTTTCCCTGTTATGTCTTAAATCAGCTGCAATTCCTATTAGTGTAACATAAATCACAAGCACGTCATCAGGTTCTCAGCGCAGGTACTCACCTACTGAATTTGTTGCCCAATGATTTTATCCTTGCCTATTACTAACTTCCTATGAATATCTGAAAAAATGCTATATGCAATTTTAGCATTGAAAAGAAATCAAGTGTCTGGCCTCCTTTGTACAGAAGTTGCCTGACAGACAAGAAAATGCTGCTTGAATTTAAGTGAATAAGTTACTACTGGGTTTTTCCCTTTACTTTCAGTTTGATATGTTATTTCCCCCACCCCCAGCACTATATCCTGGCCTAAGTAATGGTGGCAGTGGATTTCAAATGGTTGCGACATCCCACTCAAGAAATGAGTGAACACCACCTAAACCGAGCAACTTGCGCATAGACGCTACAGTTGAGTGCAGCAGATCAGGGTTATCAAGTGTAAACAGCAGATTTATGATGGAAACAGCAGATTTATGATGGAAACAGCAGATTTATGATGGAAACAGCAGACTGATGTTGCATCGCATTGCACTTTAAAAAAGCAATGGACCATCTCCATCTGCATGCTCTGGGGGAGGAACTTCTGTGCTTCCTGTGTTAAAGAGGACTGGTATCTCTATACTTCTACAATGAATCTTACAGAGATACCCGTTTCTTTTGTATCTCTGCCCCACATTTTCTGAGTGACTATGAAGATTTGCAGAAGCATATCATAGACTTAGGTACCCACATCCCATTGACTCTCTGGAGTCATTTACTGTAGAAAATGGGATTTGGTTCTTAAAGCCCTTTTGAAATACCATACCTCTTTTGGGTTTTTTATCCTTATGCAGGATGGTACTATCTCCTTCCTCACATAATTTTTTACTTCTAATATTGCCTCTAAATACGGGCTGTATGTATAATGGAGTCTACGTAGAGACACCCAATGTGTTGTGAGTTACAAGCTGACTGGGCAGATGTGGATTTACGGGGGAGAAGGGAGTAAGACTAAGAGATGAAACCCCCTTCTTTCCACTTCTCTCGTTTAGCACCAGCTAGTGCTCTGTGTCTACACTGATCAACAGTTAGCTCTAATTTGAGAGCTGAGTAGCTACATTAGCATGATACTGGTCAATTAATTAGGTCAGGCCACAGTAATAGTATTGTGCAATTTCTGCTCTGGAGGCCATGGATGGCCTACCAGCTTGGAGTGCTAATGAGGTAACCATCTTATCGTCCTCTCCATCGGAGGAGAGATGCTCAAAGTTCCCATCGTGGGTGGCTGCTCTAGTTGTATCATAATTTAAATGAATCACTGTTGTATAAAACTTAATTTATTTTTTCTTTAATAGAAGTGGGATGTATTTTTCCCCTTTGCTGTTTTGCATTTCTCTCAAGGTTTGATCTTAGTTCAGTGATTCCACATGTAGCTTGCAACTGGAATTTTTAAGGAAAGTTCATTGCTATGCTAATATTACACAGTATTTCCTGATGAAGTCACATAAATCACTGTTTAGTGAATTATATATGAAGAACAGAGTTCTCTTCTCACTTCTACTACATTAATAACAACAGTAATAAAACTTGATCTTTGGCATTAATCTCCAAATCAACATCCATGCAAAACTAGCCATATGCCGAAGGAAATTACATACAGAGAAATCACACTGATTATACAGTTTATATAAATCTGTCTTTTACTAATGCTATGCAGTTTTTTTCCTGGATTGTGGTGAAATAACTGTGTCATTCCACAAAGCAGAAATTATCTGTCCTTCAAAAGAAAGAAAAACCATTTTCAAAAGGGCCATTTCTGCCAAAAAGGAGTGTTTCCATCACATTAGAGGAAAGCAAAACATGGACATAGAGTTTCCACCATTCTCTTTCAGTGTCATAGGGGAAGTAGGATAAAATGATGGGAGAGAAGCTGCTCTTCTCCAAATTTCCCCTTAAGAATATATGAGCTCATAATGGAAAATCAGACTGTCATCAAAAGATATTTTCACAATCTCTATGTTTTAATATTTAAAAATTCCTCTGATGGATCATAGCAAACTATCCCATAGTGGAAGTTCCACACAGATGTGTCTGTGCTCCATAACTGGCATCTAGGATTCTTGACGTAAAGCTTGGGTTACCATATTACTCCGTTTGTCCTGTAACAATAACTAAGCTAAGGCAATTATGTAGGTTTTACTCATGCATGTGCAAGCATACACTGAAAATGTGTATTTATTTATATTTATCATTAACTTTTCATGTTTCAGGACTGAGCAGGCATTTAAAGACTACCATCAGGCTGGGCAGATATTTTAACTATGCATTGGTAACATTAATGACAGTTAAAAAGGAAAAGCCATAACACATGGTTGACATAACCAAAGAGGCAAGCTAAGATGGGTCGAGAAAGGAGTAGGCAACATGTATGTAAAGTTACTTGTGCCCTTATATATCTGCTGAGGGACTGAAGGCAGCGCTCACGTTTTCCTGGCCATTGCTGGCTCACTGTTAAACTTGTGTGTTACCACAGAAGTAAATTTCGGAAATTGGAAATTGTCTTAAATGGGAACAAATTGTTGCCTAACCTTGATTGAGCCTGGCCTCCTTCTCATCTGTGAAAGGAGAGCTGCCCTAAATATTTGCCAGGGGCTGCAATTAGAACAGGCTGAGAATACGAGGGGAAAGGAGTGTCACTGTTCTCTGAGGCTTCCCCCCTGCCCTTGTGACAAGGTTTCCCTGGGAGGAGAAGCAGGTGAATGGTGCAGAGCCCAGGCTCCTTCTGACGTGCATTTCAAAGGTAGTCAGGGACCAGGATCAGGAGGAGACAATTTTGTCACCTGGAACAGTTTGAATACCTTTCAATTGCCTGCGCATCAGCTGCTTCTGCCACATTCGTAGCGGCCGACACACTGGAGAGAAGGGATGCCATCCAGAGGGACCTGACAGGCTTGAGAGGTGGGGCCATGCCAACCTCATGAAGTTCAACAAGGCCAAGTGCAAGGTCCTGCATGTGGGTCAGGACAATCCCGTGTACAAATACAGGCTGGGTGGAGAATGGCTGGAGAGCAGCCCTGAGGAGAAGGACTGGGGTGCTGGTGGATGAGAAGCTCAGCATGAGCCGTCAATGTGCACTCACAGCCCAGAAAGCCAACGGCATCCTGGGCTGCATCCAAAGCAGCCTGGCCAGTGGGGCGAGGGAGGGGATTCAGCCCCTCTACTCCGCTCTCATGAGACCCCACCTGGAATACTACATCCAGCTGTGGGGCCTCCAGCGTAAGAAGGACATGGACCTGTTGGAGGAGGTCCATAGCAGGGCCGTGAAGAGGATCAGAGCGCTGGAGCTCCGCTGCTATGAAGACAGGCTGAGAGAGTTGGGGTCGTTCAGCCTGGAGAAGAGAAGGCTCCAGGGAGATCTTATAGCAGCTTTCCAATATCTGAAGGGGCCTACAAGAAATCTGGAGGGATTTTTTACAAGGGCATGTAGTGATGTAGTGAAGAGGGAAGATGTAGGTTAGATCTCAGGAAGAAATTTTTCCCTCTGAGGGTGTTGAGACACTGGCACAGGTTGCCCAGGGAAGCTGTGGAGGCCCCATCCCTGGAGGTGTTCAAGGCCAGGTTGGACTCGGCTTGGAGCAACCTGGTCTAGTGGCAGGTGCCCTGCCCAGGGCAGGGGGGTGGAACGAGATGATCTTTAAGGTCCCTTCCAACCTAAACCATTCTATGATTCTATGATCTTTCTCAACGTGCTTTCTCAGACTGCCATTTTGTCTTTTTGAACAGTGAAACAACAGCGGCAGAAGAAGTGTCAGTGTCTGCATGGCCCACCTTTGGCAAAATGGCCTGGATGACAACAGCTGTTAAGATAGGAGTGGGAATATAAACAGTGTATGTGAATGGAGGACCCAAAACTGCCTGAGAAGACAATCATGTAAGCGAGGAAGGTAAGCATCAGCCAGATGCAAAGACAGTACATGTGCTTGTAACCCACACGTCCTCTCGATGCGTGTGTGTAAGACCATGTGTATGTGTGGGAGGGGGAGACAGAGCTTTTTGGGTTAAGTGGAGGGTGGACACATATAGGTATTAATTAACATCTTGGAAGTTCTGGCTTATCCATTGTATTATTGATACGGATCTCAAATGAATAGTTCCCTGGTTGCTAGCCAATGTCATGAATAAATCAATAAACCACTTTGATCCAGATTCAGCATACAGCACGCGAAGGGAGCAGCATTTCTCTGGGACAGAGCTGCCACTTGAAACCTGCTTCGGAAGCCGCACTCCCAGCCTGCAGCCCTCTCACTCTGCTCTGCCCAGCTCCGCTGTGAGCTCCAACAACGGAAAGTCTGGGGCTGATGTTTGAGTAACAGCAGGGAAGTTGTTAGGCCCATCTGAGATTGAAATGCTCCAGTTTTGTGTTTTGTCAGATGGGAGGGAGGTAAAACTCAGCTGCCAAAGGTGTACATGATCCTACTCAAGCAGCGTTTCTTTGAAGAGGATGGCTAAGGAGAGAAAAGGATTCCACTGGCAACCCTGTGCATTTGTGTAAAGCTTACAGCACAGTTAATCCAGAAACCTGGACCTACCCTCTTTCAAACCAGAGCATGCCACCCTCTCTGCTGTTTGCCTCCCAGATGTGGGACAATAAACAGGAACCCCATGCTGGGGTCCATAAGTTTTTCTCACTGCTAATTTGGCTTGTTCCTCCTTTTGTTTTATGTTCTTGCCATATTTGGGGGCACTAAATATACAACACATTGCAGATGCTTGTGTTGTTTCAGCTGCGTGAAGGAGTTCTGAGCGACCGTTGCCTATAGCAGAAGGGACAGGCCCCATCTTTTCACTGCTGGATTATTATTTTACAGTTTTGATCTCCGGGCTGTGGGAAAACTGTCATTAGGAAGCACCCAGGATACAGTTGTGTCTCTTCATGAATTCCTAAAGCATGTCAGGTTCAATTTCAAACCACTTATTTTGTCTTTATAAGCAATGTATTTCTTCGTGCTTATAACTTCTCAGTCATCTTATTCAGGTTTGGAACAGGGCTACAAGAACAACTCGGTTTTGGTTTTCCTGACAAAGTGAATTGTTTCCTATTACTTTACAAATAATAATAAAAAATCAATAGAAACTTTTTCCTCATTTTCAAAGTGTATGTTATGTATGGGGTTTTTCTTATGCGTGAGTACGAGTCTACAAGGAACATCAGTTTATAAAGAAAAAACAGTAGGTTATATTTTAAAACTGCAACATAAAATATTGTGACAATCTCATTTTTTTATCTCTGAGCCATAACTAATTATTTATTTTTTGGTTGACCTAAGTCTCAATTTTTAGAATAAACCCCAGCAATTAAAAATGAATTTTCCCTTAGCTTTACTTCTGATTGATGTGGTAGCTGGGATTTTAGTTCATGTAATTATCTCTTTCATGCTTACCAGGTAGAAATTTATTTAGTTTATTTAACTTTCTCTTTCTGTCTTTATAATATTTTTCCCATCAGACAGATTTGGAAGTTTATTTAGTCTGTATTTACTCTTCCTCAGATGATGAACAGGCAGTATGAGAGAGACAGAAAATCAGGCAGGAAAGGAAATGCCTCTGGCATACCATAAAGGTCACTGTAACAATCTCATAATCTCATTTCCTCTTTAAAGTTTACCTGGGAGTCCCAAACTTTTTTTTTTTTGCTTTAGCTCTGCCACTATGTAAAAAAGGAACTCCAGCCACGTGTTGCAATTCTGTGGTATTGCGGTGAAACGGAGCATCCCTTTCCTTTCAGAGTTTAGAAGTATTTATAAGGGAGCCAGCACTTTGCTTCCTTCAGATCACAAACCCAACCTGCCTGGCAACTTCAGCTAACAGGCATCACAGGAAAAGGTGAGAATTCTTTTCTTCTCTAATACTGGGGCAACACAAGTCTGGTACCAGCTGCTTCAGACGAAGCTAAAGAAAATTTAAGACTATTTATTTTATTTAAAAGTGTATTTAAATAGTTGTCATGACATTTTTCTCAGGACAGTATTTATATGTTTATGTGCCTGAAGTTAAGTACCTAATGTGTTTATATATATATATGTATATATATAGAGAGAGAATTGTTATCTAACACACAGAACAGCTAATGTTATAAGGTAATAATCTTTTGTGTCTTACCAATAGTCCTGTTGCTGGGGCGTGTGCATCGACAAATATATATATTTATGGTCATACTGCTCGCTGTTTTAAGAGACATGCAGCACAATGGACTTGGCCCTGCCTTGAGCTGGGCCGGGTCTGGCTGATGTCCAGAGGTCCTTTCTGACAGAAGTCATTCTGTGATTCTCAGTGAAGGAATCTGCGCTGATTTACAGCAGCTCATGCTCCAGATCACAGTGAACATAGGATGTTTGTGCGCTCTCCTCGTCTATGAAGTGCTCAGGCAACTGCTCTGATTAGTGATGTTCAGAAACTGATTTTATTTCTGATTAATTTTTCAATAAAATTTTGAGATGGGGGAAAGGGTGTTCTCCCCCAATCTCAAAAATTGAGTAATTTTCCATGAAAATTGTTACCGTTTTTCATCAAAAACCTGAATAATGAAGCTTCTCCATAAAACAAGGAGAAACTTTTCTGTTTTCAAAGTTTCAATTTTGATGAAAAGTTGATAGGGAAAAGAAGAGATGTGTTTTACACCCTTATCCTCCGAGTGTTAGTTAGCATTTCAGATACTGGTTTCCTGAGGCATAGCGATGAATGCCATGTTACAGTGAAAGAAATGAGCATCTTTCAGAAAGTTGGAAAATGTATTTTTCTTTTGCAAATTGCAGATACTCCTGTCTGCACTAGATAATCATCAGGAGCTAATAATGTTTGCCTTTTAATGAGCAATATACTGCTGACAGGCTGCCTGCTAGTATCTGGCTTTTCACTGAGGCTCCTGCCTCTCTCCGAGTACAGACACAATGCCAGCTGGTTCCTCTCCTAGACGCTCTTTCGGGATACTGTACTTGTAGCTTCTGGTCCCACTAGTAGCTGTGCTGTGGGGTGTACAAAACCAGACGGCATGCTTTCTTGGCACTGGTCCAGAGATGGCTAACTTCTCATCAAGATTAAGGACTGCTAATAATAGCAGGAGCTGCCAGTTAGTAATAGATTTGGTGCATGTAGAAATACACACATACTCTTCCTCCGTAAACCCAAATGAAAACATTTCATAGCACATGAGAATAAATCAGGAGGACTACTCTCCTTTCACTGAAAAAGACTTGTTTGGGATAAAAAAAACTCCAAACCACTTCATTTTGTATTTTTCATGGCATTCAGACTCCCACTGTAGTCAGAATAAACTTCGAAAGATACATTCACCAATCTCTTTTTCTAAATCATGCTCCTCTTCATTTGGCTTAATCTCCAGTTTAAAAAGGTCTGAAAGCGCATCTAAATGACTGTCACTAACATTTTTTATGCACTTGGTGGTTACTACAATATTTGGCAAACATTGTGTTTCATGAAGAGCTCTGGCTGTATTTTGGATTCAGGACAAATATACATTTATATATTTTATATACAGCTATATATTTATATATTCTCAATACATGTATATGTCTCGAATGAACACAGCAACAATGATAGACATATCCAGCCATTTCTGCAGATATATATAGCTGTGGCACGGAATCCAGTGGGAATCTTGCCTGAAATTCCTTGCAGAATTAATTACACTATGCAACCTCAGGTGGGTAGTAGAACTACGCAGTGTCAGTATTGATGCCAGCCTACACTGCATTATTGACACTGCTGTTGTTGTTCTCACAGAGGTGGTGAAGACTACAGTCCAGCAAAACACTCCTTCAGGAGCAGGCCCTTCCCTTTATTCACAATCCTTTGTTTTAATAGGACTATTGACATGCTTAAACCAAGGAATATCCTTACAAGCTTTGTATAACTGGAATTTAATGTCAATTGATCCTTTAGTCCCATGTTGTGTTCATGTTGCTGGCCTCACTAGCATCAGCAGGACTTTTCTTGCATGAGGAATATTGAACTGAGGGACCTGGGAATGCTTCTGAGCTCCTGACCATGTGAGACCCGTGCACACAACAATTTCCTCTAAGTTCCGTGATTTCTTCTCTAAACTGGTTTGCAGTGTGAATAACAAAATCTTGGCTTGAGCTCCAGTACAAACCTGATATTCAACTTTTATATAGTCTAAGAGTTCTTAGAACGGAGAATGTGTCTTAGTTCACCGGAACGGATTCCGTCATATTAATCTCCTGTCCAGTATTGAACTCGATTTCAGTACACACTTACAATCCTCAATGAAGTTTAGTAATTTATTTTTTCCCTACAGATGGCTCATCTACTATTTGCCTTACTTTCATTATTTTCCTTTGCTGCCCTTCTGGAAGCACAGTGGAAACTGAGGGAAAATGGTAAGCAGTCTTCACTTACTGAGACCTACAGTTGACTGTAGGACACAAGGATATTTCAGAATTATACTTGGGTCCACAAGCACAGAATTTGCTAACTGTGGTAGCTTAGGCCAAGGTTCTTCCTATTTCTTTATGAATAACTAGCCAACAAATCAGTATTAATGGAAGAAATATTTAGAAGTCCTAAAATGTTGTACAACAGCCATTCTGAATATTTGCATTAGAAACTGTTTTATTTCTCATTCTCTTGTTTCAGTTATGCAGTTTGGAAGCAGAAACAATATCTTGTGACTTAGATAATAGCCCACAAACAAATAAGTTAAAAGTTAATTGTCAAAAAGAATACTTCACAGTAAAACCTAAAACCTAAAAGTAACTTTTCTGTTAAATAACTTAAATGTAAATACAGATGTAAAAATAGAGGGTCAGTAATAAACAAATCTTTTGAATAATCTACCAGTAAATTGAGATAAATTCAGATAATCAAATTTGCTGTTCTTATTCACCCAGTGTAGCTCCATAATCCAGGCTGTCTTGAATGTGATTATCCAAATAGAAGAACCTTCATGAACATGAGAAAAGCATTCTCAACTTGATTGTGTTTTATTTGTAGAAAGTAAATCAGTTACTTTTCCCCATATCTTTACATGAAAAAATGATTTGTCCCATGGGTTCCCTGGGCAATACTATGGTACAGAAAACTGCAAATATATTTATCAGTATTGAGAATAATCTTTGTGCTTGAAGTCTGTTAGATTCACTTTGCCTGTCCTTCCAATATCTGTAAGCAGTTTAGTAAGCTTCCTAGCTTCCTAGAATTGCATGTTTTCTGCCATTTTAGATTCAGTGTTTGACATGTATTAGTGTTTCTTCTTCGTGGTAGTCTTAAAGCTGTCATTCTGGTTGGTAAATGCTCTGGTGAAAAGGTCTTGGAGCTCACTAGAACCCTCATTTCCCGAGTTGAGCACTTGCTGTGGTGTTGGCACGCTAAGAAGCAAATTTTTGCCAGTTCTTGCATGTAGAAGTCTCTGAAGGCACTGAAACATGGCTGGGGAGCCTGTGACAGCAGCAGTGTATCTGAGCAATGACAGTTAAATTTTAGAAGTATTGGCACACAGAAGTGTAGGTGAAGTTCTTCAGCCAACCACAGCAAAGAGATAAGAGAAGATAGGTTTCTTTAATGGAATTTTTCCAAGTCATTTTGTTATGTGGTGAGTCTTCCAATTTGGAAAGACCAGCAGAGCACTTCAGAGTTACCAGATGGCACTTAGAAGACCACATTACGCTGTTGACCTCCGCTTAGCTCTGCTGTAGCTCAGCGGTCCCCCGCTCCACTGGGACCTGGGCGATAGTAGTACAGATTGTTCCCTGCATAAAATGGAAACCAGCATCAGCTGCTGGCAAATACAAACCTCCGTGCCTCTGACACTGAAGAGGGCAAAGCATTGCAGTACAGAGCGGTTTGACGTGCCCTTCTGTGAGCAAAGGCCACAGGCCTTGCAGGAGGAACACCAGGGCTGAGTGTCTCCTGGCATCCTCACCTCTGAAACAAAGGTACCTGCTTACTTCCCATGGTTATGAACCCCTGTGAGATTCTCTGGGACCGTGGGAAAAAAAATCACTTCTTCCATTAAAATGTCATCCCTATTGATCAGCAGGCTCTAGGTACACTGTAAATTTGTAACAAGAACAATAAGAACCTCTTCTTGTAGTAAAGATTTCCAAGTGATGGTGAGGCCTTGGGCAAGAAAGCCAGAGACTTGTCAACAGTTTTCCTGGAGAGTAGAGCTGAAAAAAAGGGTTCAGTTCAATTGTCACACTGTTAAATCTGAGTAGCTGCTAACGTGTCTTTCTCTGGAATGTCCAGTTTACGTCATAGAATCAGAGTGGAATGATGAGACACCGGCTAAAAGAGTGGAGCTCACCTGTAACACACCTGATGAAGCACTGCCAGTTTACTGGAAAAAGGGCACTGAACTGAAAGGAACCGGAAAGACTCTGATTGCCGAAGTGAAAGAGTTCCCAGATGCTGGCAACTACACCTGTCTGACAGCTAATACCCATGAAATTGTCAGCTACGATTTCTTCCTCATAACCAAAATAGACTCCAGTGGGCAAATGATAAGGTCAATTCTGAAAAGCTTTGAAGGTATGGTCATAAGATGATGTGATGTATCTTGCTCAGCTTTGTGCATTGGAGCTTTGTGAGGACAAGAGGGAGCTCTCTGGAGAAATGCATGAGAAATATCCTCTTTAAAATGGGTCCTCTTCAAATGCTTTACTGATTACTGTTGTGGGTCTGTTTATGGTGCAGCTGATGAGCAGCGTAGGAGTCAGTTGCCATGGGATTAATTTAGGACTCTCTAAGACCTATAGGATGGAGCAATGGTAGGAATGATTGGATACAGGGTAACATGAATACCACACCACTGCTTTTGTGGTTGGGAGCAATTGACTTGCTTTGCCTCCATCTCACAGCCCCAGCACTCAGGAGAGGGTTTGCAAAACCAGGGCTACACAATTTGACAGAACCAGGGACTGACCTAGATTTTAAGTGCTGTTGTTTGGGCTTCTCCATTTACAGTTAACCCACTGAGACAAGTCTGTGATGATCTGCATTTTCTGCATGAACCTCACTCATCTCTCTCTCATGTTACAGTCCCTCAATGTAGTGCCAGGAACTTATGAATTTCCAGGGCTTTTTCCCTGGCTCCTAGACCCACATATCAGATGCAGTAGGTTGGTCTGTCAGTCGGCTACATCCAGGCTACAATATACAGTTGTTGAGAGTCTGCAGCTCTGGGCAGCCGAAAAGAAACACACGCCTATACTGAGGCTCCGTTCACTTCTCACACTGGAATCATTCCCTTCAAGTGCCCCAGTGTGTGAAGACGTGAGATTATCCACTGTGTGCGCTGTCATGCGCAGGGTAACACATATAGAAGTTGGCTGCAGTGTTTATTTGTGAAAGGAACAGTGGATTTGTCTATATAAATCCCTTACTGACAGCTACCTGCAACAGCCTGGGTATGCTCTGGCTCCTGTCAGTAGCCACGTAGATGTGGTTAACGTGGTGCCATGTAAACCAGCCTTCACCACCAACTGTGGTATTATGGCTTTTTAACTACAGGTGGCTGCCCAAGGGGCAGTAGGAGACCGTGTCTGCCTACGTACCCACTACCTGCCACAGGAGATGGGAGTCTGTGGAATGACTGTTTTCTGTCTGCTTTGGCTGTTTTGGCAAAAAGAGTAAATAATTCATGTTTTCTTTCTTTTTCCATCTAGAGCCAAGCAGGACATTTTTAAAATGCGAAGCAAAGAACTACTCTGGAATTTTCATATGTTCGTGGATGACAGAAAATGAGAGTCCAAATGTGAAGTTCACAATCAGAAGTCTAACAGGGTAAAAAGCTTGTACTTTCCTTAACAACCTCATAATAAGGCCAGAAGAGCCCTTTGTGTTGCTCTGTGTAGGAGATCCTGGACTTTAGGCTATTGACATGTAGAAAGCGAGGAATCCCACTTCCAGAGTCTGAACATCTGCAAAATGTTTTGAGCCATCACTGGGACTAACTTAACTAATAAGGGCGTGGAAGTTGCTCAGAAATTAATAAAGCGTTGAAAATGGAACATCCCCCACTAGACTGTTACAGCTGCTACAGTAGAGCCACAGAAAAACTTAAGCAATAGCAAAGAACATTCACGCAGGGGAGAGAGAGGAAGTTGAGCCAAAAGCAGAAACAATCATAGCACTGAGTCCCTTCGCAGCAGATCCAGTGAAATTAAGGGAGTGGGAGGGTGCACCCACTGCAAAAGCCACATGTTCACTGACAAGTCTCTGTTGAGGAACACTGCAGAAACCTGCGAGGGAAATACGTGAGGGGAACCTTGTGGGGATTTCCTACCTCCCATTACTCTTGCGGGTTTCTCCAAAACATGGAGTGCTTGAGCAAAGGTCACTTCAGTTTGTTAAAGAAGAAACAACTGTAAAGTGTTTTATTTTGCTGAATGCAAAAATAGGACCAGATTCGGGTAGTACTTTGTAGATGGCATTTGTTATTTCCCAATGGATGCATTTAACCTTCCCTTATTTCTTCCAGCAAGGTTTTGGAAAGGACTAAGGAATAAAGAAAGATACTAGAGCTTGTCATGGGACAGCGGCAATAAGAAATTAGATGTCCTGGTTTAGGTTTAACACTAATTCCTTCTGCTAAGGCAGGGGGGCTTTTGTGATTTTACATTAATACGTATACAGCACTGAAAATGCCAGAACTCCCACTGAACTGTTTCTGCGGCTGTTGAAGCACAGCCGTAAAATGATACAGGCAACATTAAAACATTACTTTACCAACTACATGTTACCATGATGGCATCAAGTTTGCAGAACAAACCATCATTTCCAGTACTTTTCTCTGTTCTGTATTCAGCTCTCAAGGAGACGTAACCTGCAGCAGCCCTGTAGCTCACACTGATAAATCAGTGACTGAATACACAGCCCAGTGCCAGAAAGAAAACTACTGTCCATTTGCTGAAGAGCACCAGCCAATCGAGATGTTCCTGGAGGCCATTGACGAGGTGGAATATGAGAACTACACTACCAGCTTCTTCATCAGAGATATCAGTGAGTAGACCAGGAATCATTATTAATTCTTCACTTTATTCTTGCTGCTGATAGCGGAACTAACAACAGTGGCTGATCAAACCAAGTTTGGGAATCCCTGCCCTATTCTACTGTAAATCTGTATCAAGCCCCTACTTACTGGAACAGGGGAAAACAAATCATAGCAGCAGCAGTCTGGAAGAGGATGAGGAAGTGAAGAAGCAACATCTCCCTAGCTTGTGACCTTCAACCCTCTCACCCCCACATCTCACAGAAGTTCCTGTAGCCTGCTCTATTAGTTTGACATGTTTTGGAAGGGGTATGTGGGAGGAGTCAGAGAATAATGAATAACCCAGCAGGCTCTTCCCTGAGAGCTGCAGATTTAATGAGGTAATGGTTAACGCGACGTACGCTTCCCTCCTGATCCATTCTTACACATGGGCATCCAGGGCAGGTTAGTAGAAACCCACAGGAAATAAGAGGACCAGTTGTCGCCACAATGCCACAGGACACAGGAAAACGGAGCAGCAGCCTAAAGAGACAGATGTTTTGCCAAATGCCCTAATGGTCAGCAGGGGTTGAAGATATTCCTCTGTGTCCAACAGAGCCCTCTGTAACCCTCCCGGCAAAAAAAGAAGAATAATCTTACCCAGAGAGACTCTGGGATTGTGCTTAATTTTCCATAAGAAGCATACAAGGCAGTTCGTGCACATCATGCCTACCCCTCTTGTAATCTCCTGGAGGCTCCAAAAGCTGATCCCTGTAAAACTACCAACAGTAGTACACCAACTTCTGCTATTATGGTGCTAATATGAATTAAATCCTTCTGTATTTTCTCTTGCAGTAAAACCTGACCCACCCCAATGTCAGTATGTGGCCGCAAACGGAACAGTGACCTGGACATATCCCAAAACATGGAGCACGCCAAAGTCCTACTTCCCTTTGACTTTCAGGGTCAAAGTTGAAAGTACAAAGAAACACAAAAGCCAGGTAGAGATACAACATTTGAAACCAAATTTTCTTGTTTGAAGAATATAATAATATATAAAATGATACAAAAGAATATAAGCTTAGTACGCAAGAATCATGGACCAAAAACCAAACAGAAAAAAAGGGAATCTGAGACCCAAACGCAGCAAGGTTCTGTCTTGGCAGAATAAGACCTCCTTCCCAGTCCTATGAGCAGTAAGATCCAAACAACACACTCTGGGGTGGATGCAACCCTGATGTAACTGGGGAGATAAAATCGTGCCCAGCGTTGCATAGCTGTGCTGGCATGAGAAATGTATTTACTAATTCATTAGTAGGCTGTGTGGGTCCTAATGTGGGAAATTCCCAATTTCCAAATCAAGAAGTCTAGGATCTGTTGCACTGATTTCCTTGTATGTTGTTTGTACCTGGGTAGCTCAGACTTTATAGGTGAATTGGCAAATAAGGCATCAATGACTCATTTGGTAGAATTTCTGTGGAGACTGGTGAAGACTACAGTCTCTGCCACTCACTTTCCAGCTACTAGTTAATCGTTAACTAAACATTGCTACTCTGTATTACTTTTAAATCACAAAATGGTTTTGCTTCCTTTGCTAATGCTCATGGATACACTAAAGGGAATGCAACAGTAGTATGGGGATTTGCCTAGGTTGCCAAAGAAATCAACAGCAGAACTGGAAAGAAATACAGAAATCAATTGACTACAGTGCTGGTCCTTAATTGCAGTGCTGCTCTTCCTTGGTCCAGCAATCAGAAAAGTAAACAAATGTAATGATCATTCCAGTTTGTCAACTAATTAAACCAAAGACACCAGAGGATGTCTTTTTCTATGTGAAAAAAATAATCAAGGCTGTACCAGCAGATGGGGCCATTACCCTAGTGCTGACTCGATTTTAGCAGCGTTGTCTTGTGCAATCCATTAGGTAGAGAAACTGGTGAGTCTACTGAGTGCTTGTATCAGCCACAAGCCCTCGGTGGAAATTTAAATGATACTGAAAAATGGCAACTTCTGTCTTTTAGGGTTCCCCCTCGGGGAGAAGGAAAAAGAGAAAAACCCAGACAAACTCTTTGTTTTAATGACTGTTTCAGTTTGGGGGTTGGATCACTTTAGAACACTAACTTCAGTGGAAAGTGAACTTTTTAGTTTGTTTCTACTGAGGCTCAAGTTCTCCTAAGTCCTCATGACTTTGGTATCTGTGGGTGAAGATTGGTGCCTCCGACACAACAGACTACCAGCAGGTTTTTTGAGTTACATGTGCTTGTTGCCACCTATCTGGCATTTTATTGTATGTTCCGCTTGACCTTTACAATCTGCTGATGGAGCTGTGCCCTGTTCATAGGTCTACGAAGCTGATGAGCAATCTCTTCAGATTCCAATGAGCAGGCCAAAAGACAAGATCTCTGTGCAGGCCAGGGATCGCTATTACAACTCATCCTGGAGTGAGTGGTCTTCACATTGCAGGTAAGACTTAAAGAACTTTCTACTGGAGGAGCAGGGCTGATTCCTTACTTAGGAGAGTAAGGAGTCTACGAACTTCATGTGCTTCTTATATACTCATTTATTTCACATTTCCTCATAACCATTTTTGTCTCCTGAACATTTTTTTAGTAAATATTGGTAAGAGAATAAACATGTCAATGCATTGGGCTGTCTAAATGATGTTTCTCTTAAAAAAAAAAAAAAGACGAAACAATTAGAATCCATTTAAATCAGAGAAGAAACAATGGATGTTGGTTCATGGACATGAGTAGGGTTCTACCTAACTGGGCAATTATAAAATATGCTTTAAGAAATATATGAGCATTTGGACATGGCTAGTGTAACCTGGGATGATTTTTATCCTTTCTGTTCATTGATAGCTTATGAATCAACATTGAGCATCCAAATAGAGCAGACAGTCCACATACTGCCAAGTTTTACCAGTAAAATGAGAAAGGGAGTGAGAGAGGGAGAACACATTTGCTGTTTCAGAGAAAAGCTATTAGCAGCTTCTGCTAGTCCTAGGAATGGCTGGGTTTGTACTATGTGAATTGAACAGCATTCTCTGACACCTCTAAATTACCCTCAGCCTAGCTTTCCAGGTCAGAATATATTTTTTAAATATGGAAACAGCCTCCTTCAGATCAATACCAGAATGAATTATGCAGACTTTTTAAGCTTCTTCCTCTCTTTTGTAATTTAATTTTTTCAATGAAGCGTAGATGCAAATCCGTCCAACCTCCAAGCTTCCCGAGTCACACTGTTGAAAAGTCGTAGTCCAGCTGAAACACTTGAACTGAGATGCCACCGCTCTGTGGGCCCAGTCTTCATTGGTGCAGGGGCTTTTATAGGTACCAGTGGGGACTGACGGAAATGTTCAGAAGGGCCGTAGCTGGACAGGTGCCGAACTGTCTTCAGTTGAAGCTGAGTCCCTAATCTCCATCAGACACGGGAACTTCTGAGCCTTGCATTATGCAGTTCTTTAGAAAAACTGAGTGGTGGCATTTCACTAGATGGTTCAGACCAGGAAAGCTTTATTGAGAAATAGACTAAAATTCTAGGTCTGAGGAAAATAAAGGTAATTCTTATGTAAATTTTCTTTCTCTCATTTTACAGATAACCAGTAAGAGATTCTAGGAGAATGGCATGATGCTCCTAAAGAGAGCAAAGAAGGAATTAGCACAAGAACATACGCATCATTAGAAGAAAAATATGCATTTGAGATTCTTAAGAAGCCCTACAAAACTTTTTTTTTTAATAGATTAATAAGGTTCTGATTTTAGCAGCTTTTGTAAATTCCCTCGATTTGAGTAACACCTTTAGCATACATCATGTTATATTAACATGTATTTTGATACATTGCTGTCAGCTATTATTGCAGGTTCTGCATATTATGTATTGCATCTATTTATTTATTTATTTATTAGTATTTATTTACTTGACATGACTTGCAATGCCAGATGATGGCAGTTGCTATTTAAGCTCTTTCACGTGTTAATTTATTTGGAAAGTAACTTATTGAAATAACTGTTTTAGTGTTCCAGTATTTAACTGTTGAACTATTTAAGTATTTATTTTTATTTATTTTGTTGAAATGTATCACATAGAAAGCCTTGGCTGCATGAGGCAGCTACGTATCTTGTATAAGAGCCACGCTCGGCGTTCAATCTAATTGCAGATGTTTTAGTAAAAGAAGGAATTGCAACTTCAGAGTCCTAGAAACGTCAGCTGCTGCAAATGGTTGTTGCGTGAGAGACCAACCACTCTCACAGCCCTACACTTGCAGCTGCACCCGAGCTGCAGCAGAAACAACAGGACTGCTGGTGTGGAGGCAGCTTTGAGGTGCTGTCGTCGAAAGAGTCCCGTTGCCACCTCTCATAACATGAGGGGAAATGGGAGCCCGTAGCAGAATACAGCACCTCCTGAGCACGACTCCCTCTCCCTCACGCCTGAGATCACTGGATCACTTCATCCAGTGACCCGTGTGTACCCAGTGCATCTCTTGCAGTGGAGTTTTCTGACAATAGAATTAATTCAGACCTGCCATGCCAAAGACAAAACCACGGGAAACAGTCGGGAATCTGCAACCTAAACCACGGCAACTTAAATTACTTAGAAGTTTAACTGCAGTGTATCTGATATTTCAGAGGGCTATTGGTAACTGGTTTTATATGCGGATGTTAAGCATCTATCTAAAGTTAGAGTTTTAGAATACAGATTTTTATAGTTCATTTTGAAAGTATTTCCCTAGTATTGCAACATGTGCTAGGTGTCTTCTCAGAACCTTAGGAAAAACCCCTCAAGTCCTGGTTCTGAACTGCTTACAGTGTAAGTCCCCAGGTCTGGGAAGAAGCAGAAGCATGTGTTGAAGCCTGTACGTTTTTGTCAAACCACCTAAGTCTTGACTTTCAGGAGGGCAAAATACATTGAATATCTTTGAGGATTTAGGCCTTAATCCCTGACACAGGACCATTGAAATTAAAGAAAGACTTCCATTGTGACCATGCTTCCTTTTTTCCCAGTCTTAGAAATGGGTCGCAATTTAAGATATTTAAACATTGAAATGTGGGAAGTATCTGATATTTCAGAAAATTGTTGATAATCTAGCTACAAGTGCTGTTAGTATTTATAAATATTAAGTGTATGCATCTTATTTTTGCTACGAATGCAATTTACTGTGCTTGTTTTACAAAGGAGCTAATAATAAATACATCTGAAAACAAGAAAATCTGGTTTACTTGTGATCTTTTAAGGAGAATGGTTAATATCACTCTTCACTCTCCTACCAGAACATTATATTCTGAGGCAACGTCTATAAGGAGAAGTAATATTACTGATTAATACTACCAAATTCTTGACTTGTAAAACTGTACAGGACAACACAGAAAAGAGATGTCTGTTAGTCAGCAGTCTCTTCTTAACTCTCTTCTGCAGGGTAAGAAATTATTGTTTCTTTTGCAGTCCAAGAGTACATGGCCAGTTCACTGGCCTTTGTGGTCAAAAGGTTTGCAACTGAAACCAGGCTGACACATATCTTGAGGTCTTCGAGGTTTCGCTCTAACACTGCTGGTACAGCGTTAAGAATTAGTAGGACCTTCCTGTTCTTCAGATGTCTGGGTTGAAACCCTGGCACCCCTGAAACCAATCATTAAAAACTCTCATTAACTTTGATTCAGCCTAGTTTTCACTCTCAGAAACACTCAGACTAAATTTGCAAGTATCCTGATGAAGACTATGTTGATCTTAGTACCTGTAGAGGAATATGCCTTTCTGTGCCATGATCCCATAAGGTGATTAAACCTCTCTACAGGAAGCTTTTCTGGCATAGATCACGAGGTCAGGAGGAGCCAGTAGTGGGGAAAGTCGTTGTCTAAGATTCTTCAGAAAAATAACAAAGCACAGCTTGTAACTGCCCTTTTTTCTGCAGAAATCAAGTTAATTGTAAGATGGCTGCTCTCTAAGACATAAAGATGGCTTCAGTCCTTGATTATCCATTTCCTGGGCCTTCTATGGATCCAGTACCTCTGAATATCTGCTCTAGGAATTGTCAGACAGTCTCTCATCTCTGAGGAACTCTCCAGACTGTACCAAAAGGTGTTAATATCATAGCACAAATATTCACTAGGATGGCTCCATACACTGGAGATCATTTCCTAACATACTCAATCCAGTCAAGAAAACAATAGTTGAAGTGTCACTTAATCCTTGTACTTCTCTTTCTTAATTTCTCTCCTTGTTGCACTTCAAATAATCTGGAAGCCTTCTTATAAACGTCACAACACATAGACTCAACCAGGCTGCACAATGTACAAAATTACCCCTAAAAAAGCTCTAGATTGCAAAATCAAAGCTTCTGAAATAAAATGACAGAGCCAAGTTTATTCCTGAGGCTCCGACGGTATCACATAGACATGTAATAGATCTTCCCCTGGACCCCTGTCTTACTCGGTGACCCACCATTCTCTGGGAAGGGGCAGATCCTCCAGCTTTCTATTCATACTCATCATTCAACAGGCGGCTTTAGGTTTTGCCTACCACACCTCCCTAAATATGCACTCAACAGAGACTGACTAATTCCCTCCAGGGCTTTTTGTGGGTGCTCCTCATCCTAAAGAATGCTTTACAAATAGTTGGTGTACTTGATGAGGCACTAACAGGTTGCAGAGGGAGTTTGCTATCCTCTAAGTGCTTCAGCCATTACAGCTGGGTAAGCAGGCACTTGCTAACAGCAAAAGGAAGAAAAGAAGACATATCTAATTAGGGGTTCTGCGAGAGAATACATATTAGATTTCAGGTACAAATACTTCACATCCACCCCTCCTTCCAAGTTGACCTTCATCATTTCCCAATTCTTCACAAGGTGTAACTTCTCTTTTATAAAAGTTACATTTTTAATAGAGGCAAAACCAATGTATGTCTAACCTTGTTCTGAGACACGAAAAAAACTAGGAAACCTTTCTTCAAATATTTCCATTTGACTTCAGTGTGACAGAGCTTCAAAGTGCTAAACACCTGGAAATTACACCTCAAAATACAAAACAGAAGGCAATTTAAAATAAGTCCTATTCAATGCTCACTGTGCAATTCATTGAGTGTTAAGCTGTTAATGCCTGTTTTGTACATATCTGTGAAGAATCAAGTTATTCAGAAACATCAATTGTACAACAATAAGTAACTCAAAGAATTCACAAGCTAGTTGCATGATAGTAGGTATCAGAGCCTTATAATTTATCTTAAAGAGATCAGAAAATACAAAGAAAAAAAGAATAAGGATCAGTTCCAGCCTTTAGAGTCATAGTGTTGGGGGTTTTCTTATGTTCTAAAATAACATATGACACCTTCAGCTGGGATCTGTCCCAGCTTGATGCCTGCAATTTTAAAGAAAGGCTCCTTTGATCTTTCTTAAGGTGTGAAAAATGGGAAACTCACCTTCCTTCAGGCAAATACCCAAATATTTTGGCACAGTTTGTTGCCTTAAGAAATACATCACTTGGTTCTCAAATCTTGCATTGAGCAAGACGTTAAATGTCTGAAACATTAATTGCACATGGGTGGACAACCCTAACCACCCACCCACAATAAAATTGATGGAGTCTGTGTACTGGGTTCCATATACACATGCACCAGAATCACTAAGAGGTCTGAATTCCCACTCATGACCATATCTTCTTCTGTCTTGGCTTGTACATTTTTCCCAGCTATGCATGGGGTGCGAGAGTATGTTCTTCAGTTCCTCCATGTGCCATTTTTTTAGCACTCTCGGTGTCCTCAATGCGAGGCATTCCATCATACAAATGGGAACAAGCTGCTGTGCATCAATGCTTTCTGGAATGCAGCCAGATAACATCCTCCCATGCAGAATAAAGCAGGCACTTAACTAATGACGTGTTGCAGCAGCATATTTGGCATCACATCTGTGCTCCATTCAAGGCTCCAGAAAGAAAAGCAATATATCAATAATTGTGACTAATCGTCTCTTAGAAAAATATGCACTAATATTTTATCAGCCTATTAAAGTGAATAAACATTTGTTCACCAAGTAATTGGTTTTTCTTTTTCGAAATAACAACTTGGAGAGGTAAGACGTTGGGAAAAGATAGAACCATAAAAGTAGAAAACTATCAGAGGCCCACAGCTAACATACTTGTATTAAAACAGTAACTCCCGGTTCAATGGAAATCAGCACAAGTTTGCTGATGAGGCCAAAATTTCACTCATGATTTTTCAATCCAGACAGAGTATTTACCATAAATTTCAGAATTAGTTTTAGGTATGGTAAAGAGGCCTTACTTAACCAGCTCTAGGAAGCAGCTATTACTAAACAGAACTAAACGCTTGTTTTCCAGCAAAGAACATTTTTTTTGAGTAGCTAACATCAATGCAATGTGCTATTCTATTGTCCATGTCTGCTTTGTCAAATCTAGAAATGTTAACTCACGAGGACAAACAGAATATGCTACTAAGTCCCTGAACAGCTGACTGCCAGCAACAGTTGACATTCACCTATGGGAATCACAGAATCAGTTCAGGCTGGAAGGGACCACTGGAGGTCACCTGGTTCCCCACATTCCCACACCACCACCAGACCACGGCTAGTTTAGAGGGCATTAATTTTTTTAATATTTTCAAGGATGGAGTTTCCCTAATATCTCTGGGCAACCTCTTCTAATGCTTGACTACTCTCATTGTGAAATTTGTTTTCATCACATCTAATTGGAATTTCTCTTGGTGCAATTTGCACTATTCTCTGTCTTTCTTTCACTGTGTGCCTCCGAGAAGAGTCTGGCTCTTGCCTTCTCTGTACGACTCTGGAAAGTAGCTGAAGACAACAACGAGACTTTGCCTTCTTTAAACTGAAAACCACTTCTCTCAGTCTTTCCTAGTATGAGGTGCTTCATCCCTCTAAACATCTTGGTGGTCCTTCACTGGATTTGCTCCAGTATCTCAGTGTCTTTCTTGTGCTGGGGAGCCCAGAACTGTACACAGAATCCAGACGCAGCCTCATTAGTGCTCAACAGAGGGAAACGATTTTTTTGACTTGATAATTACATTCTCACCGATACAGCCAAGTAGACAGAGTTGGACTTGTTCACTACAGGGGCAAACCATTGACTCATGTCCAACTTGTCCACCAAGAGGCCTGCTCTATTCTCCTCTCAAGCTGCTGCTGAACGTTCTTGAAGACAGCCCTCTGATCCAGATGAACCTTTGGCCTACCTGAGGATAACAGGTCCCAGGTTGTCAGACCAGCTCCGTATGAAGACTACCAGAGCAAACAACAAGCCTCTGCAAGTTTGGACAGAAAGATGCCTCAGATTAAGCATTTTTCCAGTCAAACAGTGACTATTTTCTCCAGTTAGCTAGCGTGAATTCTGCTCATTCTTGAAGCTAGGCATATAGACACTGAGATACTTCGGCATCCTTTTAAACTGGAGTTGAATAAATACTTTGTGGCATTACTTTTTACCAAATTTAATTTTGAGATTTTGCATATGAGCATTACCTCACTGCAGAAAGTGAAACAGACTGTTGCTTTCTGTGTATGGTGTTTTTCTTCTCAAAGCTTCAAGACAGCTTTGATATTGCAAAAAGCAAAAATCTCCAGAACTTCAGCTGACCCTCTGCTGTGCCCTGCTTGTAGTGAGCTGTTATTTGCAAAGCCTACAATACGCCACATCTTCTCGTTAGAACTGTACCCCTCCTATCTGAGTTGTCCGGGAAAGACCTACAAAGCTTAAGGCCCACTGCTCAGAAAATGAATATTAATTTGATTCGAAAGCCCTCATCAAAACACCTAAACATTATCAGAAAGAAAACATTCACACCATAGCTTTCCTACTATGGGTCATAGAAAAAGCATCAGGAATTCTTTCAATAGCAAGATAATTTTCAAATGCTAAGAAAAATCTGACCCAAAATCTGCCTCCTTCATTAGCCCCCTCCCACCTCCGAAAGTCTTCTCTTCCTTTCTACGCTAGACCTCAGAAAATCTTCCTACACCAACTCAGAAGACTGAAAACAGATGTTTCTGCTAAAGGGATGGGATGAATACTGAGGTTGCATCAGACAGTACGATCTGCAGCACCATATTAGGCAAGACAGTGTAACCAAAGTGACAGATTTCCTCATACCAGTGTCAAGGAACCTGTGTGTTCTGTCAAGCTGCAGTTTTATAGTTTCAAGATATCTTTGCGAATCTTGTTTGCTCAAAGCTATTCAGACTAGGAGTACTTTCTGGGTTGTTTTGGGTTTTGCTCTTGTTGTCTAATGTTGGTAATTGTCCACCAACCACTGAAGACATCCTGAATATTCTCAATGAGTTTATATACGCTCTATGCCAGGCTCTTCAGAAAAGTTTTCGGCTTTCCAGAACAAAAACTTCACTGCCATCCTAAAGCAGCAGAATCCAGATCAACTCCAATTTAAATCACAGACTGTCTTTTGTGATCGCCACCTCACAGGAATATGCACAGATGTCCAAGTTAAGAACAAAGAAAAATTTAAAATTAAATCACTGAAGTAAGGGCATTTAAAAAAAGAATCTACAGGCCTCCACCTCAAACCAGAGCTTTACCTATTTTGGAACTGGAATTTGATGGCCTCTATTTTGTTTTGTCCCATTAAGTGATGAGAAATTAACCATTTATTCATTACCTACATTCTTTAAAGACAAGATGATTAGTATCCCTCTTGGTTTCCATGACATAGTGGGGCCCAACTTGACGTATTACAACCTTTTCTGTAAGAACTTTCAGTCCCTCTGACTTAGTGAAATTATCATATATGACCCTAATTCCTGCATGAGGAAAAAGCCCCAGGCTGTCTTGCAAGGTGATCACTGAAATACTGTGAATCGCAATAGTGTGCAGGGATCTTTCATATTTGCACGCCTACACTGCAGATCACTAAAGAGAAGGCAGTTCTGGTAGGATGGGTTCCAACAAAACTATAGGCTCAAAACTCCACATTACTTTGAACTTTACAATAATTAAGACTCAGATCTGAGTTTCCCACTGAGACTCTACATCTGGTCTGTATTACAAAAGCCAGAAAATTATGCCTATTGATTAAGTCACTAGCACACTTGTGTGTTGGATTTGTTTAAAGAATTCCACGTGATATGACACCTACAGTGCTGAAAACAGCAACAAAGGAGAAGATGGGAAGGCAAAGGATCTTCTCCATATCTCCATGACAGCAAACTAGGCAGCAACGCAGCAGGATGCTCAATGGCTGTGAACTCATCACTTCTCTTTGCCAGGCAGTGCAATGTGGTATCTTTGCTCCTCCTGTCACAAAGCGTTATATCTGATCTCCAAACTGGTTGAACTTTAAAGGCAGAAGAATGCTGAAAAGACTGGGGGACCTTCTGGCCTGTGTGTGAAGGTGAGCGTATTCACATGAAACCAACTTTTCTAAGCAGCACCTACTCTCACAGAGCAGCCAGAAAGGGCTCGTTGCACGGCCATACTTACCCGCATCGCCTCTATCCACACCTAGGGTCTCCAAAATGTCAAGAGAATAGGAATTAAGCATTTCAGCTCTATCGGCATGAATCTTTTCAGAACACACACAGTAAGAATTACTTTTTTCCCCTGGGAATTATGTTCAGCTCAAAGGGTCAATATGGCAATAACAGAACAGCAGTAAGTAACCACCTTACTGAGTCACTCCTTGAACTTGTTAATGGAGATGGAACAGTTAATTAGGCAAGGGGATTAGAAAAGTACAATACATCTCCTTTATCAACACAATCCATGCTGTGACACTCATCTTTGCCCTGTACTTATGACCTTCATGTTGTACAGAAGACATTCTTATTGACACTACCCATAGGCAACACCTTCTTCTAATTACCTTCTCTCCAAGGGGGATTTCATCATCAGGGTTCCTGCTCTTTGTGCATGCGTGTGTATATATACCTGCTCTCACAGCTACACCAATCCACATTTCAGCTAAGTGTACCGGAATACCGGAGTACAGGTTGGCTGTGAAACAGGTCAAGAACCCCCGTCTGCCATGAAGATAACAGGCACCTTTGTGCTCCTCACCCTGGCAGTTCTTTGCTTAGCAAGTGAGTAACCTTTTTCAATTCCTCATATATTATAATTCTAATGTTCAAACCATGGAAGCTTCTCAGTCTACTGGGATAGTAAGCAGCGGTTGATGGGCTCAGGTCACAGAAAGCAAGCGAAATTTTATGCTTGTGCACTATTCAGCAAGCAGTATTGCACCAGCTTTACAGTTGCCAACTTGAGTAGATGAAACCTATTCCTTGATGGTGGTGTCAATCAGGTCCGTGTTCTGCATTGTAACTAAAAAGTGAACTGTAAAGCCTCAGAACTACAGCAGGGTTTTACCTACTTGCATTTTTCTTCCATGTGAGCAGGGAGCTTGGAGCTGATTATGTCCTTCTCCTGCCAAACTGAGCAAGCAAGAGACAGTTGATTATGAACAGGCCACATAATAATATGTCTGTGAATAATCTGTTTATGACGTTTGTTTGCCAGGCTGGAGAGAGCTTTGAGGCACAAGTTGCTCTATGATAAAATAGGGAGCTGGAAGGAATTTCTTGAGCCTGCACTCAGTAATTTTTTTTTTTTAACAAAAACTGCAATAAAAAAAGAAAGATATAGAGAAATAACTACATTTAGAATAACTGAAAGAGGAGAGTCCAAATCTTCTCTGCTGGTAGCATAGCAGTTCAATAGCATTATGAATGTTAAAACCAAACAAAACAAAACAAAACCAAAACCAGAATTATGAAACAAAATAGTCTTTTTCCATTTTGAATAGCTGGGAAAAGCTTTTCAAAAGAATTTGAAAATTCTCAAAATCAAAATTTTTATGAAAAATGTGAATTTCAATGAAATGGCACACATGGAATCGGTTCTTTCAAGCAGTGTTTCATTAACTGCAGAAAAATAAATAAATATTGCTTTCATAAGAATTCCAGCAAATCCCTTCCTTGAACTTTCTAGTTTATTTTGTCTGCATGAAAACTTTATGGATGAACATTTTTTGAGCCACAACTTTTTTGCATTAGCTCCCAAATACATAGTGGATACTAAAGGGCTACCAGAGAAAAAATAACATTTTAATGTTTTTGTGGAAGTGGGTTAAATCTGATCCAATTCCAGAATAATGAAAACTCAGTCAAACTTCTGGTGACATAGACTGAAACTTGACATGGAGCATTACTTATGCCAGTTTTCTTTACCTCGGACAGCTTTATTTGATGAGACGATGTAAGGAGCCCCATGAAAGGAAGTTTCAGTGGAAAGCTTAATGGCTTTAGAGATCAAAAAAAGCTACGATTAGTCAGAAAGACAAGTGCTAGAGCTGTATTGCCTTTTATATCATAATGCATTTTCTTCCTGCTCCTTCTGTACAGAGGCCTCTGCCTGATAACTTTTATCCCTTGGAAGCCACAGAATGATGATTGCAGGACAGAAGAACAAAATACATTCCTAAAGAAAGTAACAAATGTGTCACCATAATGGAGATATGCCAATGTTACTTGATTACTTTATGGGAGGTGTAATTATCACTGTTTTGAAGGAGCTTTTTGAAGCCCCACCTGAGAACAGGGCTCCATTATATTAGATGCCATGTGTATACAAAATAGGAGCCAATTCTCCTGCAAAATACTTTAAAATCCATATCAACTGGCACAGGAAAACACTTTTAAAAGTGGTACTCTGATGCAAATTGCATTATCATTATTATATATATTTAGTATTATATTTCAATGAAGATATTATCCTCATTATTGACAGAAAAACAAAGTATAAAAGGACCATGTGATTTGCTTAGAGCCACATGTGATTTTTTTTTAATAAATTTGGGAATTAAAACCCAGTCACGGTCAACAACTAGTTCATCCTAAAGAGACTGGCCACTGAACGTAATATTGACTCCTGGGTCTTCAATCTTTCTCTGGTGAAAAGGGGAACAGTAGCCTCCATTCCCTCTGACAACAAAGGCTGTTCTAGTTGCTGACACAGATTACTAAGGTAAACAATTCAATAAGGTCCACTTATTTACTAGGTCCTGACACCTGTATCTTATTAAACACTGAAAAACAATGTCGGTATTTACTTTCAAGAAGGTAAGAGACTTGGTGGTGTTGGAAGGGCTGGTACTAATGAAATCATCCTAGGTGCAAACTGAATGTTCATCAACAATGGTTTTTATTTTATCTTTTGTGATTTTGTTTATATTGCAGTTGCTGCCAAAGAGGATGAGGTGAGTAATTTTCTCCTATTATATAGTTTGTAACAACATGAGGTCAGGAAAAAATGTATTAAACACTAATTAAATGCTGCCAAAGCATTGAGATTTCAGAGAGCAATTCTTAGGTGTCAGATATGTGGTTTCTGTATGGTTGCCCTGGCACCTTCCATGTTTTTACCTGCAATGCAGTCTGAGCAAGAAATTGGGTAAGGCCAAATCTTAAGTCAGAGAAATCAAGTTTTTTTTTTTGAAAAAATATTTATCTGAAAGCCATAAGGCTTTCTTGGTGACTTTCAGATTCTAAATCATGTACCTAGAGATTTTAATTTGCACTGGCTGTGCTGGAGTGCCCATCCTAAGGCACCGAGCAATAAAAAATCCTTACTCACATGAGTAGAGACAAGCTGTCTGGGAGCACAGTGGGCAGTAGCAGGGAGTGGAAAACCACACACAGAGAGCTGGTCCCATACTAGCACAACACGTATAGCCTCTGATGCCTCAAGCTACACCGACATACACACTTCTCCAGAAAGAGCCTGTTCCACACTCTACACCAAAATATCTTCCCTGTTTTACCAGCTGTTACACACATGCACATATATATATGGGGCAAGTTCACCTAGTTTCTAGCTTTTTTTACTTAATTCTGCCTGGGCAGATTTGTTCATCAGTGTAAAAAGCATCAAGAGCTGATACTTGTACAATAAAGAGACAGAAACCCTCCACATCCTTGAGAACTAATATCTCACTTGAATTTACTAACAATTGCAACCAGGTAGGAAAAAATATTAAGACTCAACTTTTGTGTAGATGGAAAATGCATTGTATTTTTTCCAGTGACTGTATTCTTACTTGGACAGATACCAAAGTCCCTGAAGGCGCCTGGAACCTGACAGGGGTGGCATCACACACATCTCTGTCAGAAGAAGTGTTTCATTTTTGAGGCTTAGGCTCAGCTAATATAGATGGTGGATCCCCATGGACTGTGCTGCCCTAGCAGCTGATAATCTTGTCCAAAAAATTCATATATTCATTATTTCTGTAGGTGAGAATGATGGAGAATGTGAGAAAGATGGATTCAAAGAAAAATGATACTGTATTTGCAGGTAGACTGCAGTGAATACAAGAGGTTAGAAAGAGGAAGACCTATTTACTGCGAAAGACTTTACCAACCTTTCTGTGGCTCTGACGGGAAAACATACAACAACAAATGCTCTTTCTGCAAAGCAGTCCTGTAAGTACAATACTATGTAATTACTCCTGAATAAGCCAAAATCTAAGATTAGCTGAGTTATCTGGTATTTCTGTTTCACCTAAGTGGTACCGTTTTTTTTAGAGCTACTACTCCTTTGCTTCTTTGCATAATCTTTATAAACTAATTGCTTCTCCTACCAATAAAGTCTAATTGATCTAAACAAATGGCCTTGATATTAGCAGAAACTGTAGAAGTTGGACAGTAAAGAGAAGAGTCCAATGAGCAACATAGGGCTAACAAGGCACCTGGACTCAAATCAGGTCATACAAGAGTTCAAATGCTGTACTGGAAATATCTTGGTTTTTATGGATGAAATACATAAGTTTGAAAAGAAAACTGTTTACAGATCAGTGCCTTCTTGTCTGCTGCAAATGTTTACAGTGTCTTCCCTGTTAGCAAGTTGCTGGCTGAAGACTTCAGGAAGATTTTAATTCATAAGATTAAGCTTACTATATGCTGTCTATGTCCTTTCCTTTGCAGAAGAAGTAGAGGTGCCTTACACATGAAGCAGGCAGGGGCATGCTGAATGAATTCTGCGCGACAGAGGAGAGCGCTGAGAACAGCTTTACACTGCCTTACCACAATGTCTTAACTCAATTTCATTCATCCTGCCTGTTCTGATGACGGCAAACAAAGCACAAAATAGGCTTTTCAGCTGTGCAGTGTTATTTGCTGCCTCTCTCTACTCCAGTGCTGGGATTGACACTTCTGTCCTCTCTGCAAAGCACTTCCTCAGGATTCTCAGGAGTATTCCTGTTTCTGTAGCAAGCTGGTTTTCACATGAGCCCTTCATTATATATTTGTCTCCATGGTTAAAGTTCAAACCTTCTGATAATGCCACCTGGTTTTGGTGGACACAAGTCAGTGCAGGCATTGCCTCCGCTTTCCTTGTAGGTGAAGTGTTTTCCTTCAGTTATCCAGAAAGTTTTGCAGAAACTTTTCAAAGGCTTCAGCATTCCTAGGCAGTGCTTTGACTCTTCCGGTTTCGTAGCTAAATTTTAAAATTCTCATTTTTCTTCTAACTTTGTACAATTCTGATCCATACATGTTGTTTAGCTAGTAAGATTGCATGGTTATTAAAATAAATGTTGACTCTTTTTTTTTGTCTGTGGTGAACTTTCTAGAGTATAAGTTTATTGCATCCATTATTTGCAAATACTATAGATATTTCCTAAGTTACAGAAAATAATCATAGAGCCAGGGCCAGAGGTAAAAAAAACAAAGCCTGGAACAAAAGTTGTAACTCTGATAATATGCACTAGATGGCCTCACATTACCGGAATTTACCTTACAATATGGCTCTTTTTTTTTTTTCCCTTCAAATTAAAAAAAATCTGGTAAATTGTAAGACAGTATAAGCTTTAAATCCTGTCATTTAAATGTGATCACCAGTTGTTCTGTTCACTTCTGATAAATTGGCTGCTTTCAGACCTGAAGAAATTTCTGTTTTGGTCTTGCATCCTTATGTCCTTCATTATTAAGATAGTTTGTGTCTTTTACACTGGAATAGTTAGTCAAGGGAATAAATTTTCCCAGAATTAAAAATTAACGAATGACTGACTTTACTGGGCTTACACATAAAGAAAACTTTGGAACTGGAATGTGGGTATAATTTCTGATAATTTCCGTCTGGTACTCCAGTTGGGCTGGGGTAAGACTCATACTTCAAAAGAATGGAAAAAGGGGAAAGAAGCTCATGTCCTTGCCTTTGAAGGCAAGACACCAAAATCCCTAGCTGTTCCACTGCTAGCTGAATGTCACCGTGGCATCAGGCAGACTGCCCTCTGTAACGGAAGGATCGAGAGGATTTGTTGGTCCATGGTGTTAGTATGTGCTCTTTCTTCTGGCAGAGCTGAGAACGTCACCGTCATTTCCTGTAGAGGAGAAGAGGCTGTTGGACTTTATGTGATGCTGATTAACAACAAAAGAGAGAGTCTCACAAGCTACTTCTTTATCAAAGAATTAAACAGTGCCAGGACACAGCTGTGAGCACTGGAACTCTATCATCTTTACTTTGAAATTGTTAGCGTGGCCCTGGCATGATCCTGTCTTGGATCAAAAATTCTTCCCAACAGTTCTCAGGCACATTGTGGGAGGCTAGGGACCATTCCCAAATAGGAAACTGTGTGAAGGCACCCTGTTTTGGAAGCTAAAATAATTTCTGGAGCAGACGTGAAACTAGACTCAAGTAGCTGGCCTCTGGATGAGAGAGGCTCTTTAATTTGCTAATGTTCGCTGAGGTAACCCTAGTCTCTAGTTTGATTTATAGCGTGAACTGGCTGAACTATTTTAATGCTAATTGCCTATTATACTCAATAGATCTGGAAGAATGATAAAGCTGAAGACAACAAGAAATGAAAGGAAAAATTTAGGATTGATGAAATGCTAGATTAAGTATGTAAATGAAGTGCTATTTTCCAACCAAGCTAGCACCATAAAAAGTAAATACTCCGCATTTCTATGTTAAATAATACTAAATAATGAGAATATTTAATAAGGGACTTGTTTCTCCTGACTGTACAGTTCCCTAATGCATGGCATTTCTGGACAAAACAGCAGTGGCTACTGAATATTATGTAAATCTTAGCCAGATACATTTCTTAATGTTATTACATGCTGTTCCCAGTGACTGGTGTGTCCCGTGAAATCACAGGTAGCAGAACAGGAACCTAGAGACTGTTTTGGGGATGGAATGGGGTTTATTCCCCACTGTGGGAGGCTTCAGACTCCCTTCTAAGTGACAGTGGTGCTCTTAGTACATTAAAAACCTACTCAACACTCTAGATCATTCAAGGGTCACTGAAACTGATGGGAGGCTACTTGTGACCTTGGCTTTAACTCTCATCTTTCAGAAACAGGAAAATGGGAATGTTATTTTCTAGGTGATGCAGAAGCAGAAGATACTTTGATGTTCTATTGAGGTTATCAGTTTAGAACAACAGTCTTAGCCAAGTGCCAGGATAAAATTGGAAACTTAAACATTGAGACTAATGAAGATGGATTAAGAGTTTCTGCATAGACTACAGTCCCCTTCTCTTTGTAACTGAAGTCAGGATTAATTAGCACCCTCATGTGTCAAAGGACGGCTACTGCTCTGAATGCTGGATCACACAAGTATGTGAGGAACATAAAGTTCCTAGACCAAGGAGTGCAGTCACTCTCTTCATGGTACCTCCCAGACTGTGTCTCTGCTGATGTATTTCTGTCAAACAATCAGACTTTATATGTGGTGCGGGTGGGGAGAAGTGGCAGAGGGGCTCATCTTCACTGGCCATGTTCGTCGAAACAGAAAAACCACAGTTCATTAAAAGCAAGCTACAAATACCTACAATGCCAACTTATCACTGTTATTCCAGAAAAACTGCCAGAACAAATCACATTTACATTCCCCCATTTTGCACTTTGTTAACAAAGGCCTAGTTAATAAAGGCCATTTCCATGAAACCAAATGTTCATTTCATAGTCAAAAAAGAGCCTCAACAGACAGCAGGCCTCTATCATGTACATTTCTTTATTTAGTCCCTCCATCATTAATATTTTCTGATTGTGTGAAGTTTATATTGCTATGAACTATATTCTCATGGATATATTTAAAATAATTTTTTCATGAGATTGTGCCAACTACTGAAGCAAGTTATCAGAATGACACATTTTCAAATGTAATTTACACTCATGGCTGCTTTGGAAGCAAACCTTCCTTCTGCATTAGTGAAGAATGGATGCAACAAATCACAGATGATAAAACTTGGCATGTTAAAGCATTTTCAGATGGTGGCAGCGACAGTACCATGGGCAGATGGGTGAATATCAAGCAGAACCAATGGACAATGTTTTAACCTGATACAGGAATCTACCAAAGAGATCAACACATACAGACTAGAGTTTAACATCCCATAAGATCTCTTGAATTTTGTTCAGCTCTTCCTCTCCATCAGCCCCTACCTTGACGCCTAACAGAGAATGGGAAGACAGAAGGTAGATAGATGACACTGGGGATTCATATATCAAATGCTTGGAAGCAATGGAATTCAAGTCAAAGAGAATTATTTTTTATGGAAGGTAAAATACATTATCACAAAAAGGGAAGCTAAAGGTGAAATGTAACAAATACTAAAAATCTTAGGAAAAATTAGAGGAAACCCTCAGGAGAAAAAAGCCCAGGGAATATTTTAAACCGGGAAGGTGGAGAGCACTTGTCCATTCCTTCTCCTTGTTATCTCCTCAGGCTTACTTTAGTGCACAAACCAGAGCAATATAATCTTTGCCAATTCCTAAGGACACATCTGTTAGTTGGAAAAATTCTGTAGTGAAACACATTAACCATACTGCCTTCTTTCTTTTCCCATGATTGCTTCGAGGAGAAGATAAAGCAATTGGTACTTACCTAAGCTATGTACTTGAGAATCCTGCAGGCCAACTGAAACACTAATAAAGGGTCATGTGCAGAGGGCATCTTTTTAACTTCTCTATGAAATAAAGAGGCTGGAAATTCTTATAATTCTAACACAAAGAAAGTCATGTGGACTATTTTAGTGGTTTATATGGTTATCTTCCCACTCTCTTTCAACCCACCATGAACTTCTGTGAATAAATGATGGAGAACACTAAAATGGTGGTATATATTATGAAAATACTGATGTAAACTGACATTAGAGTATTTTTCTATTTTTCTCTTGCCAAAGATAGGGACATTACACACAAACATACAGTATTTTCTAAAAATCTTTGAGCATCTAGTGAAGTTGCCATGTCTTGAAGTTGCAAGTAGAACATCTGACTAGAAAAGTAATGCAATAAAAATCCTCCATTGGGTCACCAGCTGTTCAGGTACTTTCAATGCATTTTTTCTTTCTTCTTTAACTCGACTGTTCACGTTAGTACCTTCAGCGTCAATTAGATATGTTGCTGGTAAAGAGATAAATTCTAAGTCTGTGCTAAAGTAATAAGAAACTGTTGGTTAGAGCCACAAGTGCTCATGGCATGAGAACAGAGAGACTTAAGGGCTGCGTGAGTGGACTGGTGAAAAAGGCTGGTCAGATGGATCAGACCATTATGTTTTGGATTAGGACATGTATAAAGCATGAGGGTGTAGGCTGGTACTGAAACTAAAGATAAATCAGCAGCAGCAAAAAATCTGCCAGTATGAAATGTTACTGCTCATCAGCTAAAGTTGTTTCCTGCTAAAAGAGATAAGCTGAGAAAGGTAAGGAACCTAATTCTCTCAGTATTGAATGAGAGGAATTAATGGAGGATGTTGGCAGAAAATTCTTCTGCCTACCCTAGGACACAGACTAAAGGCATCACTATCATGAATTCTGTTTATCTGGAAACCAGTTCCCAGCAATTAGGCAGTAGGAATGCAAATGTGCAAGGTAATAGTAAAAGTTTCTCACAGCACAAAGGCTTGTGCCTCAGGACAGTCAACCTAAAAAGATTCTCACAACAGGGCATCTTGCCTTCAATGTGTCTTGACTGAGAAAGATCAAACTGAGAAAACAAAGCCAAACTCTGATATTTCATCATGATGTCTGAAAATCCAGCAGATGGCTTCAGGATGTTTTCTGCCTTCTACCTTGGTTTGTTATAGCTCATACCATACTCACACCATTTGCTTTAGTATATTGAGATATTTAACTGACCGTGTTTACGGACCTAAGATATTAAGTTTCCTATGCAGCCAATGCACATCCACGAGGGTGATTCAGAGCCCTCTAAGTTAGAGGTCTAAAATAGTCCACCATAGACCCCCCTACCTACCACAGACACTTGGGACTCGAATTTGTTTCTGATAAATTCTGACGTGAAACAGTAGGTGAGAGCAGCTGGAGAGCAATACTTTACAACATGGAGTGCTTGTGCTTTTTATCAGCTCCTCCTAGCATTATGTGCTGGCCCTTAGCTGCAGATAACGCTGAGAAGCATACCAGCTTTTGCCACATGCCAGAGCAAAGAACATGCTTTGCAAATTGCTGTAAATGACATCTGAAGAAAATGCTGAAGCGGCCGGACAATCTGGACAGTCAAGTTTCTGTGATGGAGCAACAACGTAGAAATATGGGGAAGGAAAAATGTACGTAGCTTGAGCGAGCTGATGAAACGTGCTCAGATCCTGTTTGCTGGAAAATAAAATAGAGGTAACCAGCTATTGGCATTGAATGGAAAAATAGAACACATCTGCTTGCACTCAATGAGGATCAGAGTTTTCAAAGCTCTGCACTGAAAAGTTACTGATATATCATTAACATATCTCTTTATATGTGGAGTAGAAGGAAGTGCTTTCACAGTAAGGTCGTACAACATTTTCACTTCTCTGACAAGAAGTAATGAAATACAGGCCTGAAAATCAGATGGGTTGGATTCCCAAAAATGAAAATGCCAGTGCTATAATAAAGCTACTTCACTTGCCCATAAAGCCCACACTGTATTTTCTGATATTGTTGTTACTGTCATTTCTGATACCATAGTTACGGTCATTGTGCTAGCATGGAAGTACAGCAGATGAAGAGCACTGGTGCTGCATGTGCTCAATATAAGAGATGAACCCTGCCCCTAAGATCTCAGAGACTGACCTGGAAAGCAAATTACTGAGGGGGAATGTAGCCATTTTGATCAAAGCCTCTTACATATGAGAGATGTATGGTGAGCCAGAACCAACATCCAGGTCTCCTGACTCCTACGCTAGCAATTACCTTCTTAAAGACATCAAGGGCAAGATGAAAAATTGCCAGCTGTGCTCTACAGTTGCTATGGCATAAACAATTCTTTAGATCAGACCAGAATACCATGTCTCTGGATTGAAGATAATACCAGGTGACTGACTGGTGAAGTATGATGGAATATAATTCACATTCAACTGGCTTCACAATGGTGTATCAGTGTCTGGTCAGCCTGGAGAGCTGCATTCTAACTGCTCTAAAACCAGTGTGATACTGCTCAGGCTGTTTATACTAAATAGCTCAAAGGTTATCTCATGCCTGTTGAGTGTTTCTAGTTACTACAGTTATTCAGTGTTTCTGAATCTTTTAATAATACTAAGTATTTGGAAAAAACCACGCCCTTAGTGTCACAACTCAGAGAATGTAAGCAGAAGCGTTTTTAGCTATTTGATCTTAAGATCATAAGGTCTTACTCCACAAGACTCTAACTTCGGGCTGTAAAGAGAACTGGTGAAAAAAGTATGTCACCACCAAAATACCAGTGAAGTTCTCAACATTTAGCACTCTTTACTTCAGCCATGCATCAAGAAGAAGACATCTTAAAAGTTTAAGTTTTTATTGAATTTGCATTTTCAGTGCAATGTCTTGCTTTGGACGTTCTTCAGGTGGCTCCGATATAAAAAATAGACGGGAGAGGATTAAAAGCAAGTCTTGAGCTAAGGAAATGGGTAACAACCAGGATATGGTGATAAATTAACTCTGATCCTGTTAGTATGTAAGCTTAGAAAAAGATAAAAAAAAAATTTCCTACCCAATTTGACAGCTTTAACAGCAAAGGAGATTGGAATGCTATCTCACTACTTTTGCACAAAACATGCAAATTCCCGGATGCTCTGTTTAAACAGAAACTTTTCTCCCTCTCCCCAAAGTTTTCAAAAATACAACACAGAACATCAGAGTATCAAAGCTATGCATTTCAGTAATGAGCAACAATCAACATTATTATTAACCAAAGAGCAGGAAAAGAAACTGGTGACTGAGGAAATACAGATTTTTTAAAATACAAAATGGTTATAGGATTCTACATATTCACTTACAAGCGAGAGGGTCCTCTTCTGAGTTTAACAAGCCTCATGGAGAAAAATATTTACCTGTCATGAAAAACAAAACAAAACAAAAAGTCAGGATGATCATCAAGAACTGTGAGACAGACAGACTTGTCTAGGAATCTTTTCCAAAAGGTTTTTCCGACCATTCATTCTCTGTGGCATGGACCTCATTATCTCTAGTTTTCTTCTGTTCTGTTTAGGCTTTCATACTTCATCTATCACTATGACAACTCTAATCATTGTCTCACTTTTTTTCCTCCAATTCAACTAAGACAACCATCAATATAAAATAAAACAGACTAATACTAAAGTGAATTGAAATGAAATGAACTCTGATATTCTTCAGATCACATTATTCAAAATTACCCAAATTACTTGTGCTAATGTACCCAATGACTTTTGGTTTTTTGGACTAATGACTGAAAAAATTCCATATGTAGATTTTTGGCTGTTTTCTTCCCCTTTCCTCAGTTTCAAGTATTACAGATTTTGCAATTTCATCGCAAAAATCATTAAAGAAGCAAAATGTCCTCTCTGCTTTGAAGAAAATAAATAGACCATAATCAAAACAACTAAAGTCTGATAACAGTTGCGTTCAGTTTCTTGAGGAATTGGGAAACAGAGGCAGTAACAATCTTCCTTGGGAATCACTCAGATTAAGGCATGATCAAATTCAAATAATAATCCAAACTGTGTATCTATCTGTCCTTCGACAACTCATAAGTGCATAACGAGATTTTCAACTTCTATATTACCGCATATAAATGCTTTGACAGTTTGGACAATTTCTAGTAATGAAAAGCTTTGTATGCAAGTTATATACACCGTGAGTTACATGAATTATCAACTGTCCATAAAGGGATATTTTTCCAATTCAGTGGGACATGAGGTGTGTTAAACTATTGAGACACAAGCAAACACATAGAAATACACGTTTAAAATATGAAAAACTGAAAAGATCCAAAAAACTTTATTTCCCTTCTTAATTGGCCTTTAAAATTCCAGCACAAGATGGTCACAGGGATCACTAATTATCAAGCTTTCCCCCTGTTAGGCCTAGATATTCTCAGATATAGCAGGAAATCTGAATGCATCAGCTATAAGCATGACAGCTCCGATATCTCATTCCCAAAGGTTAATGATTCCTCAAAGAACAACAGCCCCCCTTGACAGAGAAGTATGTCACATAAACCTTATGCTAATTTGGCCAAGCTGTGACCATGTTCCTTCAGACCTCCCAGAAGCAGCACCTGAAGGCAGAGGAATACGGGCCCATCCACGCCACTGAGGTGCCACCTCCTGGGAGAAGCACAGCACATCTGCAGCTGCTGGTCTCCACCAGCTCACCTCTACCCTTTCTGAGCACGGCTGCAAGGAAGATGATTTCAAGTGACACAGAACAAAACAAAAGGAGGACAGGTTTGTTTCTGCTGCCGTAACCCAACTCGTGGCTGTTTTCCACTCCTGCAGTGAACAAGCCTATCACTGTAGGGACCGACGCTGCATTTACTTCCATAGACTACACTTCAGTGTGTCTTTACAGAAGGGCTTGAGGATTTTGATGGGGTAGGACTCCCGCCCTTCCGAACAGCGGAATGACAATGAATGAATCCCTGTTCTAACAAGCGTTGCAGTATGCGTCATCATGGCCCCAGCCCTTACTTGTCTCCCACAATGAGCAGGGCCCCAGTTTAACTCCAGCTCTTGAAGGCCCTCAGTTTCCTACCCCAACCCTAACCCTACCTAACCTGAAGCAAGGGGCTGTGAATTTCTTTCCACCTCCCAACTCCAGATATATGTTTACCTATAGCTCCCTTCTGAGTCCAATGCTTACTGTAGCTCTCCTGTCTGAGCAGGAAAAAATTCAGAAGCACAAGGAAGGACTCAGTTTCCTTTGCTCCCTTTGTAAATCTGTGAAATCACAGGTTTATCACCACTGTAGTATCACAGAGTATCACCCCTGTACCTATTGCCTTTCACCCCATGTGTGCCCGAGGGACAAGTGCAGACACTGAGATGCTATATTATTTGGGGTTTTTTTATATACCTTACTAAGAATTTATTGTATTTCTGGAAACTGTTTTTATTTTTGAATTCTGTCTTGCAGGATGGCCTCTTAGGACTGTTGTTCCAACAGACTCCGCACCCTCTTAAAGGAGAGAAGTGCACCTGGTGTCTGTTAGCAGATCGCACCTCTCAATGCCACCGGCACATTCTGCCACAAAGGGCTCCCTGTAATCCTCCCACAACCTGACAAAAACTGACACCCTTTATCGCTTGTGCGAAATTAAAAAGCCCGTCGTTTATATGAGTTTCTAAAGCAATGCCTCCATGTTTTCAAGCAACCAAAGCATGTAGCATGGCTATTCTGAACATGCTCACTGGGCAGCTGAACTGTCTCTCTCTTGCTGGAGAAAATCACAATAGCTTCCATTAGCCAGTTCAACAGAAGACAGCCCTGGGTGGCACATAGTCAGGGAAGACAAGACAGTTCCACTGAGTGCAACCAAAACACCTTGGCAGCAGGTGGACTTCCCATTTATGAAACCGTAAATATAATTCTGAAGTGTCCAAGTGCCACTAGAGAGGTACTTTCTCCTGTGAATGAATTTACTTCAAGTTCACAGCACCAAATTTGTTTTACAAACGCATGCATAATTTTTTTTCCATAGATCCTTCCATAATTAAAGAATTAGTGAGAAGTGATTTCATGACTTTGTAAACCTCCACGACTGCCAAGAGCACTATGGGCCTGGTAACTTTATACTACTGCAAACAGGTACATAATTGTGCAAGCTGAGACCACCTTCACTAAAGGGAAAAGACACGTAGTCTCAGAATCCTCTAAATTACGCCTCATGGCCAAACACATGGCAAGTGCAGATACAAGTTGTAACATTCACGTATGTTTACAGACATTATGGTGGCATTTCAATGGAACAGACAGACAACAGCAAGTATTATCAATAAGAAGTAAATGTTTTTACAATATCAGTGCTATGCTAACCCCATAGTTTTTATTAAATGTTCTTGAGCTTTTTCAGGGTGAAGAAGGGAATGTACATATCAGAAAGTAGAGCTCGTTCTTTCAAAGTTTAACCTTGTTAAAAGAGAATATTTCTATGTGAAGAAGACACAAAAATGTGAGGCTAAGTATTAAACCTTGGTGAAACTACTAGTGACATGTAAAAGGAACCTTATTTTTTAGAACCCCTTTGATTTACTTGTATCAGGTATCAGCTGTGGAGAGAGGAGCAAAATACTAACTGCTGACTCAGTGATGCAGGTGAGACACATTAGGTACCAATTTCTTATAAATATGGAGAGAAAGACTCTTGGAAGAAAATAGTGATATGTGGGGGTTTGTGGTGTGCTAAGGTATTTGTCTAAGAATTACATTGCTGGTGTAGGAGCACATGCAAGAAAAATGATACCTAAATTATTAATGAGGTGTTATGTTAAATGCGTTGGTTTAGAAGATTTTTCTCAGCTTGAAGTTTCTGTTTGGAGCTAGATGGATATTTAATAAGTTGTTCCCTTAGAAGCTTTACATTTTGAAATGTTGATGAGTTTTTGCTAGCCACTTTGTATGTAGTTAGTGCCTAATTTTGTCATCAGTGGTGATGGAGACCTTGCTTTGTCTCAGAAGATTAAAGCTTAGAAATGTCTTTTTGGGAGACTGGTAATCATTGAGAGTCTGTGGGTTGTAGACTTTTTTCTTTAAAACATAAAGAAATGCATTAATTCCTTCAGGTCTTTTATTTTTGATTCAATAATACTTGTGTTACAGAAATGAGACTATGAAACCTCCCTGAAACATAAATTCGTTGTATGTGTGTCCAAACAGCTTCTACCAGCTCTAAATGAAAGATCTTGACTCCCTGCATAAAAGGAAGCAAAGCCAATGCTCTAACATTAGTTCAAGAAACAAAAGCCTCTTAACTTGTGAACTTCTCAGTAGTGTCCTATGTAATGCAGTGTGCTATTTAATTTCAAATTTGATCAAGACCACAACAGCGTTTGTATTGATGGTTGTTCAGCTTTGGGTTTTTGTCTAGGCATGCTCAGCTGCCTCAAACTTTAAACTTTCTCATATGTAGCAGTGGAGAGAGAAAGAAACAGAACTGTGAAACTACTTTCAAAGATCCACGCATAACTGATCTATGTAATAAGTTACTAGGTTTCTGTTAAGAAAAAAGAGGGTGTTTTTGGTTTCTGCTGTCTATCTTGTAACTGCCTAACCATTCATATACCATGACTGTTTATACATAAATTTAAATGACAGTTAAACCAAACTGCCCTGCCCAAATTCCTTAATTCAGTTTAGTCTCCTTGTTTTCTTTTTGCAGTCTTCTCTTATTGCCATGAAATGCATGCCCCCTGCCTTTGGGTGAGGGGGGTGGCAGGAACAAGCATTACTAGACTTGAATCCTGCCACTGAATGAACTACCATTTCCGTTTTGTTTTCTTTTCAGAGAAAAAACCTCACTTGCCTACTATCCCCATGGGGTCTACATTTTTTAGATGCTGCTGTTGATATACCTAAAATCAACACTGATTGCCAAGAAGAGCGTCTGTCCCTGTTTTGCACAGCTGTTAGCAACTATGTTCAGCACCAGTTCTTCTCCTTTGGCAACCCAGCTTAAATTCAGTCTATCCTGCATGCATTCCTGACACATTGTTTTCCTGCTGTGTGCTGCCTTCTCCTGCCTTTTTTTTTTTTTTTTGTCTGTACTGAAAGAATCTTAAAGGAATGTAATGTGCTGGGCAGATTGTATGAGGTATTAGCCAATAGATGTTCCTGCTGCCTCTGCTGTAGGTAGCAGTGATGATTGAGAAGTTAGCTGAGGGATGAAGAGAAACAAGACTTGGACAGAGCAGTGATTTGATCTTGTAGTCATGAAAATTGCTTCTAATATGCAAGAGGAAAAGCTAAACAGGAACATTTCCTGAAGCCATTTCACAGTTGGGGTAAATAACAGTAACATCAGACTAAATGTGAATGCTACTGAGTGCATTTGCTGTATGATTCTTCAAGAGAGATGATCTCAGTGCTGCCTTGTACATGTGGGTTTTTCTAATAGCTTCTCTGTGACTCGCTCTGCCCGTTCTGCAAAGGCAAGCTAAAAATTTATTTTGTTACTTCATATTTTACCACAGAGTCGTGTGGATTATTCTGGGCTGATTACACCAGTAATTGACTCTTTGCACGTTGGCCTTCACAGAAAATAAACCACAAATAGTCTGCTCAGTAATAAATGGGCTTTGTTACTCAACTTCTTGGTGTCTGCATGAAGTGTGCCTCCAAGGTGTTTAGTAAATTGTGATTTCTACTGGGATCAATCCAAATGCGCTGATTAAAACACAGACCCACAAAATGCTGCAAATACACTTTGGCAAAGGCAGCTAGCAGGACTCTTGGGGCCAGGCTAAAGTCTCTGCAGATAATGTATCGCTACGCTACGTCAGTGCATAGAGAACTGCGGGTTGGGGTCTAATTTTTGTTAAGTTACATTCCTCTCTATATGCTTGCAAAGGTACCCAGAGTCTCACTGCAGCCTGTGAGCTGTTTTAATCCATGCGACCTCAGGGGTACGCTGCCACACAGGTGTGGTGGTGGTTGTTGGGCCAGAACTCCTTACCCATCTTTCAGCATTTCCCCTCTTCCTTCTCTTTCAAAATACTCAATTTACATCCCTGTACCTCTGCTGGCATTTAATGCTCTCGAGGGTCTGATGTGGCGATCTCTGCCCTGTCACTGGGCCTGGGGACACACGTCCCGCCAGCTGCCTCCGGCCAGGGCTGTCGGGTGCCGGCTGGCCGCCCCGGGAGCCCCTCCGTGGGCTGCGGCGGGCCGGCCGCCGCTGCACGGTAGCCACCACCAACATGGCGGCCCCCTCGGAGACGCCCTGACGACGGCAGACGCGACGCCGCACTCAAGATGTCGGCGACAAAGCCCCGCCCCTCGCCGGCCCCAAGATGGCGGCGGGGCGGGGCGCCCCGGCGCCGGAAGCGGGACCGGAAGCGCGGCGGCGCTGGCGGAAGGGGACGCGCCGGAAGCGGCTGCCGGGCTTAACCCTCCCCCCGCGGCCACAATAACAGGGCGGCGCTGAGGGGCAGGTAAGGAGCCACGGGCCAGCGGTGCTCGGCGGGTCGGAGGCTGCCGCCCCCTATGTCTTCTCGCGGCGGGTGGGCCTGTGTGCGGCGGAGCGGTGCCGCTGTCCCCCTTCGCCGGCCGGGGCTGTCGTTGCCCAGCCCCGGGGACTCGGGGCGGCCCGGCCTGGGGCCGGTGAGGGCCGTTCCCCGGTGTGACAGGCCCTGAGGAAAACTGCTGTCCTTCCCGCTGCTGCGGGGAAAAGGGGCGGGCCCCGAGGCGCCGCGTCGGGGGCGGTTGCCGGCTCCCCCCTACCCCTGTCCCTTCGCTGAGGGAACGGCGGCGTTTGGGCTGGCTGCAGGGAAGAGGGCTGTGGGGAAACCTGCTTTTATATCGCTTATCCAAGCAAAAATAAACGTGGTTTGGTTTTTTTTTTCCTTTTTTCTTCTCCCCATAAAGACACACCCCTCTTAAATGAGCGCTCGCCAGACTATCTGTAGCTGTTCTCTGCGTTTTTCTCTAAAATGGTCGTTTCTGTGGGATGGTGTGGGTCTCACCGTGGCTTTTTAAGTATTTTAAGTTCAATGTAGTAGTTACTAGTCGAGAAGATAATGCATTGCTGTTTTATACAAGGACTGTCTTGAATTGAGTTGTGAAGAGCACAACTCTGTTTTGTCAGCCTTGTTAAATATCTGAAGGGGTTGGGTTTTTTTGAAAATGGGGTCAACTTCTTAATGTAGACTGAGGTGTTAAAGCTGCACGCATTAGCTTAAAAATAGTATCAAGAGGAGGATGTATTTTGCAGAAACTGCTGTCTCGTGAGAGACTAGCTGATTTTTTTCCCCCTTTACTTAATGGCAGGAGCCAAACCACAGCCCGAACTCAGAGGGCAGGTTGTGCGCATTGTGTTTAAATCTTACAGGATTCTTTCAGGCTTTTTCCCTATATGTCGGTCTTTCTGTGAATGCCTTCCTTTTCTCTGACCTTATATCACAGTCCTTTTAATGCTGTCCTTTAAATACTGCTGTATTATACCGCATCGCGTGCCTGCATCTATCTAGAATTTTTCTATATTGTATCCTGCCCTCTGTTCAAATTGAGTGATCAGGTGGCATTGACTGGGAGGCCATGTATTACTTGTTTTCATTGGAGTCCAGTCTCATAAATAGTCAATTTTGGGCTTCATGAAGTTGAACAACATTATAATGCAGTGTTACAAACATACCAAAACCTTTCCAATGTGCACCAAAAAAGAAGGGTAGTATGTGTACACTCGGCAAACCCAGTGTCTTTAGCTTTGGCTCCGGAACTCCCAGCCAATCCAAAGGAGTAGAGCTACGTTTCATGCTATTCACTGGCAGAAGGTGCTAATTTAGTTATTTTAGTATCACCATTTTAGATAAAATTAATTATGACAACATACAGTTGTTAATTTAAAATGCATACAAAAATGTGTGAAAGCACATGCTTTTCAATAATTAGATTGCAGTGAGGATATCAATATTCCTGATTTTGTGCCAGCATATGAATCATTTGTTAAAGGGAAGGCAAATTTTTTTTTTCATTTCTGTGAGATACTTTGTTTTTCTTCTAAGTTGCCACTTCCACATAATGTGAAGCAAGGGCTGTGATATGTTTACATCACAGTGGATGCCGTAACAGGCGCATCTTTGATAAGGTTTCCGAAATCTGTCTTTTTTTAAATTTGTTTCTCCTCATCCACTGAATTTTGTTATTCAACCTGTTAAACAGGTTTATTGAGTTAATGATGCTTTACCCTACTTACCAGAAAGCATTCCTCAGCTAAATAGCAGTAGTGAAGACATTTCTCATGCTGTTTGTCTGCGTGAGGTGTTAACTCAGTTATTCTAATGCTAACATGAAGTTCATATTTATTTTAGTTACTTCTTGTAACCAATTTGTATGTTTTTAAATCAAACATATATTATTGTTATTTCAGTCCTTCTGTGCCTGTACGTGTGCTGCAGGAACAGTGTAGACACAAACATGTTAATTCAGTAAAGGCAAAGAGGAGAGGATATCCTGCACATTGCTGCTGAGGCAAGGTCTTTCAATTTTTCTGGGGCTTTGATCTTTAACTAAGCAACCTCAGTATTTTATTTGGTATTCTAACCTAGTTTGAGGCCCTTTAATAGGGCATTTTTGGTGAATGATCAGTAGCAGCCTGTTTTTTCTAAAAGGAAATATATTCTTTTTCCTGATAGACAGAGGCTCTGGGCTTTCTTTTTCAATGGAACATGTCGAGTTGGTATTTGTGTGGTAACCTCTGTATTCTCCACACAGCTTTCCTGTGATTTGTCTTGATCAACTAGTGTGTGGATGATATCTCTGGAGACATTTTACTCAAGCAAAAGAATTGATCTCTTACTAAACCTGTGGTGGTTTTCCTCTTTGTCAGTTTCCCTTTGCTAAAGGGACTTTATAGTTGATCTAATAAGCATCAGGTTATGTCTGAGACCTTGTGTACGAGGCAAACTGTAACTTGTTAGAAGAATTTTGCTGTTTCTTAGTTAACTGAATTCAGCTGTACTGGAACTTGTCTTTATTGGCAGATTTTGGTGGGTTTTTTGGTAAATGAAGCTTAACTGGTGTGTCCTCCTGTACTCTCTGTTCCTTTTCTCTTTCAGTTGCACTGAATTTGCATAACACTCTGAACATTTCCTTTAATCAGAAATCGTGTCAAATATGGGTCCCCGGCGGAAAAGTGTGAAACCATGCTCAGTGAACAGGGAAGGCTCCGAGTCTACCAAAGTGGATGAGCCAAAAGATTACATGAACCAGCTTTCGCATGAAGTGCTTTGCCACATCTTTAGGTAACTTGTCAGAAGTCAATTTATTGTTTTTTATTATATTATTTTCTAGTTTTTTTCTCAGTCTTCCCACATTGATGTTTGTGCCGCATAGTATTCAGAAAATGTAGATGTACCACAAGTGAAGTGGTGGATAAAAACTGCATAAAAAGGGGTGAGAGATGTTTTTTCAGTCCCAGAATTTGTTTGGATACTTTGAAAATTAATTTACGTGAATGTTATGAAGGGTAGAAGGAAGAAGAAATAAATAAGTGATTTAATTCTGTTTACCAGCGTGTGGTAACAAGCGTTTCAATAATGATTGCAGTGCAGAAATGTATCTTGGGTATTACATAGTTGAGGTGCATGTTTTGAAATTGTTGCATCTGCTTCATAGTGTGCGGAAGGGAACTTGGATGAGTATGTGATCTTCTGTACAGCACAGTCCTGCTCCAAGATGTTTGCTCATGCCTGTTATATTCAAAACATAATGTCTTACTGACAAGTTCTTTAAAAACCCTTGCTCTCCAAAATGTTTGCAAATTGAGCATGCTAGTATGTACTAGAAAGTGAAAGTATCTTTAATCAAACCATGTAGAAATTATTGTGGCAAATGATTTGGTCATCAGTATTTGGCAAATATCATTTGGCAAATGATTTGGTCATCAGTATTTGGCAAATATCATTTGGCAAATGATTTGGTCATCAGTATTTGGCAAATATCATTTGGCAAATGATTTGGTCATCAGTATTTATTGGAGAACTAAAGCATTTCTCAATTTTAATATTATATTTGTACCTTAAATATCCTGTATTCAGTGTCAAAAATTGGTGAGTCATTCTGGTTAGCAATATTTCACATTTTATTAGAGTACAGTCTGAAAATTCTGTTTGAATTAATGTTATCAGGTGTTAGAAATACACGCGTTTGTGTAGTCATGCTTGGGATGTTGTTTAGTTTGGAAGAAGTCGAAAAGGATCCACCTTTGATAAATCAGAGGGGTGTTTTTTCCTCTCCCAAAGGTACCTTCCCTTGCAGGATATCATGTGCATGGAATGCCTCTCCCGGAAGCTGAAGGAAGCAGTCACTCTTTATCTGCGAGTAGTGAAGGTTGTGGATCTATGTGCAGGCCGTTGGTGGGAATACATGCCCACTGGTGAGTAATGCACTCACTTAACATATGGCATTGAAGTGGTATTGAGCAAAACTGCCTGTGCTACCCTGTATGCATCATTATAAATACCAGGATAAATTTACAACAGCAGTAAAAGGAGTTAGATGTTTAATTCTTTTTGACTTCTGTGAGATTTGGGTGGCTTCCTTGAGTATGTTGTTTGGAAAATTTATCTGTGTCTGTGTGTATGTGTGTGTATATTGGATATTACTGTAGCAGAAACGGGGATTCTCGGTAGCAGTCTGTAAATACGATCTGTGTTTGTCTGATTATTGTAAGGGAGTTAATCCAAGGGTTAATCCAAGAAGAGGCTGTTTGCATGCAGGCAGGAAAAAATACAATGGAATGAGAGAGCAACTCATCTGCCAACACTTAACAATGTAAGAATAAATAAGTTTTGATGTCACACCTCAAGCCATCTTCAGATCCATAGATAAATTGGGCAACCTAGGTCAACCCTGTGAGTATTAGGATTTCTGTTGGATTTAAATTACAATGCTGGGATTTGTTGGGGGAGAGAGCTAAAATGAGAGAATTCTGAAAGTTAGAGGATCTGCAAAATTAGATTTATTAGGGCTGACATCAGATAGATCGTTAGACCTCACCCAAGATACATGTAAATACAGATAACTTACTAGTTTAAAATCCTTTTTATGTGTTGTCTTATGTTAGAATAAAATAATCCTTTGCTTTAAGAAACTGCCTTATTTCTTTGAGAATTTTGAGCGGTGTTGAATAGTGATTGACTGCAGATAACCAATCCAACTTGGCATTTCTGAGCGATGTAGTTGATAAATGGAATTCCAGGGAAATATATACACACAAAGCCTGACAGTTTGCAGAGGTGCTTCATCTGAAAGGGGAGAAAGTATAATTAACCCTGTAGCCATGCAACTCCAGTGAAGGAAACCTATAGCAAGCCTGCAAAATTCAAGGCAGAAGAGTATGTAGGTCATGATTTCTAGAATCTGGAAGTTGGAGACAAGTTATTAGTTCATTGAGTAAATCTTTTGACATTGTAGAATTTATACTACAATATGAAGAGAACAACGCATTTGGCTTTCCCTTTACAGCTAGCTGTCTGCTATCACACAAATACCAAATCTGTTGTTGTCATCTCAGGTTTCACTGATTCCAGTTTCCTAACGCTGCTGAGGAAGATGCCAGACATTGAACAACTTTATGGTCTTCATCCCAGGTATCTTGAAAGACGCAGAGTCCGTGGCCATGAAGCTTTCAGCATTCCTGGAGTTTTAGAGGCTTTGCAGGCCTGTCCAAATCTGCTGGTGAGTGATTAGACTCGAGAGAGAACATCCTTCGGCAGCTGAGATGATGATGTTAACAGAGCAGGAGAAATCTGGCAGGGACTCATTGCTTAAAGGGTTTCGTGTTCAGACCTGGGCTTTGCATTCAGATCTGGCTGTACAGAGTAGCAGTTAATTGTGGCCGTATCTGCAAATGTGCAACTACTTTGCAAATGGGTGCTATTTTCAGTTGCAGCAGTGGGAATCACAGGTGCTCTTAGGTCCAGAAATGGATTAAAACTGTGATTGCTCTGCTTTTAAAAAGACAAGTCTTGCTACACAATTAAAGTGAAATAATGTATCACATTATGTATAGTGTGTTATTGAGAAGTTTACATAGTAAAGAGGATATTGTTGCTTGAACTGGTGTTAGAGCGTTTGTTTTGCTTACTTTTATCCAGGGTGTTGAGACCTCTCATTTAGAGCTGGTGGAAGCTATTTGGACATACATGCCACAAGTTCATATTTTAGGGAAGTTTCGTAATCGTAACGGTGCTTTTCCAATTCCTCCTGAGAACAAGCTGAAAATTCCTATAGGAGCTAAAATTCAAACTTTGCACTTAGTAGGTAAGTGTTTACTGATGAAGTAATTGGCTTCAACACAGGTTAATTTAAAGGCTTTGAAACTGCAAGATTGTAATTCTTTTTAAGAGAGGGAATTTGGCATGTGGCGTTTTTGAAGTCCTGAATGCTATATATATGGTAGCGGTTCCAAAGGGCAAATTCTGAAAAAATGTGTTCACAAACTGAGGTGAAGAACTTGTGTTTAAAATGTTTACAGCTTTTCTCGCTTGCCACATAGCAAGGAAAAGACTTCCTTTTTAAAGTCAGAATGTTAATCCAAAGACATTTGTCCTAGAGTTTATAGATTAAAGCTTGCTTAAAATGTTTGTTTTGTTTATGTATTATTAGGGGTGAATGTCCCTGAGATTCCTTGTATCCCAATGCTGAGGCACCTTTATTTGAAGTGGGTGAGACTCACCAAACCACAGCCTTTTAAAGATTTCCTTTGTATCAGCTTACGCACTTTTGTCATGAGGAACTGTGCTGGTAAGAGGGATTCATATATGGAGGGGATGTTTTAGCATGTAGGAGATCTTCTAATTCTGTTAAAGCTGTATAGGCACCAACTGTAAATGAAAATTTTAGAATACAAGATTCTGAAAACACTTACTGTTTTATTCATGGTGTTGGATAGAAATGTATCCCTCTCCTGTATATTATTTGGTGCTATGTGGTTCTGTTGACTTACTGATCTAAATGGCTATGTGTGGATGTTTTTTAATTCTTTAAAGTGATACAGTCAATGATGTTAAGTGAACGGCCGCCTTTGTCTATATCGGTTTGTTCTACGTAGGACCTACAAATTCTTTGAAGTATGTTCCCCTGGTGACAGGCCTGGCTTCTGCTCGAAATTTGGAGCATTTAGAACTGGTTCGTGTTCCATTTCTTGGAGGGCTTATTCAGCATGTGGTAGAAGATAGCTGGAGATCAGGTATTCAACTTCTTATCCCTCATACCTCAAACAAATAAATAAATAAGAATACTAGCAAATGTTGGAGGAATGTGAAGCTTAGCTTTTTTGTCTGTAGCATATCCTTTCTGGATTATTATTTTAAAGGTATCAAGTTTGGAACTATGGTTACAGTGCTAAATATAGCTCTGTATTGAGTATTGTTTTGATCTTTTAACTATTGACTGATAAGCTAAGCTTCTAGTTGCATTTGTTGGTGAGTAGAACTAGTGGGATTGGAGGGGAGTTGGGTGCAAATATGTGTTTTATTGATTTGCCGAAAAAGATGTGTTTCACTTGTCAAGGCAACACTGGTGGAAATGCATAAGGCTTAAGGTTGTGATCTGTGACTGATGTGAACAAATGTTTTGGGGTTTTTTGATTTGTCAGGTGGTTTTAGGAATTTGCACACTATAGTTCTGGGAGCTTGCAAGAATGCACTTGAAGTGGATCTTGGCTACCTCATCATAACTGCTGCACGAAGGTATGGGCTTTTAGATCTTTCTTTCCCCCTTCTCCTTTTTTGAAGTAAGTATCTTAATAATGAAGTCCAAGAGCTTGAAGGAGGAGAACAACCTTCAAAAATTTAAGCAATAAACATTTAAACTTCATATAGCGGCAGTATTCTCTGGTTAAAATAGCTGGAGTTATGTCCACGTCTGAATCATTTTGTGTCATAAGCCTTCTTAGACCTATATCTGAAAAGTGTGGTGCTGTTAGTCTCACAACTCCTATATTGCTACGTAACTGCCAAATACTGCCATAAAGATGCAACAAATATCCTCTTAATCCTGCCCTTGTTGAAAGAATGTTTTTGTTTTATTACCAGAGGGTGTTGTCTTGATTGGTTTCTATGGCAATTGTGTTTTGGCGTGCCTTTTAATAGGAACAATTCTTAATTGCATTCAGGTTGCATGAAGTGCGGATCCAGCCTTCCTTGACCAAAGATGGTGTTTTTTCTGCTTTGAAGATGGCTGAACTGGAATTTCCACAGTTCGAAACTCTTCATCTAGGATATGTCGATGAGTTTTTACTACAGTGTATGACTTTTTTGTTACAAATTGTTTGACAAATATAATGATTAAATAAGTTGTGTTTTCAATCATTTTCTAAGAGTCATTAGTGTTAGAATATTATTGCATCCATATTTAGGCTGCTGATCTCATACAACCAAATATGTTTTTCTTCACTTCCTGAAACTCTTATTGAAATTGGGAAAGGCTCACCTTTGTTGAACTGAAGTAATAATCTCATCCATTTTTCCAAACTGGACTAAAATAGGAAGTTAGAAAATCATGCTAAAAAAGGCAAGTTTCTGAAATGTACTGCTGTGTTTGCTGCTATCTTTTCCTTAGGTAAAATGTCGAATGGAGACTTGGTGAAGTATGGCTTGGCTGATGTGGTTGAAAATCCGGGAATTATTACAGATATTGGTATGAAAGCTGTAAATGAAGTTTTTTCTTGCATCAAGTATCTCGTCATTTACAACTGCCCACATCTACATAACCCAAATAATTGGATCACAGGTATCGCACACCTTTGAAATTTTAGAGATATTATATGAATAGTTGTCATATTAAAACATATTTTTTCTACTTACAGTGCTGCTTGTTCTATTTATTAGTAAGTACAGTAGATGATGTTTGGTTTAAAACCATAACGATGCTGGTAACAGTCAGACTGGAGATACAGAATATGCCTCTTCTCAAATCTGGAAAGGGTATAATGAAAAATAAGTGAGATAGAAATAATTCAGGAATGTATCTCTTCTGTTCCGCAGATCATTCAAGGTGGACCCGGCTGGTTGACCTCACCCTGGTGCGATGCCATGCGATAAAGCTAGATTCTTTTAGTCAGTTCATTGAGTTATTGCCAAGCTTAGAATTTATTTCTCTGGACCAGATGTTCCGTGAACCTCCGAAGGTGAGCTTTTCAGGGAATAGTTTTGCTTTTTATTGTTGCCAGCTCATTGGAAATATGCTGAGCTCCAGCTGTTATGCATTCTTTTAAAAGCTGTAATTAATTAAATAGCTTGGTAAATAAATTACTTTGGTTTGCATCTGCTATTATCATGATGTGTTGGGGAGAATGATGCTGCTTCTGCAAATGGGAGCAGGGGCAAGGTGTGATCTTGTATGATTATGTGACTGGGAAATAAGACCAACATTGATTCTGTGCTTCTGTCGAGGTCTTTTCTGCAGCTTCATTTTTTTGATGCTTTTTATAGGATTTTTTTCTCACTTTACAATGCTAAGGGGTTTTTATGATTTTGTAGTGGGTGAAATGGGGGTACTGTTGGAGTGCTTTCTAAACTTAGGATATTTATTTTTTCGTGTTGTCCCCTCTCCCACACGGTAACACAAATCTTTGTAACAGCTGTTGTAACGTAATGAAAACTGCCTACGTAAAAAACCTGCTTTCTTTGATCATTAATTCTATCTTGAGGCTACTGTGTTCTGGGAGGACTATATAATCTGCTATTAGTACTGATGTAATATGATCTCATAGCAAATTAAATACTATTTAATAAAGTAAAATTACATGCTTTGTGGAGTTCCCTTTCATTACGAGTTTAACAGAGGGGAGTGTAAGTCTTCTGGGTTGCCAAACTTAAGATGGACCACTGGATTGTGTACTATAAGGAAGTATTAGGGACAGTTTCCATGTTCTTTACGTGCATATTGTTTTGCTGTCCTGGATACTACTGACAGAATGCTTTTTCTGTTGGCATTAGGATATGTTGTCGAGATAATGTGTCCTTGTTTTGAAATCTTAATAGTTGCTCTTTGTTTTCAGGGTTGTGCTCGTGTGGGCCTAAGCGCAGGCACAGGAATTGGTGTCTCATCTGCCCTAGTCAGCAATCAGAACTCAAACAATGACAATGACAACAACAATAACCACCAGAATAACAATAATCCAAATATCCACCACAACAACCACCAACACCCAAATGACCAGAATGAGGAGAATGAACTTCGGCAAGATGGTCAAGCTGAAGAGCAGCAGATTGCAGCTGAGGGTAATCTCTCATCTTCGTGATTTTTATGAGCATTGCCACTTACATAGAGTTCTAGAGAAGATAGGAATATACGTTGACAGCTTGTTGCTGTTTCGGTTCCGTGTATATAACTTTACTCTTTTCTGAGGGCTGCCTGCATATCTCTGTTACCTGTGTGATAAAAGCTGTCTTTGTGTTGTGTCTAATAGCTGTTACAAGCACACTACAACTCAGTGATATATATTGGTACAGATGTTAGCAGTGTAGAGTTTCAATGTGATACTCATCTGTGGGAGTGTGAAGTGTTTTCTGGGCTCCTCTGGTCAGAGCTGGGAATACAACGCAGTGTCAGATAGTATATTTTTAAACTTACCCAGCAAAGGGAGAAGTCGTTGAAGGGAACAAATATGTAAGTCCTGGTTATGCCGCTCTCTGCAGTGGAACAAGACCTTTGAGGAGGAGTGGAAAAATTGGGAGAAGTAAACCCCAAAAATGAGGCTGGGACCTTGGCTAAAAGAGATGTGGAACAAATCTGTGAGAGACTTTGTGCAACCTAGACACTCACTGAAGGATTTAAGGCAGCTATTTACTTATTTCTTGAGGATTCTCTGACTCTCAGTGGGTGCTGGTTGAATTCCTTCTACGCCTATGTGCTCTGTTCCTTCTGTTTCCTTTTTTTGACCTCGTCTTAATCCTTTCAGCACTGAATGAGATGGAGGAGGTGGCACAGGAAGAAGGAATGGCTGCTGGGCAGGGCCAGAATGAGCTCCCGGCTCACAGCCAGGCTGTTGTTCCTATGGAGGTCGACGAAGAGCAAGCAGGTAACTCTGGTTTTGAAAAGAAACAACCTTTTGGTATCCCCTTCCTCAGGGGTTAAATTCTTCAGTGTAAGTCTGGTTTTGGATAGTTTTCTTCAGCTGGCTTGTCTAGTGTATTTGGAATAATGATGCTAGTACAGCTTACTGCTGTGAAGAAATTTATTCTGTTTGAAAGTCTGTTTTACAGTCCCCAGTTTTCTTTGCATATGGAGTAAAATATCTTGATGTTCAAGTCTTATTTTTGTGCCCAGCACAATAAAAGACTCGGGAGGCCTGAATGAGCTTGTCATGTTCCGATGTCGTGTTAATGGCCTTACTTCTTTCACTGCAGCATGAGGATTCTTTTTTGCTTTTTTTTTTTTCCCAAGCCAGAACAAGTTGTTCCAGTGTTAATTTAATTTGTATTAGTGGCATCATTAGTGACATCATTAGTGACACACATTAGTGACACAAGGCAGTCTTGATTCCTTTTATAGCCACCATTTGCTGGTCAACATAGTTTTCTACTAAATATACCAACATGCATGAAGTAACATACATGTATGCTGGACCTATTAACTTTTTCAAGATAACTCCTGAAAATGTTATTTAACTTCATGTATAGTTCTTGTGTTATTGACAAGCAGATAAATCACTGTGATTGGCTAATGCCTTTGGTCACTAGCGAAGAGAGGCAGATAACAAAGTACATTTACACTGAAGCTTGATAATTTATGCTTCTCCTTCCCACTTGTACTAGTGGGATTTAGAAGAATAATTGCATATGTAACCAACATTTCTGTCTTTTATGGTGAAGGTTTCAGGGACTGATTATAATATATAATTGTGAAGTTACTTGTACTATTGTGGAAGAATGTTTATTTAAGCTATTCTGAAACAGAGAAAGATTATAGAAAACCTGTATTTTGTCTTATATTGTGACACTCTTCCCCTTCCAGACTAGAATGCTTTAATGCTGAGATGCAGTTTTGCTCTTCTCATATTTGATTTTTAATGAGAGTGCTAAATTGAACCAAATTTGTCTCTTGTCATTTTTTCAAGCAGTTCTAAAAGTTCTTCAGCCCTTTAATCCACGCTTGGCGTATTTTTACATGAACTGTTGGCATTATTCTACTGTTTTCAGGGCCAAGTGGCATTCAGCCTGTTGTAAAAGCAGCACCTATTACTGTCCATGATTCAGACAGTGAGGATGAGGAAGAAAACATGGGGACGTCCCGAGCCTGCATCTCTAACAGCATCACACAGAACTACTCAGATGGAGAAGAGAAAAGCAGGGATCCAGTGGAAACTAGAGAACCTTCAGGTGTGGAACAAATGGGTTTCTGGGCACTGTTAAGCAAAATTTATTCTTAAGCTTCAATCTTTCCATCTTGTTCAATTGTATTTCTAGCTTTGTAACAGGCATGCTTATTTATTTGCGCCCTACTCTTTTCTTCCTGTTATAAATCTAGAGTGGAGGTGTAAGGGCACGTATCTCTCAGCTCCCATCACATAGTTGTTGTACAGAAACACAGAAATAGTGGTGCTGCACTGCTTTGCATGCAGAAACCTGCAGGTCCTCTTTTGGATTTCCAAGTGCACAGAATTTGTCATGTCTGTGAAGCCCAGTTTGCAGCTATGTTGTCTATAGGATTGATCTGGCAAAACATTGCTGCTGAAGCAAGATGTGACTGTTGGGGCAAATGCATGAGGGTTGTAGCCATCTTTTGGTTCATGAGGGCCCTATGGGAGTGTCCTGAAAGGGACACTGTAAGATCAACTTTATGTTGATGGGAGCTTTGGAGGTTAGTTAGAATTCTCAGGGTCATGTTCCATACTGTCGTCTTCACTTCTGAACCACACTTCCTATTATAATATGTGTATATGTCTATATATATAGTAGTGTATATATATTATTATGACTCATTCCGTGTCAGAGGTCTAGAACTTCATGGTGGTATGGAAATTATAGAAAGACATGGAAAAGAATGTTCCCTGTTTTGAGTTTACAGCTGTAAGCTGCACATCTGTGGCACCAAGTCCGAGTCCTGGGTATGATGCTGTATGACATAGGGCCTTTCCAGCAAGAGGGATGACATGCTATTTCTGGTAGTTTGTATTCTAAGTGAAACAGTTTCATATGTACACAAGAAAGGAGGAAGTTGAATTGTTAATCTATAAGTAATTGACAGATGAAGTACATATGGTGTTAAGCCTTAATGAACATTTAGCTAAGCAGTTAACAAAAATTCTGCATTGTGAAGGACTGAGAAATGTACTGCTCTAGTACTGGTTTAATTTCTCCAAAGCCTAGGACATATCAAAGCTGTAGTGGATCACATATCTTCCTGTTGCAGCTAGCGTACTCCCTGCGCGTCAGCCTCCCCCCAACATTTTAGTACATTTCAACAAGACTGGTAGTTTCAGCCTGGAAATCTGTAGAGTGCTGTGCTTATATCGCAGATGTCAGCTCTGGTTTGAGGGCTGAAATAACCTGCATCTGGAGACAATTTGCATGAACTTTTGTAGTGCCAATAATGTTTTTTTGGGCTTGATTTACTGTAATTAGCTGAGAGGATTAAGAGAGTAGACATTAAGTTCCAATTGTGGTTTGTATACTATTTACTATGGTTTTTTATTCATCTGTAAACTGAGACTACTGTTACCTATTGACACCACTTTCCATACCCAGGAGGGGGAGCTAAGGATTGCTATTGAAAGCATAAACTGTAGTCCTATCTACGTTGCTGTTTTGCTTTATTTTTTTAACATTATCTACGTTACTATTTTAATTCCTTAGATTTATTCCTCATACTTTGGAAAACAGAAGCCTATTATCAGTGTGTTTTTCAAATTTTTGTACTTTGGACTTTTTATCCAATTAAAATTTTGTGAAAATATTAACCTCCCTGGCAAATACATATCTCATTTACTGACAAACACCCTAGCACATCACTACAAAAATAGCTGCAGGGCATTACAGAGATTCAGCAACTGCTAGAAATATTAATTCCATAACATGTGAATAGCAGCATGATCCTGACAAGATTGGTCACTGGCCTCTAGTCTGCCTTCTGTTTTAAGTAGTCTCAAACAGAGTCGCACTCAGCATTTATTTAAACTGGGTATTAGGTTGTCTCATTGTTCTCTCTCACTTAACTCTTACAGTGAGCGGTAAAGGCAAGACGCCCCTGCGGAAGAGATGCAGTGCCAACCCAGTGGGCCAGACAAAGCAGTTCCATACTGAGGAAAGCAGCTGTGAGAAAGGTTGTCAAGTAACAAGTGAGCAGATAAAAGCAGACATGAAAGCAGCAAGTGACATGCCTGAAAGGAACAAAAGCAAAGATTCTTACCCAGGTTGCAGTAACTCTACAGGATCAACGGGAACATCCAGCTCCTGCGGTGCTGTTTCTCCTAGCCCTGACTGTGCACAGACAGCTAATAGCCACTCTGCTGGCACCAGTCCAGTAACTGGAGATGAATCCAGGCAGTGTGTCTGCTCACCTTGTAAAAGTGAAGGTTCCAGCGAGAGAGAGACTGAGGAGAGCTCTGTTTGTTCCAGGTGTTCCTGCTACAAGCCACAGGATGCACAACAGAGGACTAGTGGGTGTTGCGATGGGGAATGCCCGTCCACGAGTGGAGCCTGCAGGAACGGACCAAATAGTTCTGGGTCAGATTTTGCACTTAGGACTCTGCCAAACTGTGGGCCTCCAGGAGAGACAAGTGATGAGAGGACTAGTGGGAGTGCCCGTGGGCCCGCCAGCGAGGAGGAGAGCACAGGCTCACAGCGAAGGAGCTGTGAGATGGTGTATAAAGAGGAGTATCCTCGCCGACCACTCACAAGAGCTAGAAGCAAGCTGTCCCATGTCCCTCTGGTATCCGAGTCAGGTATGACCTATATGCATATATTAATTTCTGAGTAAACTACTGTGCTGGCATGGGACGGTATTGAACAACCGCAACACCCACAGGTAATGAGACTCAAGTCAAACATGAAGTTTATTGGTTAATAATTTAAATCTTAAGTGATTTATCAAAGATCAGAATATTGATGGAACAGAAACGGCTGACTTCTATGCCATAGTTGGGTAAAATAACAGATCTATCTGAAAGAGTGCCAGTGACTTTTTTCTCCAGGCAAGTATTTCTGTATGTGTTATCCGTACATACTAAACAGTGTTTGATTTACTCATTTGAAAACCAAATGCAACTCCTTTTGACAGCTTCTCTCTTCCTGTGAAGGCTGTTATTCATTGAAACATAAGACTGTCTCTCCCATTAAAACTCTTCCTTTTAAAGGAAGAAGACAGCAGATACGCTCAGATCTTAGCAAGAAGGCAAAAGTTAATAACCGATACTTTATCAACCAATAACGAAAGCCATAATTGTAATTGAGCCAAGCTTGTGCACCTGCATATTGGATACTACTTCTAAGTGTATAAGGCGTGGTGATCAAACTTGTTGAAAATTGTCTTTTTATTAAATAGGTTCATGCTTCACATCATGTAAAACAGACAAAACAATAAAATAAAAACCAAAATCCTGAAGGGCAGGAATGAAACCAGAAATGTTGGGAGGAAATAATAGATGTGAGAGGGAAACTTGCTATTTCTTCCAAATATACTTCCTTTCCGAAATAATCATCTTAGTCTGGCATAGCACACTTTTTAATTACCTCATATATCCAGGATTCTTTGCTGAGAATATCTTGCAATTAAAATGAAACGTGCTAGTTACAGAACTGTATGCATTGGAGGTAGACAAGACTGATAGCAAGTTCGTATCTCTGTTATCACGGGATGATTCAACTACAGTATGTCCTTGTGTCTTTCCAGTTTATCTTAATGTTCCCAAGTGTTAACAAAACTTAATTCACCTAGGATATTGTTTTCTAGCTAGATACATCTCAGGTTGAAGAAATTATCTTGCTGTTAAATTTAAAATGTCTGTTTTCTACCTTACTCCATTACAACTAGTAATTAGTCTACAAAAATCAAAAGAAAATATTTCCTTTCTACCCTCATCCATTTCCAAAACATGAAGTGAAGTCAGTCACTTCCTGAAAGCATCTCTGTTTTGATGTTTCACTTGTTAGTCAGGAAAAAGATCTGCTCTGCTTGTGAAGAAAAATGTCTCAGTATTTCCTGTATTTAGCCTACACAAGTCAGAACTGTGTTCCCAGCTCCACACAATTATGCATATGTCTTTATGCACTTACTTTCCTCTTTGAAGCACCAGATATTAGCTGATGCTTGAGGCAGAATATGAGACTTGATGTGTCGTTTTTATCTTTTAAATCTATTTAATACATAGAACAGTGAGACTTCTGTCTTTTCTGTGCTTTTCTTCACTAGGGTAGGATGTACAACTCATTAGAGTGTAACCTGAAAATGCTTTGTTACAATTGGAAATGTTTTTCTATAAATAATCTAAAAATGTGCCTTGAATATGACTGCTTTCTATTATTCTAGCATAAATGACCTTGTGATTTTCGGCTTCTGTAACAAACCTATGTTTGACAGTAGAAGTATATTTTTTTTCTCTCTTAAGTTGTTTACTTATATTAAACAGTAGAACAAGTCAAATTAAAGACAGTGACACTTTAAAAGAATTATCAACACCACACTAGCTGGCTAAAGGATGACTCAAGTGTATAATTTTTATTTTTACTTTAGTAAAAATGCAAGCTACACTTTTTCTTGTAATAAATGGGTTTTTTTAAACTTGTTTTAGTTTGCATTTGTAGTGAAGCAAGCTTTTCACATTTCAAAATGCATGTTATGTTAAACCTTCTCTAAAGATTTCTTGGCCTTGGGCTGCACCTTGAACAATTCAACACAAAATTGGAAAGCTTTTTCTATAATATAGCTAGGAAATATTACACTATCTGTAGATACTCTAGGAACTGTCAAAAATATTCCCTGGGGATGATGATTCATGGGTGCACAAGCTGAGTACTTAATATCATGTCTTTCAACCTGTGGACCCCTAAAGCAGCAGCCTGAATTCTGGAGCTCATAGACCCATTGAATGTCACATGGTAGTATATAGTTTACATCTATTGGTGGAATTTGATGTTAAATAGGAAAAGAGATATTTTTTTTTAATGATAATGGTAGTGTAGCATGAAGTAGTTCATATATAGTCTCTAGTATTTTGCACTTCTATCTTGATTGTGAATCTTTGTGAACATGCCATATGTTTTAACAAAAAAGTCAAAGGAAGCTTAATTTTAGTAAAATATTTTCTCATTTTGATCTGTTAATCACAGAAAATTAATTCCAGGGCATTTTTTTTTTCCTCTTATTGTAGGAAGTAAGGGTGGTCATCTATCATTATTTCTTTTCAAAGCCTCATTTTTTAAGTGAGGCAGGAATTTGATGTCGCTACTGCATGAAATGGAGTAAGCAGCAGCTTGGGAACATCAGAGTATTTTATACCTGGGCATCCCTTGCAATATTAGGAAAAACTTAGTGACCGTTATAAAGAGGAGACTTTCAAGTAGTTGGAGATTATTTCTACTAGTTAAAATACTAAGGCTATTTTTGTTCTTGTGTATGTCTACAATGTTCTGTTAGCTGCAGAGAACAAGTGTAACTTAATTCGTCGTCTTTTCTTGTCTCTGCATCTTTCTGTGATGTTGAACTTGTAGGTTCAGCATTCCTGTGTTTTCGTCTATAAACAGCCCACCCCCCTGCCCCAAGTTATTTAGTATGAATGCTTCTGAGCAACAAACCTGACAGTGATTTTTATGTAAGGAAAAGAGATACAGTTGTTTTCAAGCCAGACGGGTATTTTGATCTGCTTATGTAAGAAATGTGTGTTCGTACTGGACATTTTCTAGGGAATGCCTCTATTGTTATCCTGAAATGTAAACAGAGGAAAGATTTTTCTGGTTTTCTCTTTCCAGAGGTAGCCAAGCCAAAGCCACGTCAAACCACAAAGCGGAAAAGAACAGCTGACAAGTCAACAAGTACAAGTGACCCAGTTATCGAAGATGATCATGTTCAAGTAAGGTCTTTTTTCTTCACTTGCTACAGGTTTATCAGCCGGGGATGCTCATGAATAATGGTGTAATTATACAGGCTTGTCTTCAGTGTAGAGCCAGATGAGTTATAACTGATGTTGCTGCTCTCTTTGGTCTTAACCGTATACAGGAAATTTCCCTCTTGGGTGCAGTGATGCTCGGACTGTCCTGAGAAGAGCAAAGTATAAACTAAAGCTAAACTTGAAGTTTGTCAGGTGCTCGTGCTATGGTCCTGCATGAGGTCCTGCCTTCCCACAGTGTCCTCCTTGATGTGCAGGGAAAAAATTATTCTCTGGCGGTTTTTTTTTTTAAGTGACAGCATAGGCTACTCCTGTTAAACATGGCATATGTAATTACCTCTGGACATAACTCAGCTGTTACTTTGCAGGCTGCAGATTCTCTTAGTATATTAGTAACGTGAGTTCATTCTTCTGCAGTGAAGGTGAGTCATGGGAGGAGAAATTGCGAGCTCTGGCTTACAGTATTGAGGCTGTTTCCCCAAGGCTAATGTTCTAGCCCAGTATGAGATTGTTTCAGAGGGTGACTCTGAACATCTAACTTAAGCTACTCTTCTGAGTTCTGCTGTAGATGAATCTGCCTGTGTTTATTTTCCCCTCTCTGTCCAGTGAAGAACTTAGCCTCACTGATTTAAGATAGCTTTTGTGAACATGTCCCATAATATTTTTCTGGTTACTACGATGCATTACAGCTTTTGTAATTAGCATAAAAGGTTTTTTTGGGTACCTGATTTTTCTTAAAATATGCCATTTTGAAAGAACAATATTGAGAGTTTTTAATTTTTTTTTATCTGTGGTTACAAGAAACAGCTTCAATTGCTGGAACTGAAAGAACCCATTGCATAATGCTTCTTTTTTCTCCATACTTGTGTTTGCTTTGTTTTGATAGAACTCTGTTTGATCATCTTTGTGTAAGAACAGTCAGCTTCATCCTTAGTTTGCTAAATATTGCTACAATTTTTAGTGATAAAACTTTGAAAAATTCAGATAAAACCCCCAAAAGATCCTTTCTTACTACATTCTCCCTGTGCTCATGCTATTGGAAATTAATCTGCTTGAGCTTGGGACATGCTTTATTTTTCCAACAAACTAGTAAATTACATTGTTATGGGAAGTTCAAACCATGATTCTCTGCCGTATCTTCTTTCTTTGTTAACAAGTGTTAGTCTCCAGAACTGCCATTTTTGTCATCGTGGTTGAAAAACAGAACTTGAATAGTGGAGGATTTCAGGTTCCTGACAGATGATACTTAGATTTTCTGATAGAAATTGTGCTTTCTTGATATGACTCCTCTTTCAATCTTGTGAAGTTGTTCTTTTGCATTTTGTGATGTTGCTGATCAGCAGGAAGTCTTTATTCCTCATTGCCATCAATGGCCTAGTCCTCTCAAATACCCGTTGCAAACAGAAGCTGTATTATATTGATTAGTATTCAATTAATATCCTTCTGTATCTGACACTATGTTTTAAAGTTCAGTTTATTGTATTTTTTCTTTTGGGTTTTTTTGCACTGTCGTTATTTCTCTTTTTAAAATTTTCACCAGGTACTGACTTTGAAATCCAAAAACCTTGTTGGAATCACCTTGACCAACTGTGGAATAACAGATTTGGTACTGAAAGACTGCCCCAAAATGATGTTCATACATGGTATGTGGCTAATATCATGTGTACCTACTATATATGACATTATTAGAAATTTCTGAAAGAATTAAAGTCAGTCTGCTACTTATTTTGTATTCATCAGCTGCTTTGCTACATCAGACTGATGCTTAGAACACCAAATACTACTGCTTCTCAATTTGAATGCCTCTTTCCTTATAAGTCATAACAAGTTTAATAAAGATTAATATCTGAAAATCAACAGATGAAATTATATGACAGTTAGGAAGATGAGATGTTTATTGAAGAGGGATAATACAATAATTGGAAGTTGATGAAATGAGTTTGAGTACCTTGTTTTTTTCTCTCATTTCTTCCTGTTTCCACAGATTATTTAGCTGACATCATCATACTGTCGTCCTAGACATGATAAAAACCTGTTTTAAATGATGGCACTTAAGCTGCATTAGATTCACATGCCATGGTGTGTGACTAGTCCTGTATTAAAGCATTGGGTCATCTATTGTCTTCTGCAACATCTACACTAAATAACATGTTTTATTCTGAAATGAGGTATCTCTACTTAGCAGAGAATGAAGAAATTATTTCTTTATTCCAGAATACTTCTCAGAACATAATTTTTAACTAAATCTTGATTACATCAGCAGGGTTACTAGAAAGGAAAGTTTTATTTTACATTGTGTGGCTTCACAATACTCTGTATTTGATCTGGTTTTGAAGTCAGTGGTTTTCAATTGTGGCAGTCCACAGACAATTTTAGGGGGCTTTGTGAAAGGAAATAAAGGGAGAAAAAGGTTATTGTTAGATTAAATTTGACGTGACCTTTTAAAAGGACTCTTCTTACAAGTCCACAAATTAAAATTTTAATCGTAATGTGGAAGAAATGAACCACTAGTTTATTTCTTCAGTACACTTAAGTCGCCAGCTATCCAAACTACTTCAGTAATTGGCTGTTGTATACGTTACTTGTTTGCCTTATTTCAAAACAGTCAGCTTTGAAAATCTCTGACAGAAGGCTCCTCTGGTCTTTTCAGTATTGTATTTCTTTTCTTTTAATAATGTTGTTCACTGATTTGTAGCTACAAGGTGCCGCGTATTGAAACACTTAAAAGTAGAAAATGCGCCAGTTGTCAATCGGTTTGACTATGCCCAGTGCAAGAAGTTAAACATGGATCAGATTTTGGATCAGATTCTCAGGATGCCACCGGAAAGAAACCGGATCATTTATCTTCGCCCAATGCAGCAGGTACACAACCAACTTTTCATTTAATCAGGAACAGATCTGAAGTTCTGCCCGTATTCTTTCACCACTCTTGGCTTCATGTGTTTTTTAATTTAACACAACTCTGAGAAACTTACTTATTAAAACTTGATCCCATCAAAGCTTTTATTGCAGAATCTGGAACTTGGATGATACTGAATTTTAAGACTTAATGTTACCATCTCCAATATTCATTGCGTTAGAAGATACTGTAAAAAATCATGATGCGCTGAATTTGTTCCAAACTGATTAACTAAAAGTAACTGTAGGAACCTTGAGCAACCTGGTCTAGTGGGAGGTGTCCCTGTCCATGCCAGGTGGGGTTGGAATTAGATGATCTTTAAGTTCCCTTCCAACCTAAACCATTCTGTGAGTCTATAACCTAAATGCTACTAAGTCAGCTTGTGGTTTTATATAAGCAGAAGCAGGACGTAGGCATAGGTATCTGAAATCTTTAATCCATGTCCCATTTGATTTAGAAACAGGCGTTCATGTTTTGAATATTACTTTGCTGAAAGCTGCATCCTCTTTCGATGCTAAAGTGTTGCAAGATATTTGTGGTACTGGGAGCCACCCTTTCCTCCCCCAGACTGCGTTTGGTTTGCCTGATCAACAAGGGAAGGCTGATTTGATATAAAAGCCAGCTTTTCTTTGAAAGCAGATATTTCGCTTTAGCTTTTAGAGGACAGTGGTAAGACTATTAGGAATTAAAAAAAAAAAAAAAATCCACAAAAAACAACCCCTCCCCCCCAAGCCAGAGACAAATTCTGAGAAAGTGAGTGTAGTTCAGACCATTGTGTAATTTTTTGAAAGTTTACTTACATATTGGAGTTGTGAAACACATTAGAAAATAGACATTTCCCATCAAATTCCACTGCTCAAGAAGATTCATTGGGAAAGCTGCACTGGGAAGGTTTTACTCCACTTAATCATGTATTTGATTATGTATGCCATTAACATTTCTTTTCACTGGACGTGTTCCCTCAGAATTTGGGGGATTTGGTAGATGTCTGCTCTTGACTCTAAAATCACATCTCTTTGTTTCTCTTGTTTACAAGTCTTTGCTGCCTTTCACAGGTTGACACGTTGACTCTTGAGCAAAAGATATTCAGTGGCCCTTATCCCTACCACATTTGCATAATTCATGAATTCAGTAACCCGCCTAATGTCCGCAATAAGGTGCGCGTTCGGAGCTGGATGGACACAATAGCAAATATCAACCAGTGAGTACTTGCCCTTCAGTAGCTTACAGAAAAGGTATTTGATCCTTATTCAGCAGCTACAGCTTCAGTCAAGCTGTTGACTGGCTGCATTCTGTTAGCCAAATTAAAAAAAAAAAAAAAAAATTGTTTTCTAGCAAAGGTTGAATTCTAGATGGTGTGATGTAGAATTTCAGTGTCAAGATGTATCTAATACAAAACGTAGATTAGCCAAACCTAACCATACAGAAACCACTGTGGAATTCTCCAGTTCTATTCCATCCAGCGTTAATGCAATTGAACATTGAAGTAGTCATGATGGCTGAGGAATAGCTTTGAATCTGAAAACAAGCTTCTTCTACTAAAAAAGAGAAAGACTGATTTACTCCACAAAATAATGTTAGTTTCTGGGGATGATGACGTGCAATCAATATCAGCTCCTGCCTGAGGAACAAAAATTCCCAGAAGCAGGGAATTGTATACAGTGGCTCTCATCTAGCTGTTTTAAACCAGGGTTTTTGTTTGTCCTAGTTGTTCATTAAAATGACTCAGAAAACAGATTTACTTTTGAAGTTCTGTTCAGATGCAGCTGTGTTGGATTGCTGCTTACAGATGGAAAGCTATGCTTAAAAGGTAGCTTAATTGGTTTCCCATCTAAACGGTACATGCTCTCTGTGATTACTCTCAAAAGCGAAGGGATCGCATACTGAGTTTGTGTGAGGGTCTTAGAGGAGTGTTCCCATGGATTCAGGCTCATTAAAGTAAAGGTCGTTTAATAGGATTTCCCATTTGGTTTTTCTCCCTCCCACCTTCATATTTCCTATCACTACTGGCTGTAATCTCTTCCTCCTTCTCTCTAGAGAGCTTATTAAATATGAGTTCTTCCCTGAAGCTACACGAACTGATGAAGACCTAAAGAAATACACTAAGTATCCTTGGGGACGAGATATTTACACTCTAGAAGGTGAGTGTTTATAGAGAGCTGAAAGCTGATGATCAGTCTCTTGTTAAGATAAGCAACTTTGCATCAAGTTACAAGATACGCGTAATAATTTTTGTGAGGGAAGGGGAGGACCTTTGGCACAGAGCGGGGGAATTGAAGCAAAGAGGTGCTTTTCCTGCATTGGAGTGATCAATCTGCGTGATATCAGTGAATTTTACTTGATGAAGAGTGCTGATGCTGCGGGAGTGCCGCAGTCCTCTTTGTACTCTCATCCTGTGTGTCTTCTAGGCATTGTGGATGGCGCCCCTTACTCCATGATTACTGACTTCCCATGGCTGAGATCACTGAGAACAGCAGAGCCAAACAGCTATGCTAGATACGACTTTGAGGATGATGAGAGAAGTGAGTAATCTTTTTTGATGTGTTCAAAGAACTCTTAACTTGTTACTTGGTCCCAAACTGACAATGCATTCCTTTATTTTTCAGTTTTCTAATTATACTGTTTTTTGGTAGACTAGAAATAACTACTTGTAGCAGTGTTGGGAGCTTATCCTAAAAATTTGATGGGTTTGTAGAAGAACGAGTGCATTTAAAACAAACACAAAACTAATGTCGTGGTGTGTAGTCCCAGCAATTCCTGTTCTGTGGAGTTTACTGGCATTGCTTCTGAAGGCTTGGCTGGGCTAAATAAGGTAGTTTCCCAAAACTACCTTATTTAATGCAAAACAGATTCGCTTGTGAATTTCTTTATAGGAAAGATTCTAGTCTTTATTCTTGCATGCCTTCCACAGCTACTATTTATGCACCCCGAAGGAAAGGACAATTGTCTGCAGACATCTGTATGGAAACAATAGGAGAAGAGATCTCGGAGCTGCGCCAGATGAAAAAAGGTGTATTTCAACGTGTGGTGGCTATCTTCATCCATTACTGTGATGTCAACGGTGAACCGGTTGAGGATGATTACATTTGAGGGGATAGCCTCCCTGACCTGTCATCTCTTCCTAAACTCTGATTGACGCTGCTGGCCAAGAAAGCAGGTGGATTCTTTCTGAATGCAAAGCATTTTCTTGAAACACATACTTCGCAGTTGCTCTCACACAGTTTGGAAAAGAGTATGTAGTAAATGTATAATGAAAAGTAAAAATTGTATACTAAGATTTGTACATAGAGGAAACAAAAGAAAAACTTCCTAATACTGAGACTTTATTTCATATGTTTATACAATTTAATTTAAATTCCATTTTAATGAAGGCCAATAATTAGGAACAGGGAAGCATATTTGAATCTTTCAGCCCATACAATTCATAGCAGTATTTTTTTTTTCTTATAAACAAAATCCCATTTGCGGTGTTCAAAAAGAGTCATCAGAGTCTCTTTTTAATCTGTGCCTTTTTCTTGAGCATTTAAGAGTCCAGTCTGAGTAAACCTGTTGAGCACAATCTTTGTGTCTTGCGTGTATTTTTCAAAGAGAGAGAATTACGTTACAGCTGCTGCAAAGAAGGCCAAAAGCAGGAAAAAAAGTAGCAAAGTTGGTGATCTGTGGTAGTTTCTAGAATTCATTAAAAACATTTTTTGCGAAAGAAAAAACCCCACATTTAGCACCTTGGAAACAGAAGATACGTTCTAAAGTGTTTTGTACCATTAGATTTCCTTCTATTAGTGTATTTGACTCTGTAATACAAAAAATAAGTTGTTAATTGTTGGTTTCATTCTCTTTAACATAAACCTACACATACTAACTGGCTGAAACGTGAATTTTCCCTTAAGACAGGCAGGAAAAGGGATGTGTAATTGCTTAGTTATAGCTGTGTCAGTACAGGATCCATCTGACTCAAACAGTGAGCTTTCAGGCTGATTCATGCTAACTCATGAACACAGATTTTCTGTACAGTCAGTAAATGCTGCTGCTCTTTGTCTTTGAATACTTGTTTTTATTGTATATAGAACATCCCTCTGGTTCCCACAGTATCTGTAGGTATTTTGTGTACATGTCCAGAACTCGCTGCAAGTCTGGTATTCAGGTATAAAAATGCACAAGTTAGTATTAAACTAGCTGGCTGTGTGGTGTTAGTAACATGCCCTGTGGCATGTTACACCCTGTGGGTGTGGGAGACCCCTTAAAGGCTAATTCGCTGTGCTGTGAAACAGTGGCTGCATGCATACACAGCTGTGACCGCACAAATGCACCTTTAGATGTGCCATATCATCAACTATGGCCTGATCTATTGTTCACACTTTTTTAAAGTTGCAGAATTACCAGCCTAACAAATGACTTACTGTGGTAAACGCTGTAGAGCAAATTAGTTTATACCGTTATACATTTTTACACATTACTGTTAATGATTTTAATGCTTTGATCTTTGGTATAAATGTGACTAATGGGGGTTTCTATGACATTAGCTCTGTGGAATTGAAGAGGTGAAACTGTTCAACACAGCAAAGCCAGTGTTGGTTTTCTCTGCATCTGTCCCTCTGGAAATTCTTGAGGTAACGTGGAACTGGAAATACATTAGATAAGAGGAAGAGAATGGTGCCTAATGGAAGCAGCAAGCGATTTGGTACGGTAGCATTTTCTCACACGTGCTGTCTCATCTCTAACTGGAGGTGGAGTGCTAAATACCAGATAATGATGTGAATGCTGTTAAATTTGCTTTAATGCAGGATCAAAGTTAATGGTTTAGTTGTAACAAATATATTTAACTATAGATAATATATTCAGTGATACTCAGACAAAACATAATTGTGACCCTTCCTAGAAGTGTTTCAGGTAACCTGAGTCATCGATTCAGTCATGTTGACCATTTTAATACAGCATGTACAGGAAAATGTTACTGTGTTTCTGGAGTATTGCACCAGATTCTCCACCTGGTATCTCTAAGTTTAGCCTTTTGAAGAAGTATTTATACAAATAATGTACTTATTTATATCCAGTATTTCTTTCTGTAAGCGGTGCAAACTTGCAGTAGTTTTAACCTCTTAAACATTACACCCATTTTACACATACTGGTAATGTAGTGACTAAATTCATTGTGTCCATCTCATGGGAGCTCTGGGTGAGGGAGATCGTGTTGAGATTGTGCCTGGGATCTGGCCGGGGAACCTGCTGTCTTCACTGAGGTCAGTGTCTGAAATTGAGGAAAGGAGCAAAGCAGACGAAAAGAATTATTTTCCTACTCAACTGTCATTAGTTGAATAAATAATTATTACTAGAACGTGAACGGGTATAGTTCGTGTCGGCAGGAGCTGCTGTACAAACCGTAATTTGCCTGCCAGTCTCTGGCTTCAGTGACGTTCTGCTGGTGCTGGGCACACGCTCACTCAGCACTGCATCGGCTCCCGCTGAAAAGCTGTCCCAGTTCTCAAAATGTTTTGGTTTGTTTTCCACCATGAAGAACAAAAAGTTGCGGTTGTCATTTGGATTTCTGATTTCCTCTCGTGTGGATCCTTGAGTCACTGCACTAGGGGCTGCGTGTTTATATTGAAGGCTGCTCTGACGTAAGCCCAGATGTGCTGGTGGGCTGTGCAGTTGGCAGGAGTGGGTTCTTTTGCAAGTTATTTTTCATTTTGTCAGCTGAAGAGGGTTAATTAACTACATCAAACAACGTATCTGCAAGAGCGAGGGAACTGAAACCAGGTAATGAGCGTGAACTTGATTCGTAGACCTTTCATTCACCCGCTGCGTGATCTCTGAGTTTTTCACATCGCACTCAGTTTTTCCCCGTGAGGGGTTATGTCTCTTTCGCAGGACCTGGAAGGTCACCAGTCTTCGTCTCCCAGCTCTCCAAGCTGCATTTTTAAGACGGTTTGTTCGTCCAGTCCAGCTGGAAGGCGCAGGTTGGTTTCAGGCTGCCCTGCTGGCCTGGCTTTGGGGCCGGGGCCGGGGACGCCGCTCTGTCGCGGCGGGTCGGCTCGGCCGGGCTCGGGGCTGTCGACGACCGGCGCCACGCGCGGCTCCGGCGGGCGGCGCTGCCCGACAAGGCTCCCGGCGGCGGGCTCCGCCGCAGCGGCTCGCTTCCCACGCCCCTCTTCCTCCTCCTCCTTCGCCGCCGCCGCCTCCCCGGGCCGCGGGAGGAGCTGGCAGGGAACGGAGCGTCCCCGTTGGGCGCCCGGAGGGCTGGGGTAGCGCTGCGCGGTGTAAAGTGGCTTTGTCACCCCAACTGGTCTGTGCGGAACCGAGCCCCAGCTGAAACCGGTGTCTCGGGGGGCAGGTTCACACGCAAAGGCTGTTTGAGGAGCACTTTGGGTATAAAGCGCTATCTCTTGTCAGAGCTGCAGGTAACTTGATGAAATTCTAGTGTAAGTTTTTTGACCGCTTAGGGGAAGCTGAGGCTCGGAATGAAATCGTTTACGGTCAAGAATCATTCTCTTGTTTTGCCTTAAACGGAACTGGGCTTTTTGATTTCTTTCAGAAACAATTTTCACTTCCGTGTGTGAGATGCAAATCCTTTTCGTGACATGGGTTCATAACCTCTTCTTGAGCAAAGAGCAGTTGATATAAATAAATAAATACCCTTCTATCAGAGCTCTAGGTAAACTAAGTAAAAATCAATCACTTCCTTTCCTTCTTTTGGTGCTTAAGCAACCTGATTCTGGGAGGTCACAAAAGGTACAATAGAGTATATTTAGACATTTAAAAGTGTTATGTATTGTACCATGCCAAATCTCCTGCATGACACAGTCTCTTTTAACAATCTCTTTTAAGAGAAAAGGTGATACTTTACGTCTGTTTCATTTTCTTAAGTCCTACCTGTATCTCTAAAAAATTATATATACCATTTGGAAAACTGTCACCACATTTATAGAAGCAGATGTAGAGATGTTAGGCTTGAGAAATGTGGTTTGCAGCTTCCGGGTTGTACAGGGATATGATCTTTTGCATCTGAGCTTCACCCCATCTTTCCGTTTTGTTTCCTCTGTTCCTAAATTGCCGTGTCAAGCCCTGGAGGGCAAGAAAGGGTTTCCATTGGTCTGCCTACTTGTTCAACTTTCCTCAGGAGGCAGCCCAGGTGCCTTCTGTCTGCAGGTGACAAGCTTCCCTCCTCACACCAACGTCCAGTCTGTCACCTCTCTTTTGGTCTCTGGCAGGAGGAGCAGGCTGCTACCACTGCAAGTAAGATGGCTGAGTGATCCTGCTCTGTTCATCTTTCTACAACAGAGAAAACTCCAGTTGGGGCTTTTAGCTTTACTGTGCTCACGTGTGGCAGCTTTGGAATGAACTAGAACTATGAAATCCATTTACAGCCCACTTAACAAACAGTGATATTTGCATCTGGATATCAAAGCAAGGTGTTTGCTGGAGTTCAAAGGCAGCTTTGCAAACATTCAATCTGGTAGGTAAGGAAAATGACAAAGGAAACTCTGATATGATTGCCTAATTTCTGTCCCCTGCTTCCTTCACGTGCTTTGCGTGCCTGTGGCTTCAGGGAAAAAATTAAACAGGAAGGATTATCTTCCTTAGGTTAGCTCTGACTTAACAGTCCTTGCTCAACAATACATTTCCTGGGTGGGTTATATCCTTGCTAGATTTATGTGCCTGTAGTGCAGATGCAGTAGTCAGAGGGGTCTCCTCTTACAGTCCGTGAGGAGAAATAAGCGCTTCCAGGGCCTAATCTAGATGGCCAAAAGCAAGCATTGACTAGCTCTCCACTAACTGGAAAGCAAATGAGATGGCTTGTGCCACCTCACTCTTCAACACCCTTCAACTGCTTTGTGCCTCTTTTTCCCCACAGCAAGCAGGGGTAAGAGCTTTTCCTGAAAGGGGAGGTGCTCATCACGGCTGTGAGTTGCTCAAGTGCCTGAGAAATGTCATCTATAGACAGAGAGTGCAGAAGGTAAATAGAGAAAGCACTAAGCGTGCTTGGGTTGTAGGCACTGCAGAGAGGGGAGCACAAAGCAGCATGTCTCGGAGATGGGAGGTATGCCGGTTCTTGCTTTTTTCTCTGATTTAGGAGAAAGGCAAAATTAGCGTTTGGGTTTTGAAAAGAAAAGGATTTTGAAGGTATGTTTTTATTTGAGGGAAAGCTATAAGCAGTTGATGGAGATAGTAATTTTCCCTCTGCCTTCACTCTAGTCTCTACGCTTGTCAGCCTGTTAGAAGCAGCTGCAGACTCCTGTCCTTGCCCGTGATTCTGCTCCAAGTTATTGTTTCAAGCAATTCAAGCTTAATCCCTGGTCAGGGCGAAGACAGGGCCTTTATGTGTACACGTGTGCGCTGCATGTGATAACAGGGCAGCCAAAACTAGTGCCCTATCAACTGGAGAGTTTTCATTAGCTCATTAACAGTCATTACGTGTTGAGATGAGATACGCTTTCTTGACTGCAGACTTGCTACAGAGCAAAATCACCAGCTTTGTGTTTGCAGGGAAGAACTTCTGCTTCCTATGGTATGACATCTCCAAAGGAGTTACCTAAGCTGGAAACGTGCCATTTAGTATGAGGGCACATATGAATGCGTGGGTGTACGTTGTTTGTGACAAGGGGTAAGGAGACATTTCAGTGTTGGGAACTACCCAACCTGAGCTGTGGGTGCTGACCTTGGTTTAGCCACTCCAGCTGTATCACACTCTTCCAAAGAAAGGTGAGGCAGGAAGATGAAACACGTTAGCAAAGCAGCACAAGAAGCGCTTATCTTTTCTGGAAGTATCACCCCAAAACCTGGCTTCATCCCAGAAGAAAACCTTTGGCTGGGAGCTTTCAGTACAATGACTCACTGTTTTGAAGTGCTTCATTTATGGAGACCCACAGCAACTCCCAGCTTTCAGGAACAGGTCATTCTGAAGAACAGGTACCTGAGAAATGGAAGTATTTATGGTAAGGAAGGTGCTTGCACAACAGCCACTTCCAAGAATATATTCAGCATCATAACAAGATGGGCTGATAAAAAATATCATTGCTTCCACAGGACAGATGGAGCAAAAGCAGAAGCAGAGAACAGGTCAGCTTTCTCCTTCAGCAAGTATTTTGCGTGATGATCCGCAGTTTGGATGTGGGCCTTTACAAACAGAGCCGTAAAGGACATACGAAATGCTGTGCATTGGAGGTCTGGTATAGAAGAGGGAGGTGGCAGGGTTTATCTGCTGCATATAATTGTGCTCTGTGGATAAACTACCAAATTTGTGGCTGAACTAGAGGTCTCCAGGCACGAGTCTGAGCGTGATAGTGAGAAGGTAGTAACAGTCCCCCTTTGGCTGCTGCTGTTTGTTTGCGGAGGGGGGCAGGGGCCATCTTTTAGGGTTTATTAGATGAGGGCCACGCTTCTGCTGTAAAAACGAGCACCGACATTTTCATGCAGTTTCCTAAATATAAGATCATGTTTCTTGATGGTCTACGCTGGCCAGCTCTGCAACTGAGGTGCATTTCTGCTTGAGGATATTTCCCGATGTAGTTTAATCTCCCTACCTATCTCTCAGTCTCTTCCCCCTCCAGGAGCAGAGAGAGACAAAAGTCACAGATTTTACTTTAAAGTTGGACTCTGCGTTTGCTGCGCTCCCGCTTCCAACTTGTTAGCTGGGCAAGGAAGGGAGCAAGCAAGTGGAGTTTATTGGTTTAAACACGCCCGGTCTAGCAAAGGGCAAAAGCTCTGGCAGTTTGAAATGGGAAGTATGTTGTCCACAGGGAGCCAGCGCTGGCGACGCGGCACTCGGTGTAGGCTCGCAGGGGTAGATCATTCCTCTGTTGGCTGCTCTAAGCTTAGGCAAGAGGAGCACAGATGTTCACAGGTTGAATTTCTGTATGAAGATGCATTGCCAGTAATGATCTTGGGACTGCCGTTGAGGGCTGTAAAGGTGGTAGCAAGTGAATTGACTCTTTCAAAGAGAGTAATCGCCGAGTGTAATAGTGGGGCACAGTCAGGGAAATTGATATGGAGTAAATGTATGTGCATTAATCTATATAGTCCTTAAAGTAACCTCTGACAACTAATAGCTGATGTTCAGTCACTGGCAGTAGTTATTGCAATAATGCTCTAGACTCTCCTTCGTGTTTTTGTGTTCTTACAGATAGAGGGATGCCCTTGAATAGGGCTGGATTTATAGATTAGTGATATGAAGATGACCGTTGATATGGTTTGACAGCCCTTTCAGATACCCGTTATGTCAAGAGCCCTGTTTGGCAGGTGGGATTCAGCTGTCAGGAATACGAAAACAGATTCATTACTCGACCTGCTGGAAAAAGATTTACTTCTGATATGCTGTCTGGATCATTGCCTGACTGAAACACACCCCATGGCAGCTGGAGGTCCTCATTTGGGGCATCTTTAATCTTGAGTTGGAAGAAAGCTTCAAGGAAGTCAAGCATGCTACTTAGTCAGCAAGGAAATAAATTTTCCTTTTGTACCGAAGGACTGGGAAGCCCAAACCATGACAATCTCTTAGAGAGCACGGACCTTGGCAACTGATGTGTAACGAACATCATCTAGCGTTGCATTTCCATTCTGTTGTGGTCCAGGAAAGATATTTAGGGTTTCTTTGTGTGGTTTGTTTTTTTTTTAACCATTGTTTTCAATAACTTCAGAAGATCAATGAAAATCATTTAAAAACGACAGAATTCTGTAAATTACCAAATAATATATGCTAAAATAATGTTAAGCTTTTCTGCTAAATCTTTGAAATCCTTTAAGTAACAAGCATATATTTGACAGGAAATCTACTAGATTTCCTAATAGCATAGGCAATTTCGGTTCAGTTTGACAGGAAGTAGTAGAACTCAGATATTGGGTGAATTGTAGTTAAATTATATCTGCTTTTTTAATTAGATGAGAAAGTTCCTGTGATAAAGTGAGTCTTTATAAGATGCTGAGTGAACATGTGATTATTTTGGATTCAGAAATATTTAAGCTATAGAAAAATTCAAAGAACAAAAAGCTTTTGTATATTTTTATTTAGTTCATATTAGTAGAAAAAACCCAACAGATTTATTGCCTTTTGGCATGGTAGTACTCAGATGGCTCAGGAAACCCAATGCAGAGAAAAAGATTGGATCCTAAACTACTGAAGGATTTACAGCTGACAGCTACAGAATGAAAATGCTGTCCTTGGCTTTCGCTTTTACGAAGATGGGTGAGGAAAACTCTTCAGAATGACTCAGAGTCTGCCGTATGTGGGCTGCCTGCTCCAAGAAACTATCATTTTACTGGCATTGTTATGTATTTTTCATCCGTGCTAGGAATTAAATGGACACAATTTGGACCCAATTGGTTAGTTCTGTTGCACACTATTAAGTCAGACTGATGCCAATAAATACCTTAAATACCTTTTGATTCTTCCTCACCTTTGCTGAGCAGAGCCATTTTTGAGTGTGTTCCATTCTAAAAGCCCCAGTCCTTTGGTTAGATGATTTTTGAGTTGAAGATATTTGTTAGTAATACCTTAATTGCGGAGTATTTTGAGATGCACAGAAGCATGTAAGTACAACTAATACATTATTACTGATTGTTCACAGAGCTCTTGATCCCATTTAGGGGACAGCAGGAGAAGGCAGGGTAAAATGAAAGCCATTTTGAAGTGTGCTGAAGTCAAAGGCAAGGTGAGTATCTTAGCCCTCGGCTCTGACTCATCTTCAAGATTTTGGTGGTTACCTAACACATTTCCAATGTACGTTCTCCCTGAAGCGTCCTTTGTTGTAACAGAGACTCACGGAGTTTGCAAAGAGAAGGAGACTCTGTGGAGCCAGGGATTCATACGGCTCAAAATCAAGATGACCCTAACAATAGTTTTCATTGCTCATGTGAGTCTGTTTTGACTGCATTCTGCCATCAGGACCAGCTTCTTGGGGCCCCTTGAACCTGAGAATTCCTCAGGCAGACGTGCTAGGCTCAAGGTGTGGCTCCTATGATTGCAAGTAAATCAACCAGTAGTGAAATAAGCTTATTAATATGACAGTATCTCTGTAAGCAAACGGTGATTGTGTGTGCCCGGCTATCTGCTTGTGGCTGGAAAGGAGCAGAGAGCAGAGCATTGAGAAAGAGGTAGTCAGTGTGCCGAGTTTGTTTCTTCTGCTCAGGTCCTCTGCAGGTGCACGGCCTCTCTTGGAAGCATACGCTCCTCTGTGGAGATTGGGGGGAACTTTAGCCTTCAAACAAGCTGAATGTGGAAAATGTAGATTGGAGCCAGGCACCGTGTGGGCGAGAAGCGAGTAAGGGCTTCCCACACATACCTGCTCCAGTCCCTCTGTTTGCACCGTCAGCCCCTTCCCAGCTCTGGAAACGCACCGCAACTGGAGTGCAGGCACAACAGCAACGTGCTGTGGTGTAATGCAAATAGAAGCCATTACCTTCATTTTTAAGCCACTGTGGTAAATGTTTTCATTTCTTATTGTGCTTAGACAGGTATTGGATTCTGCAATAGAAGCAGGTCACAGATTACATTTCTGAACTATATGAAAAAGGTTCTAAGAATTCATTGGAAGCATTTTTCTAATTGTTCTGCTGAGATACTGTTTCTCTTTTTTTTTTTTTATTGCCCTCTCCAAGACTAAAAACTGAAATATATTGAGTGTTGAGAGAACTGTGAAGGATAAATGTGGAAGGGACGTTTTCCCGTAAGAATTCATTTATCTGCGTGGTGTTTATGAGCACGACCTGCTGGTACACTTGGGCTGCAGCTGTATCTCCATACATCTCACTAAGCACCACAGCTGCTGACTGCCTGGAGCACTGACATTTACAGAGTGTGTATCGTTCGTTTTGTTTCACACTTTGGCACTGAACAGCCACAAAGGCACGTGAGAGATTTTGTTCGGCGTAGAGGTGTTGAGATCTAATAAGTTTGCCATCAAATTTGTAGTGGTAGTGGACCCTTGTGTTTCCAGACTGCATGAGCATGCAAACACAGCAAATGTAATTCCCTGCACTATAAATAGGAGATGAAACTCCTGTGAACCATTTTTGAAGAGTGCAGCCACCAAGAGTTTCATTTGTCAGGAAGTCCTAGCTTTTTGTTTTAGTTGACCACTCAGCCTTAACTGCTTTTTCCTTACATTTTTTATTTGTTCTGTAGTTAGTAAAAATACATGTCTTCTGTGCCTGATGCCTCCATTCCAGCTGTGCTGTGCAAGTTAGGGAGGACATTCTGCCACATATCCTGTTCGCCTCACTCTGAAAGAGTTGAGACAAGACCCTTGTTCCCCAGTGCTCGATTGCTGTAAGAGGTTTGGGGTTTTTCCTCTCAAGAAAGAAATGTTCTACTGGACTAGTTATCTCCATGCAGTTAACTGTCTTGGCATATTATCTGCCCGATTCGATTACTGAAGATACTTGAGGATTCTGCCAAGCTTCACCTTGTACTTGGAGTTGTAGGCTTGTAGTGCAGCCTGTATCTGATGACCTTGTTCTTTGATTCGATAGCAAACTTGAGTTAATTCCTTTAAAAAAGGACTTTCTTGGTGACCCTAGCATTTGAAGGAAAATTAAATCCAGACACTCTTTTCAAATTATTTTCTTTTTTGAGTTGCCATGAAATTTGACAACTATATGCCAGTGTGCAACCAGCTGGTTACCTGTTAGTATTATTCTCTGACCCTTTTGCTTGGGACTTGTGGCATCTTTGCCGGTTATGTGAGAATAATTCCATTCCATCATTTACCTTGCACAGAAGTAACTGCTGTACTATTTGCATAGCTGTCATGGACACTTTTGGAGAGAAAACGTTTTTGTTTTTAAAGGTTTTTAGCAATGTGTCTGGAAGGTTCTGGGGAGCTTCCTCAAGGTGATACAATCCTGGAAGCCCCCCCTATGGAACACCCACAGGGATGAGCGCTCTGAGAAGGTGGCCGCCCATTGGTGGAATTCAGATTTTGCTCCAACACAACATTCCTTTCCCCATGTCCTTGCTTTCTCTGTTGAAGTTCTTGGAGCTCTGAGACTGAGAAATGCACCTCACACGTCTTAGCTCATCGTGACAACACTGGGAAGCACAAGGTAAATGAATCATGTAGGGCTGCTATGCATTGCGGGGCCAACTGCTTGTGGCACATGTGCTAAAGTGAAAATTCATCCAGTGGAATTCCATTTAATGACAAACAACTCTTGCTTTGGTAAATAATTTGAAATTCTGTGCTTTATTTGGAAACATTTGTATTATGGGGATGCAGGTCTCAGAATTCTATGCAAACAGCTACTAGAGGATTGTTATACTAAACATGTTTCCAATTAAACACAAAAATAAAAATAATGAAATGAAACCAGTACCTTTGTCAAATTGGAAACTGCTCAGAATTGTTCATTTTTGAAGAAAAAATTGTTTAACTTTTGTTATTCATGGTGAAATCAGAGTTCAAGGTCTTGCAATTTTACACATGATGAATGTTTGGGATTTTTGTAAGTTATATTAAATGTTTGAAAATAGGTGTTGTGAGAGATGCTTACGTCAGTTTGAAAACCTTGATGTACATTATATACTGTTTAACAGTATTTTACATTTATGTAGGTTCCTCTAAAGAAGGAGGAGCTGGAGCTGTGGATGAGGATGATTTTATTAAGGCATTTACAAATGTTCCTACCATACAGGTAAGATGCTGTGTATACTCATGTTTGTTTTCAGAAATATGCGATTTGCAATACTGTATGTTAGCCTGTTTTTAAAACTTCTTTAATTTTACGGTCTTCTAAGCAGTCTCGTTACTTTTTCTTCTTTCTAAATTTACAGTCTCCATGGAAAGCTCTTTACTTTTTCCAGTTAGTTACAAAAAACTCCACCTTTTCTTTACTGCCATACTAATTATTAATACAGTGTTTCAGCTAAAATCCATTATTGCTTCTCTCAATCTTTTCCAGGGAGCTACTGAAAATAAATTTAAGTTTTAATTTTAATTGGGAAAAGATTTCTGTAACGTTTGGAAAATTTAGGACTGCAATTTCATGGGATAATCAAGTACTAATAATACAGGCAAATAATTTTAAAAAATAAGAATTGTATTTTCAAATGTCTCTGAATTGTAATGATGTGTGTCTGGCGTACATGTCATCTCTAATAATGCTTAAAAAAGTCTAGGGCCTTATTTGAATACTAATGAGCCTGTTGGATTCTGAGTTCTTAGTTGAAAGATCAGATTTTAATTTCTATTCTTTGCACATACCTGGGTATTTTCAGACTGTTGAGTCGTTTAACACGCTTGTATCTTCCTAGACCTATTTTGAATAAGTTTTCCTTGAGCAGCTGAGATGTGGAAGGCAACCAAAAAGTCAGCCATAGTTCCCAAACACCAGAAGGATTTTGTATGACTCCCTTTTCTTGATACAAACTTTTGTTCTGATTTTATTTCCTAAGATGATAGTGTAGTTATTTGTTAGATCTTCTTCTGTAGGCAGCAATACTGTCTGCTTTTATGAAGTAACACTTTATCTCCATGGTTCCTGTCACACTGAAGAAATCTTTGTCTTACACTGTAAGAGCTTTAAGTTTCTCTGCCTCTCCAAACTATGTTAAGAATTCTTCAGAGGGCAAAAATATGGAGCTCTTAATATTATTTATCCCCATTATGTTGAACAGAGCCTTATTCCACAGCACAGAACACGTGCTGCCTGTCGTTCGATGCCTTAATATTTGCAGTCCCCAGCAGAGTTCTCTAAGCACTCAAGATGCTTAATAAAATTGCAAGAACAAAAGTGGGATAAATGTGTGTCATTGGCAAGCACATGTGATTGTCTGTCTGACTGCTGGATGACCTAGGAAGGTAGGTCATTCCTAAACTGCGAGAAATGGAGGAGAAAGACCTACTTGGCTTTACTAATCTCACCGAGTTGAGGACACAGTGGAGAAATGTGTAACTGACCTCAAAATAACCTATTTGTTTCATGGATGAGAATGTAATGAGAATTCTTTTCCCTCCTAACCAGGCAAAAAAAGGGTGGTTTTTTGGTATACTTAAGAATAATGACTTCTTGCTGTGCAACTTCATGCTTCTGGTTGTGGACAATCTCTGATCTCTGAAAAATGGCAGATCTCGCGTTCTGTGGCCATGTTAATTACTAAGGAAGACAAAAATTTCTGTACTAGACCCTGCGAAGAAAGAATGTTTATGACCTGTAATTTGCCAAATTTGCTAAAAGCAAATGGCAGAATGAGGAGAGGGAGTTGTTTGTACATTATTGGATCCATTCCTGTGTCTTTCTGTTTTCATTACATTTGTGGGTTTTAGTAATGGCTTCAGTGAAAGTATGGAAGGGAACTATATTACGGGAAAACAGATCTAGTTTTAAACCAAAATTAAGTGCATCTGGAATAATCAAATAAACTGAGGTTCCTTACAGTGTGTGTGTTTTTTTGAACAAATTCTTAAAAGCCTCCAATGGTGGATCTGCCTTTCCAGTAACCTGTTCCAATGGCTGTACTTGTCATTAATTTTTTAGGAATATCATATTCTTTACTCATGGTCTAGCTTGTAGTCCTCATATTGGAAATAATTTCCATCTATATAATTATTACTCTTACTTGTGTTTGAGTTTTTAATTTTTCTATCTTTGATGTTGCACTTACCTTTAATGATGAGTGTCTGTGTTGCCCTCTAATGGATAACAGCAGTTTATGAAGAAGATGGGTGATTCTGAGATATGATCTGATGGATCTGTGTGCTAAAAAAAAAAATGCTTAAGCACACTGATGACATAATTGCACATTCAATAAAGGTTTAGGTAAGCTTCCTCCTTCAATCTAAAAGAATTATAAATTACTTTTCCACCAGGACATACATCCACCTTTCACACTTAAAAAGTTATTTAAAAATACCTTTTTAAAGACACCTACTTTCCTGAAATGGAAAAATTATTTTCCCTACTGTATTAGTAGTAAGAAAAAGGAAAAAATTAAGATTAGTAAGTTTGCTTTCCTGGAAATTCACCTCTGAAATCTTCAGGTGTACAAGTCCTAAACAACAACACATGCTCAAAGAACAGCAAAGCGTGCATCAGAACAACCAAAAATTGTGATGAAAAGAAAATTTTAATTCAAGACATGTTTGGGATTTTGGGTTTTGCTTTTGGGATTTTTTGGGAGGACTGAGAAGTTGCTTTGTATGCGGGTTTTTTGTTATTTTTAAATACACACATACGCACTCTGGCATAAATCAAGTGAGAAAGCCTTTTTTTATGGTGAACACATAAATTTCTGTCTTTCAGGAGAAAAGACAGGTGCTTACCTGTGCATCTTTGCTGCATGGGATACATGATATAAGTGAAACAGTGAGAAAGCGTGGTACGTATGCATTGCCCGCTTACTGTATGGGAGAAGGGGCGGAGAGTAAGGAGAGGAGGCAACACGAAGTCAAAGCTGGAGCATACAGCTCTCCTTCTCCCTGGCACTGGAATGAGCCACATGACTTGCTGTGCTGGAAAGGCTGGCCAACATGAAATGACATAATCCAATTAAAGGCTTCAATGAAAAGGTACCCGTCTTAAAATTAGTTAGCCCTTTATTCTTGGGGAAAAGTATACTGGCCTGTACCTTTCCAATGAATGTGTTTGCCACTCTCGTAACAACAGATCTAAAAACTCAAAGAAGTGCCTGAACAGGCAGAACAAAAAGTTGTAATTAATATTCATGTCTCTAATATGCTTGCAAAATAAATAGTAGCTTTATTCTTCCCCCCGAGACAAACAAATATGTAAAATAAAAGTGTGTTTATCTGTCGAATAAGGACATTTGCAAAGTTAAAGTATTCTGTATAGACAGCAAACGTGCAGGCTAACTAATCCTAAACTTCAAAAAAACAGAGGTGGTTCAACTAACCATCTGTCATTACACAGATGCTATGTTAGTTTTATTAGCCCCTAAAATAACGGACAAAAATCAATAAAGTTTAAAAATTGTACAAACCCTAAAATGTAAATATTAAAAAAAAAATCAATACTTAAAAAATTCAGCTCTTAAGTCTCAACTTTTCTCTTCTGGGTCTCAGCTGATGGAGGCCCAGATGGATTCAGTGGGCTGAGCCCAAAGGGAGGGTAATGTAAATTGCACTCATTTAAGAAAAAGCCAGTTGATGAGGCTCTGGATTTTAGTTTCCCGCTGAGCACTTACGATATTAAATGCCTTGGGGTTACAGCCCCTTAGAATTGTTTATAGTGTTTTTGACATTAGGAATGCAGTAGTTGAACTTGTCTGTACTTGGTCAAAGGATTACGTGTTGTGTGGGTAAGGTTAAGAGCATGCACTATTCAGTGGAAGGCTGAGGAACACTTGAGAGCGATACTTCTAAGAAATTTATCATCACAGCTCGGTCTGAGAAGGTAAGCAACAGCAACAAAACAGCTTATCAAAATCCGTGTGCTCTGGCAGACATGTCAGTTTTGAGTCTGTAGGCAGTACTGTCTGAAATGAGAACTTTGTAAAGCTCTGCAGTTGCTTTTGTGGAGGAGAGTCGAGCCTTACAAAAGCATGAGAAGTTCTTTGAAGGCATCTGCATGTGTGTGACTAGTATATACCTTGTTAGCCGAGCAAAAGGCTTTCTCCTGAATTGGGAAAGAGCAGGCTGAGTTCTGTCTTTTTTTGGGTAGTTTCTGCAGCAACAGTGACTTGGTAAACAGAATTGGTAAACATACCTACAAAGAGATCAAGAAGGGAAGGGACAGATTGAACAATATTTTCCCTCTTTGTGCAGTATAGACTTTTGACTTGTATACAATATAAAGACAAGGCAATTACTTCACACTGTTTTGGTGTGCGTATGTGATCATGCAGTGGAGAAGGAGAAAGATTAGTGAAAGAGAAGTGAATGTGCTTTTAGAGATAACTTTAAAAAAGCATCACCTGCCAAAAAAGCCCCACATAACCTTTTTTTATTACCAGGCAGAGAGGCAATAAAACAATTTTCTGGGACTATTAATTGACAAGAAAAATGGTCTGCAGAAGTGAACTAGTTGATGAGACGAGGGAAGTTGGGAAATGCTGTGTGCCTGGACTAATGGATTTTAAATAGTAGTCTGTCCTTCCTCTTTTTCTCTTTAAAGTAATAAATTGTTACTGCTTAGATAAAGGATTTTCTCTTATTTCTCAAGATGCATTATTGGATGGTGTTAAGGTGCTAGAAAATCTGTCATGTAGTCCATGCTATTTTCTGATTTTAAAAGTGACACTTTAAGGCAGACTAAAGAAAATAATGTCTACTTATTTAGCAAAGGCAACTTCATCCCCTTTTAATCTTTGTAGTGTTCAGGAATGCACTATGAGTGCTTGAAATCCAAACATTTTCTATGGTTTGTATATTCATGGCCTGTATGTGTCAATTTCAAATGTTTGATTTCTGTAAGCTTATTCCCTTGGCAGAAAATTGGTAAGTAATGGATGGGAACGCAAAGCACTTTTCCCCCTTTGGGGGGGGTCACTTGGGTATTTATGTAACAATAATAATGGATGACGTGTATAAGCTGTTAATAGTAGGCAGGTTTTTTGCCACTAGTGTCACAGGATCGCTGTAGTCTTAATATTTTATCAGGTCGCAAAGAAACATGTATTCTGAGCTTCACAGGGGTTCACTGTGTTCTGACTGACAGAATGGGTTAGTTTTGACTAAAGCAATTTTGATAAGAACACCTCTTATGAACTGTTTATATAGTTTTAAAAAAAAGTTCTTTGCTCATATGGAAACTATGTTTTAATGTTTAAAAATCAGGTTTTCTGGTAACCTTTTGACTTACTTTTCCTGAGCACATACTGCATATTGATTGTGATTATTTTGGTACTCTGAGGCTTTCTTAAATGTTGGGAGTATTTTGGGAGGGACAGATGAGGTTATGAATTGAGCGGATGCAGCTGTTTGTGCCACCTAGTTTAGCATGGTGCCCTTGTGCTACATTCTTTCTTTTCAAGGTTTTTTCCCCAAAAAATTCTGCTCTGACCAGGGCATTCTCCCTTTTAGGAGCTGTACAAGTTTGTGTAGCAGAAGGGTGTGATCTGGGTGTAAATGGGATTTCTCCCTCTTCTTAGCCAGTCAGGTGCTCGTTCTCTTTGTGGCAGGACTTGCTCCTCTACTGTCTGGAGGGAGAAGAAATAGGTAGTTATAATTTCTTCTTTCCCTTCCAGTTGCCATTGGCAATTACGATGGATGGTGTTGGAGATACACATGTAGAAGTGCGTTATGTACAGCATCTCCTTACAGCATCCTTGAGCTTAGGCTGTCAAAATCTGTTAGATGTGCCTGTACCGTACTGCAGGCAACATGTCCAAATTTTGCTAGGTCATCAGCTAATTAAAGTGTATGGCCTTTTCTGCACTCTTCCTTGCAGCTTCGCTTTTGTGAATGCAGCTTCCCACTGGTGACAGGTTTATTATGTCTCTGAATTTTACTTTGTAGTACGACTGTGACTTGGTTTCTATCCAAAGTCAGATGGCCCATGGTTTTAGTGTTAGGCTAGGTTTCCAATCCGCCTCTGGAAGAAGTCAGCCTGTTGTTGCTCTGCTTCCATCTTTCAGCACAAGCAACCTCAATGCATCCCTGGCTTTGCTTGCCTGGGCCCATGCTCTGCTAACAAATGTCATCCAAGATCTCAGAAATGCTCTGGAGCCTAGAAAAATACAGAAATATGGAAATACAACTGTGTTGACAGATCAGCCTCCTGAAGGTAGTTTAGCAAAGGCCCAGCCAGCCAATTTCTTATTAGCTCGCTGTTCTGCTAGCACATTATGTCTGGCGAGGAAAAGTGTAATCGGTTGTAATCCAAGAAAACAGCTACAGCAGGCATCGTGCTTAACACTTCTGAGGCTTACTGCATTCAAAAAACTGTAAAATGTTCCCAGACCATAAATGTGGTAGTGTGATAATTTGCTGATGAGTACTAGTATATTTATGCGAAGGAATAAATACATGGTTATTAGAGTGAATCTGTGAGAGATGGTGGGAAAGAGGTGGAGAGGAAGGAAGGAAGGAAGGAGCATCCTTTTTTGGTCAAATTCCCTGGGAAACTCAGAGAAACAGAACTGCACAAAATTATGTCTGACGCCTCATTTGCACATGCCTGTTTTGAGTTTGATGCCCATAGCAGTGACATCTCTTGGTGTAGATAGTGAGGCATGAGGTGGACACAGCAGAGGTAAGGGAGAAAGAGGGCTCAGTAACAACGGAAGCAAAAGCGTGCACGAGAACTTGATGCAGGAGGCAGGATTGTTCTGGTAGATAAACGTCAGGAGCTTGTACTATAACCCAAGAGTTCATCAATATTTTCAAAACAATGGGGGCAGATTCTCCCTTGTTGTTTTAGCTGTTTGAGGCAGGTGGAAAGTATTACTTAGTAGGATCTTGTGTGTGAAAACAGTGCAAGAAATGAGCATGAGCTGGAGTTTACTGCAATGTATGTAGAAGATTTTTTATTTTTAGAAACAGCCAACACGTTACACATTATTCAGCACAGGCAAAGACTCTGACACCACTAGCCAAAATGGTCAATGGGATGATGAATTCAGAGGCTACAGGAGCAGCTACCTTTAGCAAAGGAAATCAAGTACAGCTCCTTTCCATGCGACAGCTTCTTTTCCATAGAAATTCTAACGTTATTGGTGATGGACAATGTCATTTGCTGGGTTCACAGAAGCATCGCTCAGATAATCGACTTATTAAGCAGGAGTTGCCAGGTGGTTCATGACAGATTTGATCTGAGCATTTCATGCTCAGTCCAGTGAGCAATTAGCCAGAGATGACGCAGAACATGGACATTCATGTTTGGTATTTCATTCAAATATGGTGCTTGAAATTGGATCCTTTTTTCCAATCAGAGCTGTTGACCATTTTGGCTAGTGAGCTACTGATCCCATTGGTAGAGCCTTCTGAACATTGCCCATGAGTAAAACTCAGTGTTGAGAAGTTCATTTTAAATTAAGAAGAGAAATATTACTAAAGCACATAAAAATATAGGAGAAAGCACTTCAAGGACAACAGTGGAAACAAAGAACACCATCAATATAACATCCCCATGCTGCAGGTTCCATATCACTTTGAGAAATTTCACACCAATATTTTGATGCCTATAGATGGGGACAGAGGAAAGCTTTTCTGTTATTTAAGAAATTCGATACTTAAGGTGAAACCGAGATAACCTGTTCCACAGTCTTGCATACCCAAATCCAGACAAAACCCAGCCAAGCAGTGCCACGGAGATCATAGGACTGAAGGATTGCAGTGGCCCTGGATGGATTTTTTCCAAAACTTTCAATAATGGCCTATTTTTTTTTTTTCACCCACTGCTCTGTTTTGGTGTTAGCAATAGAGTTGAATTGATAACAAGGTCTTTTTGAAACAGCCCTGTAAAAACAGATCATCGCCATACTGTTCCTAATGATGAACTAAGAATTGGCTCAAACATCTCACCCTCTCTTTTTGAATAGCTCATGTTCTGCCCCTCAGCACCTGCCACCACATACACTGCTAGCTTGTCTCTTTCTAACTGCTAGCAATTTTCTGCATTCATAAGCGTCTGTCTTCTAATTAGGGCTGTTTCTGTCCAGTGTCCTTTTGAATCCTGAAGGAAAATGATGTGAAGCTTTATCAGTGACATTTATGTGGAAGAAGTATTTAAAGATATCAGACATCATGGCATGGAAGCCAGTTGTTCTTATCATGCACAATTTTTTTTTTCCTACTGAGCAACATTTTTGATTGTTCAAAGCAGGATTTGTTTGTTTGTTTACAGTAAATACCTGTCACATAGCAACAGAAATATTACTAAATAATAATACATACAATGTTAAGCTCCTAGGTCTAGAAGCTTTCAATGAAAAAAACCACCTGTTCCTGATAAATAATAAATAATGTCACTTTTTCTTTTTACATTAAAAATATCTGTACATGATTACACAATATAACAAAGTACAATTTTATTTTCTAGGCTCAGGGTGGCATCTCTGGGTTAGATCTTCATCTAAAAAGAGTAGAGGCTTGTAGTCTTGATCCTGCATATGTCCCACTGCATGAAAATCATTTCCCCAAAGTTGGGATGTCTACAGCCTTGCCTACCCTTTCCATGCAAAGGTGGAAGCAGCTCACAAGGAACACAGCAACATCTACATGCAGGAAGCAGCTAAGGACTGAGGTCGTTGCAAACAGAGATGTGCATGTGGTGATATTTGTAAGTCTTGAAACTTCTTGCCTCTACTGGAAGAGAACAGAAACAAATAGAAAAATAAAGATGGAAAATGTAAGTAGAACTCTGTCTTCCTAGTGTAGCTAGAAAAGTTTTTTAGATGGTATATTTTTGCAAGATGGCACTTAGTGATCTATTACAGACTGGCTCTGTCTCTTGGCCAGCCTTTCTTCTTGGTCAGAATGCCCAAAGTTTGCTCAGATGAGGACAGCACTGGCAGCTTCCCTGGGGTTTGATGGCCACATCCTGTCCATTGGCCTCCGAATGGCAGAGGATGACCACTGTCTTTTAGCAATTGGCCTGGATTAAAGCAGCGCTTGCAGGGACATCCGTTAGCAGTGAAATGTCTCTGTATGCCCTACTCCAGCTTGTTAGGCACTACATACGCTCTATGAGTCTTCTACCAATGAACGTGGCCAGGAAACACAATAGAAGCATTTACAAAGAAAGCTCTGCAGGGTAGAGTGAATCAGCAGCTCATGCTGACCTTTCACCAGTAACTATAATCAAAAGGCAAACATTTCCTCTTATTTTGCTAAAGAAAACACGGTGCTGTTTCTCTCCTGACAGCATCCATTCACTGGCGGCCAGGATCTTGCGCAGATAACGCAGGCATTTAGTCTCACATCACAGTAGGGCTTTATCCAGAACTTGTAATCTTTAAGATCACAGGACAGAGAGGTGGTTTGTACACAGGTGGCAGCTGGAAGGGAATGACAGAAGTCCCTGCACTGGGTGGTTTGTACCTGTGTTCTCTGCTTACATTGACAGAAATTGGCTCACTCCTGGAGTACGGCTCTAACACGCTCGTATAGTCCAGCTGTCCTGGCAGATACAGGAAAGTCTCCTCAGCTGTTTTGCTCATGTACTGTCCCGTGCCCCCATTGACCTACACACATGCAGCTGGATATTCATATGAAGTCAGTGCAGGAGGCACCACAACAATGCAGATGAATGAGTTTTCATCAAGTCCTGCTGTTTGTGAATCCTTTGGGTATCCTAAAAGGAATCTGTTCCTTCAGCTGGGTCATTCTTCTTCTAGGACTGTGACTAGCAACAGGACTCCTGGGATTCAGGGTCATTGTGGACGGGAAGTTTCTCATTACGTAAAACAGTGTACCTGGGAGTGGAAACATGTAAAGATTTATTAGTGCTAGTTAAAAGGATAAGTTTATATAAAATGAGTTCTTGGAAACCGCAAAATACAGCTTAAGACAGTACATCTTCCAAATACCCTGATCCCACATTAAGCAAATGTGAATCCCTACTTTGCTCCATGGCAGGAAACCAAATCTTCAGTTTGATGCAGTCAAGGCAATCCCTGAAAACCAAGAACCTGTTGGTTTCAGGTATCTAAGGTGCAGCTGGTAATGAGAGGAAACCAGAACAAAGAATGAAGAAACACTGATCATCTGTGGATGGACTAAGCTGAAGACACTTCAGTTAATGTCTTCAATACAAGCATTTAAAGAATCATTTGAGACTAGCTTGGGAAGTGAATGCTCTTTAAGATGAAACCAAGACCAACCTTACAGGGCGTTTCCACTTACAAAAGAAAATAGTCTCTGTCTACTGCAAAATTGTGTTTAGTGCCAATTCTGGTATGTCTTATCAAACCAGTGCTGTTCAGGTTCATATATACCTTTCTGTCACTTTTCCAGGCTTTGGGTCAGATATGGAAAAGCAGGATTCAGTTTTAAGGAACTCCACACTGTCTCTTACCCTGTGCCTCATCTACCAGCCTCTTTCCTGCTGCCCATCCCAACATGGCTCTCTGAACAGAACTGTTGATTCAGTTTGTTAATGACGTGCAGCTCTTTTCCCTAAGTGGTGTGCAACGCTCAGTAGGAATAAGCAGATCTGAGGTGATAGCAAAAATGTTGGCTGACTGGAATAAAACTGATTTAGCACATCTTGCTATAATTTTACATCTAATCCTTTTTGCTTGCAAACCCCCTGAAGGGTACAGAGCAAGCCAGGCATCTTCTCTTGCCAGTCCGTTTCATTTAAACTAAAGCTGAACAAAACCATCCTTCAAGTAGGTCCCGAAGTAAGAAGCTGCAAAAATAACTGTAAGAACATATTTTTCCCTAGTCCGAATGCATATCGGGGAAATCAGGTCTCTGTTAAGACTTTCCTCTCCTGAACGTTTAGAGATGTAGATGTAGTATTTCCCTTAGTAACGAGCATCCAAGACATACCTAAAACATCTGCATCCCAATAAATGTTTAAAAAAGAAAAAAGCCTGAGAAAATAGAAGAATATATCAGTTCTCCTGCTGTTAGCAGAGGGGAAAGAAGTAGCATCAGCCTCAGGATTTCTTTGCATAATCATTAGAAAAAAGGTCAGGAACTCCTCATTGTGTACATATTCAAAAACTGATACTATGACATCAATTTACTTGGCATTATTAATCTGGGTGCATCTCTTTCTCCATTTGAGTATACTTGGGACTTAGGCTCCTAATTAAGGTGCTTACAATGCCACTGAAATGGCATTTGAAGTAGATGAATATCCTACAAATGATGTATTCATTAGTTCCAGTAGTCCAGCCATGGACTCAGAATGAAAACCAGGGTATTAGCTGCACTGCCTGTCTGAATTTGCCCTGGGGAACATTCCTGGAGGAATTTACCCTCTAAAGTATTAGATGCTGTTTTACAACATAGTCAGGTTTAGTTGCCTTCATACAGGTCACTGTACGTGCAGATATATATATATATATCTCCATTGAACATGCTCCCTTAGTACTCCATCACTTTAAATAATGATCATAAATTTCAAAAAACGTGCTAGTTCTACCAACAAGATATAGACTTGATGTAAGAAACAAGAAAAGACACTTTGCATCTAACACTGAACAGACACTCTGATTAGACGACCATGAAGCATACAAGTCATAACATAATTTTAATTTTATATACCAAGTCGGACATGGCACGTTGTGTCAGGCAATCCACCTCCAAGACCTCTAGCGTGGCAAAAATCTCTGCTACAGATGGCGATACAGAGAACGAGAAGCAGGAGAACCCCCGCTCTCTGAACAAAGCAGACATAGTTCAGAGCAACTCAGGACTTGCTCAGGAGCACAACAGACAGGCACTGGAAGCTGAATTCGTACAGGATATCCAAAGAGCCAAACCTTTCTTCTTCTTCTGCGGTAGTCAGAAAGGAGTTGTGCAAGATCAGCAGTTTAGCATGTGGTGCCGTTTGTTACACAGATGCATTTAAGCTAAATAGAAGTCATTAAGATGTCCCAGGGTCTCCTGTGGCACAAAGTGTCTGTCTGAAGCCTGTGGCAGTGAGCTCAGCACTTCCAGCTGTTCACCCTGTGGGGAAAGAGGATGGGTCGGAGAGGAGGAAAGAGCATTCGGGGTGGAGAGGAGGAAGAGCATTCATATGCAGGTGCGAAAGCGGCACTGCAGGGGTGATGGCTTGCTCTGGTACCGGCACATCATTCCTAAAAACCTTACCAACATCTTCAGGAAACTGTTAAAGGAGTCCTCTGCTGGCAGGCTTTTCTGGTACCAGCATTGTTTCACATACGGTAGTTTCTCCCTTCAAGTGAAAGTTCAAAGCTACCTGCCAGTTAGGTGGCACGGATTTAGTGTCGGATAACGGACGGGATTATAACAACCCTGCTTGTTTCACACCACCGTGTCTTAACTGATCTGCTCCCTGAAAACACAATTTTTCAGGCATCGGTATCTATGGGGAGCAAGTTTCAGAGAGAAGGCACAGCTGCAGTTGAAACTCATTTTTACCTCACCTACACGAACGCACACCTAATGTGCCTGAGCTCACACCCAGCGGAGACGCCAAGCACCGCGGGATTTATCCTACCAACCGCGAGCAGAAAACAACACTCAGACCCTGCACGTGGGGGCTGAATGTTTCAAGAGAAATTTGTCAAGTAGGTTTGTCAAGAGTAATGAATGTATCCGAGGAAGCCATGAGCAGGAAAAAAAAATAGAAAGGTTTAAATGCATTAAATGAGTTATCTGCAGGAAATTAGTTGCTCGGCTTTCCTGCCTATAATGAGTGCCTCCAATGGGGTTTGTATACACTGGCACGTTAAGCTACCAAGCTCAATTACAAATAACATCCCAGGCTGCCTCTGCCAGCCGCATCCAACTCCTCCCAGAACTGGGGGTGAGTGTTGCTGTCATTTCACCTGACAGCTTTACTCAGATCATAAAAACCACCACCCAGCAATAAAGCCCAATAATGAAAAGGCATTACCACCTATAAAGGGACCCTGCTGCAGGCTATTCACATACGTGCCAAATGGTACTTTAATTGTGATGATGACCAATTTGGAGATAATTGCTTCTGCATCTCCTGCTGTTTCTGACAGTCCAATGGACTCTTTAATTAACTGGTTGGATTAGCTCTTAGCACCGCAGAGGGGAGCTGTATGGAACAAGAATCTCCAGCATTATTCCAGGAACTCAGCAAGAGCCAGGGAGAAAACACCAAGGGGATGCAATGGTGTTTGTAGTCTTCCCGCTTTCGTTCCCTGCAGAGCTGTCCCCCACCCAACTTGTACACTTCATGAAGGAAGCAAAGCCAAAAAATTGCTGGTCTTTGGCTTCCCCGACCACAGTGAAAAAGAGTCACTGTTTCCACAGAGCCTGAGGTCCCTGCTTAGTCCTCTCCTGCTGATCAGATCCCCTGTGTCCAGCTCCATTCCCCAGGATCACGCCTGTCTCGATGCAAGGCAGAAAGCAGTGCAATTTTGGGGCAGGGCTCCCGGCTGTGAACACAAAAGCTAACTGCATCCGTCTCCGGGGCAGAGCATGGCCCAGGAGGAGGGGAAGCAATACCCTGATGGTGTGTGTGCCACCTCTCTATTGGATCCTGCAGCCACCGGGTCACATTCCAGAAAGGATCCTTTGTCTGGAGACGGTGCCTGGGGACCCTTGGGCAGCACGGAACAGACAGAAATTGGAAGGTATCTGCTCTCTTACCCCAAAATGCTCCTGCCTACCCTTCAGGCTTGCAATATTTGTGTAAAGCTGCCTACACAGGTTACACATATCCGTGGTGCCTCTGCACCAGCCAGAGAGGCACAGCTTGCAGTTCTGCAGCTGTTTTACCCCTGATTTACTCCCATTTTTTAACCATAGTCCTTGCTCTGAACGCTCGTTTCCATCCTTCTTCCCTAAACTCCCTGCAAACTCGAGTTCATCAGGCTGCAGCAGTTAATCCCAGCGGCTGCTGCGAAGGGCAAAGGGCCCCTCACAGGTACAGAAACTCTGCGAGGGCTCGGATGGCATCAGTGAGTACTGCTCATTAATTACGAACTGACAGCACAGCCAGCCTTTCCCAGCCACAGCTGAACCACTAATGGGCTGAAGGACTCCTGTGGCAGCGTCTCCTGTGCTTTCCAAAGCCTCTTAGTGTTGCCTCGGCAGCCTCTGTCCCGTTAACCTTGGCAGGAGAAATAATTTTACCTAGTGGGTCATAATAATAGCCGAGGAAAAAAAATGCCCACAACTGTCCAGGCACAGCAAAGCTTTCAGTGGGGCTGGAGGCAGTTTAATGGGGGAGACCACAGCATCGTAAACCCGCTGTGGGTGCGCAGCTGCCTTTGCTCTGTTTAGCAATCCTTTCCCAATACACCTGTTCACATTATTAATTGCTTCCAATTTTGAACTGCCAGAAGGTGGTTCCTGTTGTGCTGATACTCGCTGGAGACCGAGGTGAGGTTTTGCAGCTGTCTCTGGGCTGGGAAGAGTTCGCTTTTGTGCTGGGGTACTGGGAGCTCTTAACTCTCTGCTCCGTGGGGCTTTGCCACCTAAATCCACCACCCGCCCCTGCCCAGAAAATGAAGGACACATTGTCAGCAGGTAGAGAAGAGATTTTTCACACGCATTCAGACACCGAGGGGTTAATGTTGCTGCAGAAGTCGGTGGATGGGGGCATTTATGGTATATATGTCTAAGCGGTTACTGGGGAAGTTTAGACTTGAACTATACATAAAAGCTGATAAGCACCAAGTATTTGCAAATTATTCTGATTGCCTTTATATTTTACATGCAGAATAGTTACTGCCTGAGTTTTTAAATACCCCCTGGTAATACAAGAATGAAAGAGAAAAAACTTGTATCAAATTCTTTGAAATAAGTGTTGCTCTTAGCAGTTTACATTAAATTGTTCAAAGCCTGTAATATACTCCACTCCTACTGACGCCACCCTCACAGGCACACAACTCAGGAAAATTACCCTTAACTGAAACGAGACTGTGGTCCTCAGACATCCCTGTACTGGGATTTGCAGTTTGTTGCTGGCACGTCGTTAGTAACTCCCTCCTGGACTGATGGAAGGAACTCGGACATGGCAGTCGGGTAAGGAGCATAGTTTTAGGTGTGACATTCTTTAAACATTTGAAATAATAAGAAAAGAAATAAATCTGCAGATTTTGTGGCACTGAAAGTTTTCCTGAGTTTGGGCCAGTTTCTCTGAATTTGCCTTTTAAAAAAAAAATCAAAAAGCAATAATTCTGTAAAAATGACAAGTGAAAATTTTCATTTATTTGAATTGCATTGCAATTTTTTGTTGTTTTTGAGGTGTCCTTTATTAACATTTTTATATGAACTTTTTTGTCAACTGCTTGCATTCCAAATGAAAGATTTCATATTAAACCAAGCATTAAATTTCAGCAAAACCAATACTGAAAATTCTAAATCTATTCATGTTTTCCTGACAGTACCACACTGTAGTCCAAATTAAAGCAGAAATCCGTTATGCTGAGCTCTAGCTAGCTGCTTTTGAAGACAATGCATGCCCTGAAAAAATGTACAGCTAATTTAGTTTACAACCAGGAGATTTAACAAGTTGGAGTGGATGTTTAAGGGAGGTCAGAGCATCTGAGAAACATGCAATTATAAAGACTTACTTGCTCGGTCAAAAATAATGAGTTTCAAGCTAAAATCAGAGTGGTATAGAAAATGCTTTTCCCATTCTCCAAAAGTTTGCACAGTTTCAGATATTGTCCCCATTTCTGATCTGGAGCAAGTCTGCAACTTCTCATGAGACAGAAAAGAAAAAGAAAAATAGAGCCTATTCCAATTCCTGTTCAAGGCCTTTTCCTGCCTTTTATCAAGGTGACTGATCTAACCTCTGCGCTATTGGCAATTTCATATGAGTGAGCACTTATCTGCCTGTCTCTTTCATTTTCTGCTTTTTCCATTTGTTGATTGCCAGCATTCCAAATGAAACGTTTCAAAATGTATTTCTTCTTTCATATGCAACTAGAACCTCCCGGAAAACCTCTCAGTTAACAGCTTTTGTACAACAAATTTGCATCTTTGAAGGTTGTGACAATGTTTGCAGAGGCAACCCAGAAAACACAAATATTCTGGTTATTTTTAGTGAACACAATCAATTTTTCTACTCGTCTCCCATCCCTCCCACCTTCGGTTCTGCTCCCAGTGGGCTCAGACAGCCAGACAGGAGTCCTGCACCTTTGCCTCTTGTTCTCCTCTATTTTCTTTGACTTTTGCCTGCAAAATTCTGGTGACCCCGTGGTTGTGCCACAGCTGTGGGGTACAAGTGATGCCAATTGCTTTGGTGCAGAAGAGCAAAGCTTTCAGCAATAGGAGAGCTGTAAACCATGTTTCTGAGCAGCTCACCAGCAGCACAGCCCTCTGACTGCCCACTGAGTGAAAAAGATCTGCCACAAGTGGCATCTTGAGGTAGCCTGGTAGGACATATGCAGAGGGAGATGTGAGGGCCTCGAATTAGAACATGGATAATGGCCAGAATTGGAGAAATAGAGACTTCTTCAATCTTGACAGAGAAACCTTGATATGATGTCTCTGCTTCCATCCGTGTTCAGACCAGATCCTGGAAGTCTCAGTGTGAAAATAGTGGGGCAGGAGATCTCAGAAAAATACTGCAAAGGAGTTGAAGTGCAAAGAGTCATCTCCAGATGCATCACAGGCTTTGCAAGATGATGGTGAAGTGAAGATGGTGATGAAGTGAAGCTGGTAAAATAAGATTTCCAAGAAGGAAGGCAAATAGGCAATGATCGCTCCCAGTTACATCACAAAACCTCTTATTTGCAGAAGCCACAGCAGAAGAAAACAATTGTTGGGATTAGAGGAAGACAAAATATTACTGTCTAAGATGTGATAAACTGTGAAGATGTATGTTTTGCCTGAGCAGAAATTCCTGGTTTTAATAATGGAAACTACCATTAATGAACCCAACTATCTAAGGCAATAGAGTGTAGGAAGAGTCTGCATGTAGGCAGAAGGTGTCTGGAGCCACATTTTAAGTGGAATTGAGTTTCCAAATTGAATAAAGAATTGAAACTTTTCTTATATTTGAAAACTGTGTTGATCCACAATTTATCTTTCCCTGCATATTTGTTTCTGTCACAGCTGCACAGCTCTTCAGTGCTTTCCCATCTGGAATATATGCAGCACCATTATTGTAGCTTCACACTCAATATAGTGTCCATTTCTCAAAGTTCCGTTTCTTTCAGATGGACTTACAGAGAAAGAATAAATATCCCTCTTCAATATCAAATTGGGATTACAGTTAACAATCACTTGGCAGACCAGAGTAGGTTATTTTAATGAACACATCATTCTGAAATAAGCCTTCCACCATCTGTTCAGTCCCATAATTATAAATGCAAACAACATAATTCATAAATGCACTATAAAAGAGAGGGAAAGAGAGAACAGCTTAAGATGACTGTTTGTTAGTTATTCCAGGCAGTGATGCATCTGCTTACTTTATTCCTGTTTCAGGAGCAGGTAGAAAACAGTCTTTTAAGTCTGTATTTTATGGCAGTCCCTAACCCACAGTAAATGATTGCCTGTAGATGAGAGAGAGGTCGTTAAGTGTAGTACGGTTTCTGGTTGGCATCATTATTTAGCCATTATTTAGTCTACAATGGAAGCGCTCAAAAAACATCACACAGGCCATCCTGAAACCCCGTGGGCCAGGAAGAAACTTTGAGCATGTGTTTCAGGACAGCAGGAAAGAGCCTGCAGCGTTGGAGTGCCCTCCAGGGTTACAGGAGCCAAGCGTAAAGACGACAGAGCTATTTTCTCCCTGAAAAAATGCTTTTGACATTTTGGAAAAATGGGAAATCTTGTGAAGCAGTCAGAAAGTTGAGAAGAGTGTCAACGTGAATCCAAGAATCTCTGGAATTTGCTGTTTTAATTTGTGACATTTTTCATTTTGAAAGAAGCAAAAAATTTTTTTAATCTGAAATACACAAAATGTCAAAATGAAATATGAACAAAATACGTTGTTTCATTCCCCAAAATGACTATAATTAAATGTATTTTCAGGAAACATTTTATTTAAATACATATTGCATATTTAATTTTCAAAAGGTCAGTGCAGAATTGTCCCTCTCTCACAATTACCAGGTTCATAGACTCCATAAAATTAAAAGCTTTCTCGTAGCTTTGTAATCTCTGGGCTGGATGACTCATGCTTCCAGCCACTAAAGTGAACTTCCACATCTGACCATCAGCAGAAGATCTTTATAGCAGGATAATACACACACCCTCNAAATGCCCAGGACAAAAGGGAGCCAGAACATACAGACTTGTTCTGTCTTTTTGTTGATATGCATCGATGTTGCAGAGCAACATAAATCAATTTCATATTCAATGCTGAAAAACTGGCATTGTATCTGGTAATTCTAGGGATGGACTCCTTTCTCTGTGGGTTTCTCATTTCTTTCTGTTTCTGAGATGAACAAGATGCTTGCAAGATTTCCTAGCAATAAGGTTTAAGGTTATTGTATATGTTCCTCCTGCTGCATCTGATTGACCTGTAACCCAGAGGAGACCAGGACATTATCAAAGGTGAGTTTGCTAAGGGCAAGTCTTTCACTGTACCTGCACATGACTACCTGTGATCTGCTTTGTCCAACAGAATTATAGAATCATAGAAACACTTGGGTTGGAAGAGACCTTCAAGATCATCGAGTCCAACCATAAACCTACGCCAAAACCACCCCTAAACCATGTGATTTGGAGAAAATTTCTCTTCCAAATGTATGGGAAAACAATGAATACAAGAAGACCACATGAACTGAGAAACAACGAGAACTGCTGCAAGAGAACTCTCTCAAATATCAGGTATATTCCTTTAACTCTGTAGAGATACACTTAACGTTCATCTCATGCGCTTTCAAGCGCAGGGCTCCCACCTGAGTGGGCTGGAGGAAGTGGGATTTCAGACCCGACGAATGCAGGCGTGGGGATGGTGAAGCCACTAGAGCTGGCTGCTGGTTCTGCCTGGGAGCGGAGTTTGTCTGGATGGCAGACGAGTGTCTCCATCCCCTCCTCCTAGGACTATTCCTCTTCATTGCCAGCTGACAGCCCGCAGAGCCCATGGAGATACGGTACGATTATCTGAATAACATGACTGGGGTAGATGATTTGCTAAATCGCCTGTTGGAGCTCTGGCGGAAAAACAGCCGACCAGACATGGGCAGTGTCTGTCTGTCCCTTTGCAGCCAGGTCCGGGAAAACACAGTCATGCGGTCAGGAAAATGAAATCCATCCTCTGCAGTGAGCCTTAAAACAGGGAACTTCCTTTGCTTTCGCTGTCTTTTATTCCACTCTTGGGGAGGAATCATCTTTTTTCTGTGTGTAAAACCCACCTAGTCAGTGGATTTGATGTCTAAAGCAACATCAGTCTGTCCCCAAAGAGAAAATATTTCTAAAGTCTTAAAATGCCCTAGCCAAATTTGAAGTCTGTCCTAGACTCACTATTTTATTATTATTTTTTTTTTAAATTAAGAGAAGCATATATCAGGGGACCATTCCTCCTTAGAGATGATGCAGTCCTTTGGGAAAACGTGGGTAAAATCCACAGAAATATTATCAAAAGTTCATTTTTCCCATTGCAGCTGAACAGTGAAAATCTGGATCCTCAGGAAAACATTTGGATTGCTAAATTATTTATATGGATATGACAGCAGTGTTGATTTTAAAGTCCTTTATAGTCAAATGTAAATACAAATTTGCCTCTATCTCATGACAAGTGTTTCTTTTTTTCCACTCTTGCGCATTTATACTCAATATCTTAATTATCTTTAAATCAAATAATGCTGTTCAGACCTTGCGGGCTGGAATTAAGCACTCATCATTCTTTACTAAATTTCAGTTAGAGGTTTTAAAAACAGCTGTCTCCAGCCCACATAATCCAGCCTTCGGTACATTTTGTAAGACTTTTACATGCCTCCTCAGATTTAAAATTAGCAGATAGTTCTCCAAGGAAGCAAAGCCCTCGAGTGAGAGAAACATACCACTGGAAAAAAAATCTTTTTCTTTGTATCTGGCAAGTCACAGAAAACAAAGAAAGCATCTATCAGTATGTTTGTTTCTCCCTTTTCTTTTTCCTTTGTTCCATCATTCCTGAAGGATGTTTTCCTTAGGTGAAGCTTGCCTGTTCTCTCACTCTCACAGGCCAGCTTTGGCTGCTGCTTGCTGTAATGACCTGCAGCTCCAGGACATATTCCCAGGTCACTTCAGTCTGACATTGGTCAAGGCATTCCCGTAAAGTGCCAGGAAAGTGACTGAAGCTACACGAGGGATGTCCTCACCTCTGAAAGTGGAGGTGTGCAAATAATGCCTGGTGGATATGTGACTGCACCGACTCACAGGCACTACTGCTTTGGACTGACGTAGAATAGAGATGTTTCATATTTTTTCCTGGCAAAACAAGACCAAAATCCCCTCCAGTTCATTTATTTTTGTGTTTACAATAGAAGCGTATCTTTTTTAAGGAGGATGTTTAACTCCTTTTAAAAATGCAGGCAAATAATAAACTGAAATATGATTTTGAAATAAAACGTCAAAACACTTCAGCATCTTGTTTCCTTTTTGTTTTCTCCGGCTGAAAACATTTGCTGAATTTGACCCAATATCAGGTTTTCTTCCCCTAGAACTGCAACTGTTCATTACATCTTCCTTTTTAAAATTCTTTTTATTGCCAAGCTCTGTTAATGAATTCAGTCTAAGAAAAATTGTAGGGACACATTCAAACTACTTTAACTTCAACAGCTAATCCCAGCACATTCCTCTTTTGCTCAGAAGATTCTGGTTCCATGAATGGAGGAAAATTATATTGGTGTCTCTGGTAGAGTGCTGAACACAACCATTCACTTGGCAGAGGAAATAGATAGGTTAGAGACAGATTAACGAAGATAATTAATGAGGAGTCTGGTCTATGTCAGCCAAAGCATTTCACATAGATCAGCAAAGAAGCGAAGAGGCAAATTCAATAAAAATTAGGGCATTTTTGTATGTCATTGTCTGGGTACTGGCTAAAACCTTTTGCATGATGTTATAAAGTCTCATTGTTGTACTGAATAATAACCTCTTAAGATAATAATTACATTCTTGGTAGACATCAAAAGTTAAAAACAGGAACATGACTACAGATACTTTAACACTAAACAAATTGACAAATTCTAAACGTGCTAACAAGATTCTTCAGTGTGCTACTTTAAGAAATTGTTGACAGAAGATTACCAGGGACTCAGGGCACCTCAAGACGGCAGAGATGGCTTTTCCAAAAATTCCTGTTGGACTGGGGACAAACCATGCCATTTCTCCGATCCTTCTTTCATTGCAGATAAAATAGAGGCAATAATACTTCATTTGTATGCCTTGTCTTTAGATTTTTAGCCTCTTTGGAACAAGCATTGTGTCATTTCAGATACAAATAGCGTCTGGTACAACTAAATCATCGTTTGGTTCAGGGCTGTGGTGCTCCAGCAGCAGCAGCAATTAATCACTTATATAAAAATAGTTTGTTTCAATTTTAAAATGTCAGAAATGCTTTCCAGGACAGAACAACCTACAGCTGTAAGAAAGGTGTTTTATTTACTCAAGAACTTCTTTCCTCCACTAAATCCTTGCACCCTCAGAGGCTGGGAATATCCTGCCTCTGGGTGTCTGACCATGATGCTCTCAGGCTGGTGAAATACAAACAGGGAGATGGCTGAGTTTGGTTTGGACCTCCTGTGCCTCATTGCCCAGCCTCAGCGCTTAGGTTCCACCTTTCCTCTGGTTCTGTTGGCGATGCTTACGAAAATGCTGAAGCGTCCCCGCGCTGTGATGGTCAGGCACTTGTGATGCCAGGCTGGCATCAGGAGGGGACATTGCCCTTGCACAGAGCAGCACCCACCAGCTGCTGCCCTCTCTTCTTCTGACCATGGGATACTGCTATCCTGGTTTAAACTTCAGCAGCTTGGGTTTACCTGACGTAATTTCAGACAAGGGGAAAGGTTGAGACCGGCCAGGCACTCTGCCCGCGTGCCCTGACCCACATTGGACAGGTTTGTTTTCTGTTGCCTCTAGCGGAGATTGCTCTGAACATCCCTCTGATGTTTGCCACTGTTAATTGTAACATGGATGTTGTTAAGCTACGCCTGAGATTTTTAATAACACTTTAAGTAAGGACAGCGAACAATCTCTGAGTGGGGCCTGGAAGAGGCGAGAAATACAGGATGTGATCCCTTGAGCATGTATGTTTGTGACTGTGTTTGTATAGCTTGTATATCTTCCTGCCTGCCCATTTCCTAGCTCTTGCCAATATGAAGCCAAACCTGCAGGAGCAGGCAGCTGAACAGGTTAAATTTTTCGGCGTATAGCAGTGTCACCATTGAGAGAGGTAATGCTTTGGGAGATGGTTACCACATCTCTGTGAGTGAGAACCACTGAGCTGCCAAAGGCTCGATGGCTTTTTGGACATCAGCCAACAGGGCTCAACTGGACCTTAAATAAACCAAATAACCATATAACTGAAACACCTATCCCTGTCATCAAAGCTGTCCTCTGCTGTCAGCCTGACCCAAGAATTAACGCTGAACTGGGAACGAAGTTTCTGTTTCCCGGGGAGCTGATAAACTCTAATTGCTGTTGCCCCTGTGCTCCCGTGGCCTGATTGCATTTTCCCTCTCATGCTCCGGCAGGTGCCTGTGCCTTCCAGAGCTGTCAAACATGGCAGCTTTCAAACAGCAAAACTCACTTTAAAAATAATCAGCCTCATTATACTGTTAGCAGTTTTGATCCTGTCAGAACAATCGCTGCTACGTTTCTCCAGCGCATCCCAAATGCATCTCACGTTCCCCCCGCTAGAAAGATTAGCAGTTTGTATCTCACCTCTCCCTGGGTGTAAGGATGAGAATCACAGGCACCCCCACATGGAAAAACACTCGACTCGGGATGTGTGAGGGAGTGCTGCCTCTCTGCTCCCCTCTACCTCCTTCATGGAGACCTGCTGGGGCTCTGGCACCCCCAGCCCTCTCCTCCACAGCTCCAGGTGCTGAGCAGCGCCGAGGGTCTTAAACAGAAAGATGTTTCTAGCTAATGCCCCTCTGGACCCCTCTGGAGGGGTTGAAGACTTTGATTGCTGAGCCTGACTGTTGCTAAATATCAACATAGGTGCAAGAGTTCAAAAATAAGCCTGCTTTGCTTTTTGTTTAGAGCTGCTGAGACAACATCTGGAGAAGCAGCCTTGGATCTCACGTCAGAGTGAACCAGGGGGTGAAGAAAGCATCACCAGGAAGGTCCCCAGGCACCTGGGATGAAAGGTACTTTTTCCTTGTTCTAGCAGGTCCAGTAGAGACATTAGAGAGATGGCAGAGATTGTCAGATACCCCATGCCACCCCTCTGCTGATACAGGGCTATATCACTTGCCATTACTTTATCCAGCCTAATTTTGGTCATCCAAAGGGTTTTTCTACAGTGGCTCCCTCAAGAGACTATTCCATGTGCTGACAGATGCCATCATTGACTGACTTTGCTGATAGTCATCTTAATTATGCTTGTCCTATCTCCTGACTTGGAATTTTCTCTTTTCCCAGCCTCCTTATGCTTCCATATTTCAGATGCTTGACCTAAATAATGTTTACCAGTTTCACTATTTTCCATTGCAGGATGTTCTGCTTAACTTTAGCAAAAGGCTTTGGACTTTGTTTATTGTGAATATAAATGTGACAATAACAGTGTTGAAAAACATGGGATGCACACAGCAATAAAGATGATGGAGTCAGTCCAGAGATGTTGACTTCTTCCATCACAGATCTGCAACTAGTTAATGTTATAATAGTTGATGTTTCCACAAGAGAAACAGAAATTTGGGCACTGAAGGACCGAAACTAAGCTAACTTTGAAATCAATGACGGAGTTATTTGTGTTTAGTGATCTCAGTCCATTTTCTAATTATAAACACCAGGGTAAACAAGTAAGCAAATGAGTGAGGCCATTCAATGCCATGCTGCCCCTTTTCTCACATTAACTCTGTATTTCCATTCCTCATTAATGTTATGTTTGGCACTAATTATATGCTCTAATTACCTGCAGATTTTGGCCTACAGTTCATTTTTGCACCATAATTAATACAAGATTCATAAGAGGCCCAAATCTGATAATTAGAAGAGTACTTGGAAGTGCTCGCTTACGTTAGAAATACACAGCATCACATTAAAAGCAGTTTATAACTACCCACAGATGGGACAGCTCATAATAGGCTTCTGTTTTTTAGGTAAGGTGTTTCAATTACTGAAGTACAAGCAGGATCAATTAAGAATATTCAAATGGAAGATAATTAATGTTTTTTTTATAAATGGAGATCTCTCAACTGGCATAATTAGATCTTTCATCTGCTACGAAAAAAACACACGCCATTCGTCTAAACTGTGGAAGTAGTGGCAAAAACACTTGGAGCTGTTTCCTTGTGCGATGGAGACACCACAATTTCCAAATGTGTTGCAGAGCAGCAGCCATGAGCCACAAGACTGACCTTTGTCAGGCTTCTAACATGTGCTCCAGTGTTAGAATTGCAGCTATCTGGGGAATGGGTGGCTTTTCTGCAGTGAAATATCCAGTGAAAAATGACAAATGCAATTTGTTGAATTCTTCTGGCATTTCATGCATCTACTTTGTGTGTGCAATGGCAGAAGTTTTTTGTGTCAAAACAAGACTTTCTCTAGAGAATTATGTGTTGTATAACAAAAGCCTAGCATATGAGCATTGTTAATGTCAGTCACTACGTTAAGTTCCCTTTTGAATAGCAAACTACCACAAACTCCCTCACAGCATCTGGGACTCACACATGTTCCCTCCTCCTCTACAGCCTGCCGGGCGGTGTTGTGGTCACCAGGGCACATATCATCCTTTCCTGCCTTTGGTAGGGCCAGTTCACACACCTGCCCGTGCAATGTCCATGGCTTTGTATCTTGGTAACTTCTGGATATCCTGAAAGTGGTGTTAGGGAGCTGTTAGATAAGTTAGATAAGTTAGATACCTTAAGGCACCTGATGTTAAGATCTGAAAATTATATTTTCTGGTAATGAAACAATGGCACAAAAGTTAAATAACAAAAACCAGTCTTAAGATCAAAATTAATAAGAAAGATCCTTGTTGGTGCCTTTGACACCTCAACTAGTATCTACTTTGCTTTTGGTTAAGTTGTAGCAACCGTTCTAACTTAAAGTTTCTTTGGGTAGAGTAGCTGCTGCCTTTCTTCAGCTATCCATCCTGGTCCCGGGATGGGAAGGACAGGCCAAATAGCAAACACTGTGTTTCACCATGTTGTGTTGAATGGGATTTGCCACTCCTCTTTCCTCCTCTTTCTTCAATTAATACTTCTATGATATCCGTTAGTTAGCACATTCCTGTCTTCAGACCACTTCTGTCTTACAGCCCACCGGGTATGAATTCATAAAACTTTATATGTCATATTATGAAAAACACTAACACGACAAACTTTTGAGCTGTGCTCATAACTGGTCTTATTTTGTAAGCCTTTTATTAGGATTAAATGTCATACTGCAGATGGTGACATTGGAAATGGTTGCTTAATTTGAGTAAAATCTCCATATTCTCCTCCGTACAGCCTCGGTTTGACAAATGCACCCGGCGTTTTTCCCTCAGTGCACTCAGGGCAGCAGCTGACCCCTGCGCTCCCCATCCTACTCTGTCCTCCTATGTGTGCCCCACTTGCAAACATGAATTCCTGCATCACTTTCATACAGTCGCTCCTCATTTTTAACTTGGTTAAAACCGATACCCAAACAAGCCAGTAAGTACATATTGCTTGGTGGCTGTGTTTTCATTCCCCTGTTGTTCTTCAGGAAGGATGATGCTTCGTTTGCTCATCCGCCTTCCTGCCAAGAGCTATTTCACAGCTAGGTTAGATCATCTTCAGGAGTGTGCTGGGGAGGACAGGAGGTGCCTTTGACGGCTTCTTCATTTCAATATGATTCAGAGGTTGCTAAGTCCCCGTTTTCTGTTAGTTATGTCCCCAAACATCCTGTGATCTGACTTCAGCCTTTCCAGTCTCAACAGGAGTAGTTCCTGGACATCTGCTAATGAGGATCTCATATGAGTGATGCCAGTTACTGCTCCCCTCCAGGCTCAGGGACCCTCTGAACTGATGCATGCAAGAAGGACCTGAGGAAAATGTTTTCTCATTTTAGCATCATAGCAAGCAGAACCTTATCTCTTCTAAGAAGCCTAAAAGAAAAATGTCAAGCTCAGTCTGAAGATTTGAATACCCCTTGCCCAAGGATGCTTCTCCAAGTGTCAGGAGAGGCAAAAATCTGAAGAGAAAAGAGCTGCAAACAGTTTGTAATTTTGGGGAGGGTGGGGGAAATCCAAGAAACTAGGGAGTATAATCAAAAAGAGATCTTTATTCTCTGGTGGGTTTCATAAAGCAAAAAGAGCCCTAGGCGATCCCTTTTGAGATCCTCTGTTACACAAATGCCTTGTAGACTGGAGCATGACACTTAAGAACTGTATTGACCAATATATTGATTTTGACCATAGGAGGAGGTAACTAGTACAATCAAAATATCTGGCAATCAGCTGGGAGAAATGCATACAATAGTTACTGATAAAGTCATATTCCTTCCCCTGCTGACACAATTAAATTTTCAGTTTTCTTGCAGAAATAAAAGGTGGGGAAATTAAGCTTCAGGTGAAACTAGTCATTTATTCTACTTGACGTAAAGTGAAATGCTGGCAGAAAACAATCCGAAAATATTTTATGAATATTGAGTCTTTGGATTGACTCAGCCAAGTTTGAGTCCTTTAAGCATATGTGAAGCTCTGGAGTTTGCTGGAATGGGTCTGTGCAGTACATATTTTCTTTGGCATTCAAGTCAATATCATAGTTACACCTGCAAAGGGTAGAGAACAACTGCAAGAGTATGTGGCACCTAAATCTGAATGCTAACTGTCATGACAGATCATAAATATACTTGTCATTTGTGCTGTGGCAATATATTTTAATGATATGTTTTAAATACCCTACAGATTCAGAGTCAAGAGACTGATTTGCATCAGAGGGGACAGATAAGCCCAAAGTCAACAGACCTTGTAAGTGGCAAATTCTGTTCTGCAAGATCAGCTTTTTCAAAGTCTCATCACTTCTTAGCACGGTACCAACCATTCTCCACAGCAGAAGTGGTTCAGAAAGCACAAGAACCCAAGCACAGGCACCTGGGAAGAAGAATGGATGTCCCAGCAAGCTTCAGGTGCAAAATCACCCTTTGATCCACAAAAGAAACGTCTGTCTACGTGAGAATTGCTATTGGCTTACTTAAGGAATTTCTTTATAGTCCATCCAACACAAGAAATATCAGTTTCTTCTTTAAACAAAGAACGTTTAAAACATAAACCCCAAAACAGACATTAAGTAAGCAAAACCCCATCTGTGTTTTTCCTTTGGTTTATGCTGGTTTCGGCCCTTCAGCCTGAGCCAACAAGGTTGTATTGGCCAGGTTTGCTTTACAGAGTGGGACTCTGACCATGTCCTTACAACTTTTTCCCTGAAGACTCCTGCTCACCTGGCTGAGCTCAGCCCATCTCGTTAACTAGGCCTCCCTAACTAATGGGGTCGCCATTGCTGCCCAAGGGCGTCACAGATTGAAGGAGGATGTTTAAAGAGAAAACACAACTCTTGCAGTCAAAAACAGCTACAAAAACATACTGGGAACGTTCAGGTAAGACTTGAAAAACTTTTTTTTTGAGAGATCAGATTGTGCCTTTTTGCACTGTTTGCCACCACAGAGAGAATATCTGCATGTGCTGCCTTGGAGGTTGATTCCTTCAGGCAGAGCTGTTTTTCCTAAACCAGGATAACCACAGAGGCAATTTCTTTCTCCTCTCACAAAACACATCTCTCACTGGTGTCCCCAGCCCTTCAACCTGTGCACCTGATGTCCAGAGCACCATGGTCCTACGCTGTACAGTAATTCAGATTACAGCCCACCATACCGCGGCTTTTCTGAGCCTTGGCATAAGCGGGTGGAATATCACCCTCTCTCAGTGTCTCTTCATGCTTGTATCTGTGTGTGTAAATACTTAATTCCCGTTGTTAACAGTAGGCTACTTGATTTCGTTTAGTCCTTCTGCAGATGTGAGTATTCCTTCAGGGCTTACAAAACCAGCAGCCCCTACCTGTCCATCGCTTTATATGTCGCCTCCAAATTTAAAGTGCAGACGCAAACAAGTAAGTTTGAACTTCTGAAGGTTGTGCTATCCCCTTCCTTGGTTGCTTCTAGACCTCTGTATTTTCTGCTTCAGCGGAGACGAGATAGTCTATAAATCTCTGCCTTAGCCTCTGCTTTGGTAAATAAATGTCGCTCAGATTTATGTTTGTTCCAGTTCTTGAGGAAGAGCAAAGTAATGCTGCAGGTAGCAAATGGAACAGGAAACTGCATTTTAGGCAGCAGGTTTCAAATGGAACTGACAAGTTTTAGCTACAACTACAATAATGGCCCAACAATAAACCAAATTTTGTACCTACAATTCTTTGTGTTATGCTGAGGCAATATGAGATGCACTTTGCCCAATAATTTAGCAGAAGATCACACCCCTGCATGATTAGCATGATACTTTCTGCATGTATAAAATATAACAAGGTTTTGCCCCCTTTTTATGTAAACTCATCTCTGTTTCTAGAAAAATGCAGAGGTGTATTAGCTCTTACAAAGAAATAATAAGAGGTGTGCTGGACTTTGCAGACATTTGTTTATTATTTTATCAATGTTCATCCCCAGTCCTTCGCTTGCACTTCTGTTGCTTCTTAGAACAGCCCTGTACTAATTATTTTAAACAGTGAAATGATTTATCCTAAAGCAGAGATCTCCAATTTGGCCAAAGCATGTGTTTTTCACACACTGTGCCTCTAAGCCCTTTGCTTGTGCTTGTAATCATTTGTTATTTATAAGTGAGAAAAACCAAATATTGACCTTTGGGTGTCTAAATTGTGGCACTGTTTTCCAGAACTGTGCTATCTTAAAACTAATATCTGAGAAGAGTATTATCTGGGGAGGACATTGTCACACCCTTGGCTAATGAGCACATTTGACAAGTGTGATTTCAACCATACATAGCAATGAAATTAAAAGTTTCCAGACATCCCCTGTGATATTGATAATATCAACACTGAGTTCCTGGTTAAATGTTCTTGTTTTGAAGCTAGACTTGACCCTGAGAGCTCTGAGTTTCTGCTCCTATTGCTCACACTAAGAAGGGGAGGGGAGGGAAGGGAATATTTGCAGTTGGAAGGGAAAATAATCTATTATTTTCTATCCTATCCTATTCTACTCTGTCTGAGTACACCACTGTAAAGTAAGGCTAAAGCAACAAGTAAAAGAGCCTCAGGAGCTTACTATTGTCTCTCCCTTAGAATTCACCAATATGGAAAGAGGAGAATGTGAAATACTTGGGATGCTGAAGACACCAACCCAAGGTGGCAGCTTCCCCTGCCACCATGACAAAGCAGCCAACCTCAGCTTTCTCACTTTCTCTGGAAGCTATGGAGCAACCAGCTCCCAGAACGCCTCACTAATTACAGAAAGAGCCAAACAATCACAAACCTCACAGTTTTCAGTGCATAATCACACCAATTATGTCAGGGAAACACAAGATTTTTAGGATCAGTCACCCTAAAATGACAAGCAATTTTTTGGATGACGAAGGTCTTTCATTTAACAGCCAGCTCACCTCCTTAATCCATCCCCAGACCATTTGCTATGGCAGACCCGTTAAAGGGGTTTACACATCATAATCTCCACACTGAGCTGCTTGGCTGCTTGCAGTGAAATCTCTCCGTGTTTACCCTAACAGCATAGTAGAGGAGTCTAGGATGGATTACCTGAAAAATAAGCCTTATTTAGCAAGCAGAGATGGCAATTATGCTGTCCCTGTGTTCCTAATGCAGTCAGGAAATTACTTTCAAACCGGACCACAAGATCTGGTGGCTCCAGATGGGCTCATCACCTCATATACCATCCAAAAAGCAATTCAGTTACCGACATGGAAGTAATTTCAGCTGACTATATTGGTTGAAAGAGTGTTTTTCTTGCTGACCTTTACATCTTTCAAGTGATTGAAAAGCACTAAGCTAGATCTCACAGTGATTAACAACAGTCTGAAAAATACGGTTTCAGCTACAAAATGTCATATACTGCCACTTAACTTCTGTGGGAATTCCCAAACGGGCTGTGAACATGCCATGAACACAAACCCTGGACAGTGTGGTACTGAGCCCTCAGAATATTTAGGAGGAGGCATGGCTTAAGGAAACAACTGTTTTAAAACAATGAGGCTGTCATGGCTGAGAAGTAAAATATGGAGAGAGGCTACCTATTGACATCACCTGTTATATGGGCATTAGGTTTGCAACACCAGAAGCAGAGAAAAAAAAATGTATCAGGAGACCCAAGAATAGCTGCAGACTTCTGCCTGGGACACGGGCATGCCCTGGGCACATGTAGAGCAAGAAAACATCACGGCTGAGGCACGAAAGGTATAACACTGTAATAGGTCAAATGGGGATTTCTGGGCAGGAATTCCCCAGTTCTCATAAAAAAAAAAAAAAAAGGAATTCTCTATCTTGCTTTTACTTTTTTCTTTTTCTTTTTTTTTTTTCCAGTTTGCCCCAGAACAACGAATATTTCTGTCCTGAAGTAAGAACTGATGACACCGATTACTGGAATTATCCTTTCATTCTGAATAGGCGAAGAAATGCAAATTTCTTCCAACCATGTCATACAGCTGGTGTGCCTGGAGCGTGATCGTTCTGTTACACAGGTAAACTGTGCCGCTATCAGAGTAAAGGATCAGGGAAATTAGGAACCCACCAATCTAGCTGCTGTCTCACGCAGGCCTTGTAAAGGAAACCTTGTGTTTGTTTTACCAGTGCTTTATCTGTGCTACCAAGCCTCCAGCTGCCAAGGCCTTAACTCCTGGCTGGTTAACAGACATGCTTGTGTTTGGCCAAAAAAATGGGTGTGTTGCAGGGGCTAAACTCAACCTCATTAAATAGATGTGGTTGGTGAGGCTGCTATAGTAGTGTTACTGAACAACATGTTCCCAGCATGTGCCTTCATGAATTCAGCATGTCACAGCTGCTTTGTCTAGCCAGCTTTGAATCGCTCAGTTTCATCTTCTCCAGCTGTAAATCATGTTGCTTAATTAATCTTAATTAAGCATTGCGGGCATCTCTCGAGCTCAGTTATCTCTTTATTTAATTACAGTAACATACCATATAATGTTCTCTGTTTGACGGGATGTTTTGCACAATAGTTTAATCCAAAAACTGAAAGAATTAATTAGTTCTTAGAATATGTCACTAAATGGGTGGCCAAGTAAACCGCGTGCTTGTCCCAAATGCCTGGTCTCGTTAGTCATCGTAATCTATTTCTGATATTATATACACAGAATCAGAAACACATTACCCCATCCCGTGGCTCTCAGATCTCTGTAGGCTCTTCTGAAGTAGGAATCGGACTAATATTAAACGGAGATATCTGGCATTTGTCAGCTGAAAGGCTTGGCCTCAGCCCAGGAGAGTTTACAAGTTTCGCTCTTGTTCCATAAACATTTACTGCCTGCGAAGGGGCCCCTCTCTGCACCCCCAGCTATATCGTGCCACGGTCTGAGCTGTCTCCTGAAAGGGACCTGCTGCCTAGCGAGATCTGGTACCCCAGCATGAACTCCTGCCCAACAGAACCAGTGCAGCCCTGGGCCACTGCTCCTGGAAAAGCCTCTCAGTGTTTGCGGTGGCTTCAAGGCAATTGGGACATTTCCTCCCCGCCAACCTGCCTGTGTATCTTCACAGGGCCATGCTAGCTTCTTTTCTAAACAAAGCCCAGATTGCCAAGAGAAGCTCGGTCTGCAAAAAATGGAACATTGCAGCAAAACTCTTGCAGCAAGGACAAAGCTGAGCCAAGGCAGGGGACCCCCTGGAAAAGGCTGCAGCCCCCCCTGAGCTCCGGGGCAGGGTGTCCCTGCTGCTGCCCCACCACGGGGCTCTGCTCCGCTCGTCACCTTGGCTCGGGGCACCCTTTGGTGTCAGGGCTGTTCTTGCTCGGCTGTGCAGGGTTCCTGCTCCTTCAGCCATGCGAAGGCAGGCGAGCACATCGGGAGCCCCACTGGCAGCCAGGGGAGGGACGCAGCCCTGACACGGGCTGTTTAAGACGAGCACTTTCTCTCCGCCCACCCAGACATATACACGCAGTCAAATACACTTCACTGTAAAAGTACGATACTTGCTAAAGAAAAACATGCAGGGCCTGATTGGTTTGCTATCAAACTTTCCATGAACTTTCTGCTTCTTCTTGAACCGAGCAGAGAGGTTTAGATGCACCAGCAATCTCTCCACATGCAGGACACTTGGGTTTTGCTGGTTAGGAGGCTGATGAGAACGTGAGGATCCTTAGAGATTCAAAAATATGTACTGAGGGAGAATTATTCCCAAGCAGCACGAAACTTTCATTCATACTCATACGAAGGAATCGGCTTCATCCAAACAGGGAGAAAATCCAGCTGGCCCAAAGCCCTTACAAGCTTAAATGCTGGTTTTCCGGTACATATGGCAGTACCATTCAAAGAGCTATGACAATGATACTGTTTATAGCTCTGAAAATGGCGCTGCCATCTGCACCATGGTGCAGCGGCTCTCATCCCCAGGACGCGGCGCTGCGGCAGGACCCGTCCCGTGCCCTGCTCTTCTACACGCTCAAGCATCCTGCTAAAACACAGCGCAACTCCCGGGTCATTAGTTGAAATAAACAAGAACGGAGGCGTGATTTTGGTTGAGAAGTCCCTGTCATCTTAAAGGAAAGCACCCTTGAGGTTGCTGTTGTGGTTGCCTGGAGGGAAGGACAAGGAGATGCCAGCCACACGGTCTTCTGCTGCTCTTGCTGCAGCTGGCAGCCAGGGGAGAGCACCTGCACGCTATTCCCTGCACGTGCCAGGGAGGCTGTTGCAGTGGTGTAAGCAGAATATGGTGACACAAGCGTGTGCACACACACAGACACACACGCGCACATACGTGCCGGTTTCCTCTTCTACCTTGTGGTTTAACAGGAAAAAAAGGGAAAGCCTCCCTCTCTTTCCTGATTCCCCCCATAACCCAGCACACTTTCTTTCCTTCGCTTTTGAATAAAGTCAAGATGTCGCAGCAGAAGCGCACTGCACTCCCAGACTAGTTAGTAAATGCCGCAGACATTGGATGTTAATTTCTTCTGGAGAAGAAGCACGTGGCATTCGCAGGGCACGATATGCACGCTGCACCTACCGAGCAAATTACCCGATAGCCGCTTTCCAGTTAATCCCAGCATGCTGCTCGCAATGAAGCACTGATTGTTGTTATTGCCCTTTCCAGCTGGAAGGCAGTTCTAGGTTGGGTATTTCCAGTTGCTCTTTGAGAACAGTCTTCAAAATGGAAAGATTTATGCTTTGGAAAATTGCACAGCCCGTCATTTGTGTTGCTGAAACATCTTTCCAAGAAAACTGCTGTATGACTACAGCTATAACTCCCACCAGAGATTATACTTATCACGCTAATACCTCATTAAAGTAGGAAGAAAGACAAAAAGGAGCTTTTCCTTCTTCTTGGCAGTGGCGTCCTACCTGCAGTCTCCAAGGATGATTGTGGGAAAAGGTTTGTGTTACAAGTTGAAAATACTTTTTCTGATGTCTGAAGTGTTTGAACCAGCTGTGTGCCTATGACAGGCACTGACAGCTTTCCTCTCGCTGCTTTTAAGCCTCAAAAAAACCTCAGCAGGTTCTCAGATAACTTTTGTGCAGCCTCACTGAGTATCTCATCAGTAACAACTGTGACAAAATCAGCTAGGGGACATAAACAAGGACAAAAAGAGAAGCAGAAGAACAAGAAGCAGTTTTATCGTCCCAGTTCTGTCTCAAGCCTGTGTTAAATTGGCCCAGAGCTGATATGACCTACGGGGGTGACAGCAGCTTCTGGGGTTAGCCAGAAGACCACTGCCACGCTCTGGCAGAACTGCCTGGGCTGTGGCCGTGAGAAGGTAAGCAAAGGTGCTCACTGGTTGTGACAGCCTTCTGGGAACTGACTCTGGCTTTCAGGCCAGCTGGGATGGACATGCCAGCTCCAGCACAGCCCTACGGCGCATCCTGTGTCAGCCTTGGGGACTGACTCTGTGTCAGCCTTGGGGGCCCCCACTGCCTCTTATGCATTTCATTAGCGGTCCCTGCTTGCCATCCCTACGGTCTGCATCCTCACCTACAGCCAGCATCCCTACCATGGACATTTCTTACCTTCAGTTTAACAATTCAGGATGGCATCACAAGTAACTCAAGTTTTTAGAGTGAGGTTAATGCAAGGGCTAAAATAGCATTTAGGGAGTCCATTTATCTTATAGAAATACAAACAACTTCATTTTCTGTTCACAGTATAATATAAAGGGCTCTAAAGGACAACACTATCTCAGAGAAAACATCTGCATAGGTTTGAGCATGTTTTTTCTAAGTGGTAATTTGATTTTAAAGACTTGGCAATACTTCGAATTTACTTGGCCCGTGAAGGGAATACATTTAAGCAAGGTGCTGTATTGTTTTATGAAATCACTGTTCAGAAGCACAGTCAATCCTCCTTTTTGACTATAGATTTTTTTAGCTATGGATCTGCTCTCTTTAGTATTTCAGGAAACGTATGCTGTCAAAGCTTTGTAAAGAATTGTTTAAGGGACTTGAAGTGTAGGAGCGTGTTTGTGTTGCTTTGGCTCTGTAGTTATTCATCAAAGCTCAGCAATGGCTTAATGAATCTGTTGGCAAACCTCCCTTTGACCATCCCTGTGGAGTTCCATTTGGGGACACCATAAAGCACAGCTTCTTGGCCAAAGGAGCTTGCAAGGTTTTTTTAACATCAATTACTTGTACCAAAATATTGTAGTGCCGGTTCATTCTGCCCCAATGCTCCAGCTCTCTGCTCTGATTCGCAAAGTCAGCCTCTCATTATCTTTCCCCAGTGACACCGAGGCAGAGTCACCTACCTCCTTAATAAAAGAAATGGAGCAATCCACATTAAAAAGGGAGGCAGCCCCAAACCAAAGTACTGTTCTTAACTAACTCCATCATTACAGCCTGCCAGGGCTTCTCATTTCATCACGATCCCATGTTTTCGAACAGCTAAATTCACTTCTGAATGACTCATGCAGTTCGGAGACTTGGCAGCCTGCATGGCATTTCTCTGCAGACCCTAATCAAAGTAGTGGTGACTTTAAAGTCTGTGATAAATAAGGCCTGGTTTTATGAATGTCCAACTGTGAAATACGGCTCTGCACGTCTCTGGGATAGCAGGAGTCCATCCTGTGAAGGAGCCTGCCAAGCCACAGGGTCAGATCCCCAATTGCTGCTTCTTAGGTAGAGGCATGTAAAAGGCAATGGCTGCGCTGATTTACACAAGAATGAATTGGCTTGTGCCAGCGGTGTTTTGCTTTTTTCGTTCTTGCTCCTTGTTGCTTTCTGAAACTGAGCTACTTTTGCTATTGTCCCAGCCTCTGGGGAGGTATTTTTCACTTTGACCAGGAAAGTGTAAGGCCCTACCAGACCAGATTGTTAAGCATTTGCAACTAGTTGGCATATAATTGACTATATGATGGAAAATCAAGGTTTTCCTATCTGTGACTAGCAGAGCAAATGGAGAGGTGTTATGTTCCAGTGTTAGTAGGTCACAGGATTTGGCAGCACCTCAGTTAGCTTGGATTGCTCCAGGCAGAGTTAATTACTTCACTGTAAAGCAGAGGTAGTGGCACACAGAGCTGGAGACTGTAGGTCACCTTTTCATTGCTCTCTTCAACTGAACTTTTTGGAGTAACTGCTACCAAGCCAGATTACAATTAAGTGATGGACCTGCCAAGTGATGTTTGTGTAGGGATAAGGGCATGTGGCCCTGTGATGGGAAATGACAGTGGAGAGATTGCCAGAAGGAGGAAAGAAGACACAAAAACTCAGATGAGGACATTTCACAAACACCCAACACAACAAACTGGAGGATTAACAGACACTTTAGACATCTATGTTTGCAATTGAGACCTTTCACCTCTGTGCTCAACCCTCACCTAATTGTGAGTGCCCAATAAATGAAGTCCCTTAGATCTCTAAATGCAAAGAACCCTGAAGAGCTAGGAACCTGCCTCATGGAAAAACTGCAGGAATCTCCTAACCTAGGTCTGAGTGAGTCTCAGCTTTCCAGCCCCATGCCATCACCTCGGGCAGGCTGGCATTGGTAACAGCAGCTTAGTGAGCACAAAGCGATTTAGAGATCAGCCTTCAGGTGTCCTCTGGAGACTTCAACTTGCTTCTTCTCCATCCTACAGTGACCCACCACCTCCAGACTAGTAACTGCTTTCAGGTACAGATTCCTGGTCGTGTTTTCTGTTGGAGTTTTTCCATTCTGCATAAGTAATTAAGTGCAGGATGACTTTTTAACTTCTGTGGCTAACATTCCAGTTTAGGAAGATGAGGTGAGTGTCATCTCTTAAGCCAATGGCCGCTTAAATACAGCAATACCAAGCAGCACATCAGCAACTGAGAAGAATCAGAATGGGCTGCCCTCCACAGAAAAGGAGTTTGACCAGCAGAGCGAGGTGCTTCTTGCACAGTGAGCTCGTGTCCCACCCATAAAGGAGCCCAGGAGCCTTCCAGAAGGTGACAGGACACGATGAAAGAGTCTGATGGTCTGAGACTGCACTTGCACTCTGTGTGTGCTCATTAACAGACATGCATAAATGAGTTGAAGAAGACAGCCAGCTGGTCCTAGGCAGTGGCCTATGTAAAGGAGTAAATTGCAAAATTATAATCCTTGGTGAGAGAGCTTGTAAGCACTGGAGCTCTCCCTGAATTCAGCTACTGCCTGTTTACAGAGTCCTTCAATGCTGCAGAGTAATGTCTTTTTCATAGGTGAAATGTGCTTGCAGGGTGCTTGTGTGCAGAGTCTGGCCAAGAGAGGGTTACCAGAGACAGCTGTCCCTGAGGAGCAGGGAGATGCTAGGGCAGCAGGAAGCCTAACCAGCCTCATTAGCACCAAGTGCCTCCTGGACAGGAGGAAATAAAAGAGCAAGAGTGGGAGAGCAGCACTTCTGTGCGCTGGAGTGGGTGTGGTGATTAAAGGAGCTCTGCTAGTGCTGGGTTATCCTGGAGAGCCTTGAAAAGGTGAGGGGAAGCTGTTATAAAAGATAGCTATGAGAGGGAGCGATGGCTGCGCTGCTCCTGTTCTCACTGATGGTTATTTCTGCTGAGGAAATCTTTGTGGGTTGGGAGTTACGGGGTTTGTACCTGGGGTCTTCCAAGTGTTTCTCTTTGTCTTTCTCCTAAGTGGGACATGGTGCTCCCTCTCCTCTCTGCCTGTCTCACTGTAAATGGCTGTGGGGCTGGGGAAGGGCCTGAATATTGCTGAAAACCAGAGCTGTGGCCTCTGAGGGGCAGGAACTGAGCATTGGGGATGAAATATTGTGGGGTGACGCTGGTAAGTCGTTGCTGGGAGACTGCCCTAGACAATGCAAAGGGCTAGAAGATCTCTTTTGAGGAGCTCCAATTCATGGGTGCTTTTGTACCTGCAGGTGTATCTAGGGTATAGTCCAACTGTCTCTTAAACACCCCGGAATCTCCTCCTAATCCTTCAAGTTTCAATGATGGACAGGAACTGGCAGATGCTGGAAGTTACTGAGGTTTTTCTTCTCTAGTAGTAATGTGGTCTCTGACAAGCGCTAAGCGTTCCCTTCCTGTTTAGGCTGGATGCTCTCTCTGTGCTGGAGGTCCCTACTTCATGTTAGTCTACTTCAAATTAGCAGCTTATGCAGGTTCTACTGGCTGCTTTCAAAAATCATTTTGGCAACCCCTTGATGCGGAGGAATGCCCTTGATGTCTTACAGCCTTTGAAGGGGTGGTGCCGGTTCCCCGTCAGTGGTTGGGAGTTCTGCAGTGCAAAACTTCAAAAGCAGGTTGAGTGCTGACACAGGGAGCAGATCGTGGCCTGATCACAGCTCTGACTCCCTGTATGCTGTGTTTTATCCCAGGAACCTGGCTACAGAAAGTTACAGATGGCAGAAACAGAAACTGCGTTCTCCACTTTGAACTCTGCTGTGTTAAAGCAACTGTTGCAATCTGCTGCCTTTCTTCAGTATCTGAATGTCCTAATGAGGAATAAACAAAAGTATTGAAGGGAAAGATGAGAGAAACCCCATGCCTGCCACAAATCTGTTACAATAATTGGAGGTTTTTTGGGTACTGGGATGTGCAGTCTCCCCAGGGTGTGTGGCTTCATCGACTGGATGCAGAGGGCATGGTCTGGAGAGCAGGTGGAGAGATGAGTCATGTTGAGATGCTGGAGCAGTTGCGGGTGCATAACGCTGACAGGCCAGATGCATTCTGAGATGCAAAAGGCTGGTCAACTATCAAACCTTGTGACTTGTCATCCCAGTTTCAAGGTAAATAGGTCCTCATCGTGACCACTAGGATTTTCTTGGTCCCGAAATGAGCTCTGCTCCTATTCTTGACCCTCTTTCCAGAAATATGTTGAGCAGGAAGCCAAGTTCACACTTACTCCCTTTTTTCTTTTTAATGTTAAGCTAATTGGAGCTGCGTGTCTGGAAGCGCCTGGCCCCTGGAGCATTCCCATAATGCTTGTCCTACTGTGCCAGGAACCCAGCTGGAATGCTATACACTGTCTGAGGGCCGAGGAAGCCTCGGAGCTGTCAGAAGATTTAACTGACTTAAGACAGGTACTGGAGTAACTGGAGTTTTCCACATCCCTACAAATTCCTCTCATGGGTGTATCTAAACTTTAGGAATTATTAAAAGTCCTGTGTGCTTTATGCACGTGTCAGGCTTGGTCCAGCCAAGGGCCACCGAGAGCAATTCTGTCCCGAGCACAGTCTGTGATACATGGTGTTGTGCGGCTCCCATGTGAAGTTAATCCCAGCTCGTTACTGTCCTCTGTATCTTCTTCTACTCTCTGTGTGGTGCCTACTGGTGAGACCCTGTGCTATTGTAACACAGTCCTTTGAGCGAGAACAACCATCGCCAAAGGGCAGAGTCCTGCAGCCAGGAGCCCACCCTCGATCTCCTGAGCTGAAACACCCCCATTCCGCTGGGGTTTTCTGCCTCTACCCCACAAATCTTAAGCTACACAACAAATGAGGCTTTAAATTGTGCTCCAATAAATACCGAACAGATACATGCACAGAGCTGCAGTAATAAAAGAAAGGACTTACAGAGCATGTTCATGGTTAGACAGGAGCTGGTCTGCTGCAGAAGAGCAGGAGGAGCTTGGAGACAGAGGAACAGCCACTTTTAGTGCAGAAAGGAGGAAAGACAGACACAGTGAGGTAGTGAGAGCAGAGAGGGGAAAAAAACACAGAGACAGTTAATAGCAAAATGCTTTACAGCTAGCCCAATGTTAAACACCAAGAAGTTATATTACAATAGTGTCAAAGTTAGAGCTACATCCTCAAACATCCCAATAAAGAGGAAACCTGATTTTTACAGTTGTGGTGGTAACTGAGTTAGAACTGTATGAGCCATCAGGTGAAGTCCTTTTCTTAATAAACCATTTTGAGAATCCTTCAGCTTTTCAAAAATATCCTTTTCCTGTCTCACTGATAGGATTTTAGGCAGGAATGCTCTGCTGAGCCCTTTTTCCAAAAGCTCTTCAGTACTGCTCTAGGAGGGGATGTGGTAGCTACATACTGTTTTCCTCCTGCTAATTTCATGAGTACCACCAGCCCATTTGGTCTGATTGAGGAGCCTCTTTTGAGGAAGCCACCTGTATCTCTTAAACAAAAGTCTAGGGAGTCATAACTAGGTCGCTTAATTTCTACCCATGATAACTGACATGTTCGCTGCTAAGAGTTCTATTTATGGAGGCAATGCAGACCTGCCATAGATACCCGGGTGGGGATCCTCGAGCTTTTTGGCAGCTCTAGTATGCTGGAAGTGTTGGTCTGCTTTTTTAAGTACCAATGAGGGAGTAGTAGTCGAGCTCCTTGATTTTGTCAGACTGCAGTGCAGAAATACAGCAGTTACTATTTAATTTTTAGTAAAGTTATAACTCCACCTGTCTGCTAGCCAGCCCCAGTACTAACTTTAAAAATATACTGCTGTTGGCTGTGAACAAGGTACTACTGGTCTCTCACCAATCCTCTGAAGTGTAGCAGAGAATTACCAGGGTCTCTTTATGCACTTAACAGCTGTAACTCCCATTTATATTTGCATTTTTCTCCTGACTGGCTGTCAAGAGCCTGCTAAAAGTGCAAATGGAGAAGAAAAATTTCTATACAGACATCAGTTCTGATGTGGAGAAGTTGAGAGCTTCTTAGAACTTTTCATAAACAGGGATTTCCATGGATTTGACAGATTTATTTGTCATTTTCCTGCACTGGCAAGGTACCTGGAGATTTACAGGCCTTGGTCCATGTTGTAGATTTTGGTGTCACTGTTCTCTTCACCTGGGCTGCCTGAGGGATAAAAACAACCCTACTGCCTGTGGATAGCATGGGACCTTGCCAAATGTTTCAACCAGCTGTATCCTTGTGGGGAATCTTTAATTTCTTAAGATATAAGTAAAAGAAAAGCCATGCTGCAGTTGATGGATTTTCAATAACTATCCTCACTGTTAGAAATTTGTGCCTTATTTCCACTAAAAATGTTCCAGTTTCAGCTTTCAGTCACAGGATCCGCTTTTCACTGCTTTTTATACTAAAGATTGTCTTTGATAGTCTTCTGGAAGCTTTGATTAAAGATCAGCTTCCCCTTTAGGCAATAAATAAGAGATCATCCATGAATTTTTCACTGTAAGGCAAGCTTGCAAATATGTGTTACTTTGTGCTTCATTCCCCCTGAATTTTCTGATTTTTTTTTTTCACGTTTCTCATCTGTGCACATCAGAACAGGCTGTAGCCTGTGACCACACTATGTTAAATAAAGAGGTCACTTCTTTATTTCTACTTGATATTCCTTTTATTTCTTCATTCGTGGACAGAAGAGAACCTTTTGCCCTCCTGACCCACGGGTGTGCTGAGCCGCCAGATTGGCATTCAGCTGCCCGCCCTCGGTTATGCACAAGCCTCATCCTCTGCAGACCCGTCCCTTCCCCTGACAGACCCTGCTTACAAACAGCTCAGGGTGATCAGAAAAGGGGACTCTGATCCTCCAACACCTGTCCAAAAAGGGAGTTTTGGGGAATTAAGAGAAGCAGGTAGCTGAAATCTAGTTGCAGTGAAATGAAGGATACATATGTTTGCCTTTCCAGCCTTGGCTGTATTATTTCCACCCATATATCTAGGTCATTACAGTTACACTTCCAAGAACCTGAGCAAAAAGTCGTGAGATGAGAAGGTGGGGTTTTTTTATCCCATGCTTATTAAAAAATGTAAGCATCTGTAGCCCTCGTTTCTTAGAGGTACGGCAGATCTAGACCTTATTCTGAAACAATTATCAAAAATAAAAATACAATAATAGATAAAACAGCATATATGGAAAGAGGAGAGTGCAGTAGAAACTATTTGCCAAACAGAAAAGGACAGACCAAGTCAGGAAACACGAGGCACTTTGCAGGTTTGAAGGAGGTTTCACAAGCTGTGGAGGACACGGAGATTAGTCCAACACACAAGCGACTGTGCAGCTCCACTGAATGATGGACAGAATTACACATCAGGGCCAACGGTGAGAAGAAGGAAAGGGTTCGCACAAACAGTTAACAGACCTGGCTTACTTTCTGCATTTCCTTGCTTTTTATTGACACCTCTAGTTTAATAACAGCCTTTTCAGCCCAACAATACCCTCATCCTTCCACGTCTGTCTATCAAGTATTTTGAGAGCATCGTACTGGGAGTTGCACGATGTTTTGATTTTTTTTTTTAGTTTTCAGGGGTTTATTCTCCTTCTGCTGACTTAAATGGGGGTTGGAGGGAAGGCTTTGCAATATGCCTGTGTGATACACTTGACTGCAGAAGTGGAGAACCCACAGAGCCCAGCTCCCGGCATTTTGCTACCCTGAATTGCCTTCTGGAGGAGCTCGTCTTCGTTGATTGCTCTGGGGCAAGAGGGATGTCCCAGCTTTGGCACCTCACCGGGGCGCTGGGACAGGCTCAGGGCTGCCTCTGCAGAAGAGACATGTTTCTGACACCCGAACACTTGGATATTGCTTGAGCTGCCTGCTTTTCCTCCCCTAAAAGCCACTGACTTGGCTTATGAGGATGCAGTAGTGGTGTAAGTATTGCATCACTGGCAGTGGCAAAGTAATTAACAGCTGAAAATTATCCTTTTGGGGCACAAAAGCTTTGCAAAGCTAATTTAACCACAAGGGATGTCTCTCTGATTTTGTGTTATCTGTGTCATAGTTCAACAAAAACTAAGGCAACAACAGTGGAGAGTTTGGGTTGGTGAAGAAACCAAATTTTGGGCATCTAAAAGATCATCTGAATTAGACAACTTTCCTTATGTCATGGGAGTATAATTTGGAGTTGTGTCTTTGTAGGCCTGGCATTTCTGAGAGATATTGAAAGACCAGCCTCTGTCCAACTGCTTCTCCGCTGCTTCCCAACATATGGATTTTTTAACTTACAGGCGAGTATGGATTTTGCAGATCACTGAGGATCTAATTTCCTCCAAAACACTCAGCACCCAGGTCTGTACTGGAAGCCAAAGGGAGAAGCACTGCTGAAAATCGAAGCCTTTTTGTTTAGTCTGGGATGCTCCGAAATATTTGCTTGTAAAACTGTGTGTGTGCCCCGACTTCAAAGAAGACGTGCAGGCAAGGCAGGACAGCTCCAGAGCAGCATGGCAGCACGTCTTGCCCGACCATTAATTAAGCTGACAAGACGAAGCCCAAGGTAAGCATACACAATTTTACTGCCAAATCTGCCAAGGCAAACCCATGTGAACCTGTGCATAGGAGAAAGAGGTTTTTAAGGAGATTAATTTAGCCTACAGCTTATTTCAAAGGATTTTTATGGTCTCATTTTAAGATTAAGAACAAAGATTCTTTCAAAAACCGAAAAAGAAATGATGTGTAACTGAAGTGCAGAATTTCCCTAAGTTCTTTGACGTGTGGTGGTTTGTTTTTTTTTTATGGCTTCCTCTCTTGCATCCCATTTTCTTCACTCCCGTATGATCACAGAAGCTGAATAGGGCTGTGCCTAGCAAGGGAGTTCCAGGGATGCCGAGGCGCCGCAGAAAGTGCGTTGTGGTGCTGGGGAGGTGGCTGTGACACCTTTGCTGGGGTGGAGCTGAGCAAATGTTCCCATCTTCTGCCCTGACAGCACTGTGCCACTGCCGGGTGCTGCGTTGTGGATGGTATGAAAGGGAGCTCTTTGAAGATCTCTCGGTAACACTTCATGAAGTGTCATTCGTAATTGCTTCCGTGCCTACGAACTGCTTTGTGCAGTTCTTGTCTCAAATATTGTATCAAAGTGCTATAAAGTGCTTTCATTGCTAATAAACACTAACTACGGTGCTATAAAAACTTGTCAAAAAAAGCGCCATAGGGCATGAATCTTGCTGAATAAATTATATGCCTTTAATACATTAATGTAAACTGTTACTGTTTCTGTTCAGTAGCAGGCAGCTTACAGATCAATCAATGACAAAATTATTCATACATAACATTAACGTAAGTACTATCAGTTTCCTGATTTTTCTTTTCTTTAATACAAATACTCGAGTTGGCCTGTTTGGCTATGCTCCATTTCATGTAGCAATACTGCATCCTTCCATTCCTTCCGAAGTGACAAATCCACATCGTGTTTCCTTCACTTCTTAAAAATAAAAATAGCTTATTACTGTGGCTTGCACTTAACCAGCTGTTATGTGTCTTTTCAGAGGTGGCTTCACTTCAGTAGTGGAAAAAGCACTGTCAAGACTCAGACCTTTAGAGACTTTGAGACTAAAGGAATTTCTGTTCTTCACATTGAGAGAGGTAAGGATTTCAGAACACTATAATGCTCCTGTGAGGATGTCATATTATTTGCTGGGCAAAGCACAAAAATGGAGAAAAAAATATGGGGACATATGAGGGTGTGAACTCCCTTTTTGTTTTTCCCTTCATACGAGTGGATGTATGTGAGGGTAAGTTCAGTTCAGTCTAACATCCACGTATTTGTGCTAGGTTATTTGGAAAGTGTTCTGGAAAGGGTTATTCTGTACAGTGGTGTTTCCCAAGCTATTTTGGCCTGCTGCCTTCTTCCAGGAGAGTGCAAAATGCCAGCTGATGCCCTTGAAAATGCCGTGCTGATGCTTGGCTAATGCTATGGGCCACGTAAGTACCTGCCTGGTTTCAGGTATAGACAAGCTAACGCCCAAGTTAGGGACCAATGAATCAGTGACCCTGTGTACCCCTGAAGCCTCCTGGGGTTGAACAAACTCACTGACAAAACTGTTCTTAACTTCAAGAGGATCAACAACTGAACTGGAAGAGCACCTTCCTGAACTAGAACAAAGTTAATGACCTTGAAAGCAAATGCATCCAGCTGCCACAACAACTAGCAGATACCGGCTTATACCTGACATTCTTCCCAGGTAACAAATAGCACTTCATAGATAAAGCCAAATGCCCTTTAGTATCCATGTGCCTCTTTAGTTACTGAAGCACTGCGCTGTGTGTGATAGGCCTATGGAATAACACAAATCAACAGCCTAATTAACATCCCTTCTGTTAAGTCTGCAAGAACATCTCTTCAAAGACTGCTGGTGACAGTGACACTTAACGAGTGTCAGACAGAATCAACACGCGTCCTTGAGGGACGTGATTGACTTTGAAACTACTGGCTCAGTCACTGCCAAGAAAGGTTTAACAAAGCAAGATTTTGACTTCTGTGAGGGAAAGCAGCACCGGAGAAAAGGAACAATTGAGGATGGACCACAGCAATGTTCCTCCTTTCCAGCACAGCAGAGTTCAAGCAAGGACAAGGAAATACAGCTCAGCTGTATGCTCAGGATTGCCCTGTTGTACAAAACTGATTTCAAAACCTGTGATTGTAATGTGTCTCTGTTTTCTGGAATTAAGCTTAAAGAAAGTCCAGCTGAAGACTCCAGGGTAGGAGTCCTGACTCTGCTCTGTGTGGAAGCACACAGAGCTAAACTGAGCTTCTGCTAGAGCAAAAGTGTCTTTATCCCCAATGAAAGAAAAAGAGGAAAAAATATCATTGAGTCTGCCTGCTACTTATCCTGTTAACAGAGTGAGCAGTCAAACTTTCATTCTGCTGGAAGAAGGGAAAACTGTTGGAGCTGTCCTCTCAAAAATCCCCACGTTTTCTGCAGTGAAAATATGAGATGAGGCAATTTCAGCCCACTCTGCATCTGACAGTGCCTATGCCATTTCTCCTCCAGGGTCAGAATGCTGCTGTGCTTGAGAGTAAGTTTATAAACATTTAACATAGAAAATGCTGACGCTCACTATGACCCAAGTATACGACATCTGCAGAGGAAGTCACCCTCCTCTCTAACCAGATGTTTACATATTATCACTCCCTCAGAATGATTTCTCAGAAGAAAAATGCACGTTTCTCCACAGACGTTGGTGGCTGAGTCCCACTGTGGATTTATCAGTTACTATTGACATCAGGGATACCAGCAGAGACCTCTTAAGCTTCCAGGAGATACTACTACTTCTAATCCAAATAAATCAGTCCACCCTCAAACTACTTTGCTGGTGGTCCGGAGCACTTCAGCAGGCTCCTGCCAGGGCACAGTTACAAAATCCTAGCGTTGCTTGGGAATGCCTGGAGCTTTTAGTATAGATCTGCACCTTGTAATGCCCTTCATGCTTGGATCTGTACTGCTATTCCTGCTCACTTGTTGCCTCTGGTCTGTAAGAAGTTAAATTCATACAGTAGCAGACATTACCAGAAAAGTTCCCTCAAGCTGCACAGAGGTTAGAGCCAATCTTTCCTCCTTCTGGTATCTCACAGTGCAATTAATTACACTTGATGTGGAGCGTGCTAGTAACGTTTTCTGTGCTTCTGTGACCTCTTGGGAAGTTCATAGGTTATGAATTTGAAGTGGTGTTTGTAGGTTAAATTCAAATAGGAATTTGTAAAATAGAGGCTAATTTGCTTTGTACTAACTACTTATGTAGACTTTGGGTATAAGATGCCAAGGACATGAACATCATGAGAGAGGAATTTTTCCTAAATAAATTAACCGGATGTAACAGGAGAAATTAAAGAAAGACTTATTTTTAAAGAGGAAGCAGAACTTTAAAACACCTAATAATGAACGCTATTAGAAATCATGAAAGAGTTCCCTGCAAATGGTGAGGAGTCTGCTTTGTCTCTGAAAATTTGAAAATAGACTTGTGACTCTGACATGTGTCAGTTAGAAGTTCCCCCAGCCAGGAGTTACTAATCTTGCATGTTAAGACATGATTACTCTTCTAACTACAATGCCTGCAAAATACAAAGGCTCATAGTAAAACTAGTGACTCTTCAGGTGACAGGATTTCAGATGATTTAACATCAGTAGCAAGAAAATGCATCCAGGTTTATCCCTGCAGGTATTGAGGAGCCCGTATACCTCAAAGGAGAGGACTACACTTTGTCACCGGTAAGAGAAAGGCCATGTGTGATTCGATGAGTGCTCTAAGCAAGAGAAATCATGTAACTTGACCAGGATTAAATGATGACATAGGGTCAAAGGGAGAATACAGAAAAATCCTCATTTGATAGGGTTGTGATCATTGAAGGAATCAGATGCTAGGTATAAATCACATTGATAAAGATGCAACCATAAAGCAAAACATAGCAACAACAACAACGGTGGATTCCAAAACTGCCTCCTAAATGCAGGAACCTGAATTTTAAAAATGCTGTCTTCTGTGATGGATGATAGTAATGCTGAAGTAGCCTGTGACAACTAAAGAACAGAAAGAGTAATGCAGAAGTAAGGACTGGAAAACATCAGCTAACGCAGGAATAGCCTTACTCTGATGTATGTAATAGTTGATGTAGTATTTGCCCGACATTATGTACTCCTGAAGGGATACATTAAGAAATACTGCATCTTTAATGGTGACAAAACCAAAACAAAACCGCGTCTGTATCAATTCACAGGTCAGGTCATCTATTCAAGATGCAAACGCATACTGAGCAGCAGATGTTAGCAACAACTATAATCTTTGCTATGCCAAATAAATGAAAACAAAACCCTCAAAATGGCCAATTTACTGTTTTGAAATGTGCGGTTTAAGATGCACTGAGATGGACAGCTGACTAAGGACTGGAATCCCAGGTGGATGAGCACTGCAGACAGGCTGGCAGCAGCCTAAGCAGGTACCTGAATTTGATGAAGCGTGTGAACCAGGCAGGCTGGCCCTAGCTGCCACCCAGCAATCAGAATTACAGGCCACGGTTAAGGACCCAAACAGTGGCAAAATGGTAAAAGGCAATCAAATCACAGCAGGTGTAGCGAAAGTCCTTGACATCTTCCTGGAGATATCAAAGAGCTGGCCAAAATGTCTTGTGAATAGCAGGACTGTTCTCTCCCACAGATACACCAAGGGCTTTAGAAGCGGTTTTAACTACAGCAACGGGGAAGCTTTTCCACAGTGTGAGTTTACAGAGAAAGAGGTGGTGCATATAAGGCTGAAACAAATTCTCCCACAGCAATCAGAAAGGAAGAGAATTATTTTAAAATGAAAAACAAAAAAGAAGTTAACCTAAAATTAAAATGCACTTAAACAATTACCCCTGAGTTTGAAAGATATCTGCTGCCACAATAATAGAATATAACAATAACTGCTTAGATTTATATAGCATTTCTACCCCTAAGGCACGTGGAGCTCCTTGCAAATGCTGATGTGCGTTGTCTAAAACCACTTTGACTGATAAAACATGTTAATCTCTGGGGAGGAGGGAAACAGCCCAACACAGTCAGCACAGCTGTGCAAAGGTCTTGGTTGGGACTCTGCAGTTGAAACAGAAGGGAAGTAGGTGGATAGTAAATCGCTATCCGTAATAGAATTTATTCATGTACCAAAACTAATTTTAAACCCTGCTTTGGTGCCCTGGAATGAATGGAGAGAGTCCAAAAGGACTTGGATTCAGATTCAGTATGTTGGTATGCATTAAGAGGGATGTATGTATGAATTTACCTAAATGTAATTGTTTAAGTTACATTCAATGTGATACGTTTTCAATAGGCCTGGGCCTTGCCAGGTAACTGGAGGAGATGTCAAGCAGTCCAGCCACAGGGAGCACCGTGCTGTGCGTCCAGCAGTGCTCCTGTCTGGACAATGGGTCCAAGCTCCCGGTGCGATGGGCAATGGACTCCTAATGACAGCTGGGAGGCAGGAAATCTGCACACATCTTTGTCCACCTCATCGCACCATTCCAGCACCAGCATCGCACCTGTATTCCCAACACAGGATGCATTGCTGTTGAGAAGCTCAGCTAAATACCATTACACGAGAGAGACGCTTTCTGCTGTAGGTGTATAAACCTGAATAAATATCTAGCATCCTTGATTCAGGAAGCAGAGTTGGGATTAAATGAGGCAGTCCAATAGTGGTGCTCCGTATCGGTAAGGACTCAAGTGAAATCAGATTAGAGCTTTTTTGCAACAGATAATGTCCTGCTTTTTTATCAAGGCCTCCAAACTAATTAAAATTACCATTCGAATCACTTTGTGCAGAACAGGAGCTGCTTGCTTTTACTGTCAGGAGACCTAGAAGGACGAAAAAGTAAATGTGTGGAAATCTAGCCCATCTTTGCTGAGTGAGTCCCACCAGACAGATGACTTTCTTATTTTTGTCATGCACTGCCTTGCCATTTCCTTGCACTGTCTTGTGCAGGAGAGAGGAAAAGAAACTGCGAGGAAAGCTGCAGGCGCCGGACGGGAGGGAAGCAGATGGGAGAACAGCAGTAGGTGCCGAGGCTCTGCGGCGAGGGAGGCGTTCCTGAAGCCCTTGGGAGAGCTGTCAGAGCTCTCCGGGGCTCTGTGTGGAAACCATGTTCCTGTTCCAGGCCAGCGATTGCAAAATGCTGGGGACACGCTGTTCATTATGCAAGCTGGCTGCGCAAAGCGGAGAGAAATAAGAAACAGTCATGCATGTTAAAGACCAGAGAGGTTTAATTGGAAAAGACAACAATTAATGTAGGTTACTTAAAGTTTCCATTTGAATCAGAGAGACAGCGAAGTGAAACCCAACAATAATTGCACAGAGAAGAAATGTTGACCTGCAGCAGGACTAGCTATCCCTGTGGTTTCTTCCCCTCTTCTGCTTTTCCTAAGGGCACCCTTCCTTCCAGCACCATCCTCCAACAGCACCGGAGGGGCTACGGTCAGCTGGATTGCTGCAAACTTCTGTAAACCAAGTTACTTTCCATTTTTCATAAAAAATAAACAGCTTGAGAGGCTTTGCACGGAGTAACAGGGCTGCGCCAGGGGTTTGGTTATGTGGGCTTTGCTGGCGATATGCAGAAAGCCTGGGCAGGATGGCACAGGCCAGCAGCTCCTGGAGTTACTGGACTGACCCCAGTTGCCCTGGATGGCCCACGGAGTACAAAATCCCCACTGTTTCCTGCAGAAAGGGCTCTCCCAGAAGCCTCCAAATTATATGGGTCACACCGCAAAGGGGGAGCTACTGAACCAGTGGTCAGGCACTCCCCAGGGAGATGCAAACCAGGGCAATGAACAGCAAAAGTAAATCTCAAACCAGAAAGAAAGTCTTAACTGGGATCCTGCCCCACCAGAATACATCAATTGCCTTCAATACCCAAAGCACAAGTCATGCAATTAAAAACAGACAAAAATGAGTTGATATTTCAGTCGCTTCCAAGCTCAAGGTGCCCTTCGGTGCCTTGGCTTCCCTACCAGAAATAAACAGATGCAGAAGAGAAGTTCTGATCTTGAATCTTGTATTAGGCCAAATAACAAAAAGGGGTTTATCTAGGCTCTAATCTTTTTTTCCAATATACAGACATATTGAAAGAGATTACCTTACTAAAATTGAAGGAAACTGGTATTTTAAAACCCTAATCCCCTCTTTCCTCCGTAGGAAATAAGATAAGTATCTTGATTTCACTCGGTAAAATTGCAAGAAGCTTTTCTCTTATCAAAAGTTCTCAGTTTCCTCTGCTGAGGCATTTTTTGAGCTATGTATCAGGCTTCAGCAGCATCCTGATTATTGGCAAGCCAGGTGGTTTTTGGGTGAAGGGAAGTACCAGTCTTCTCTGACACAGGGTGCAGCGCAGATGCCAGCATTAGCTTACCTGAGGGCAGGCGTCCCCGTGGGAGCTGGTTTGTACTGGGACAGTACAGGGAAGATAGTCTGGGTTAGTCCTGCCTCAGGCAAAGGCAAACCCATCCACGGGATTGCTTTTGCTGAAGGACCTGGGTGCACTTGGTGGGTGATACAGAAGGATGGGGAAGTCCAGTGCATACCTCATGGGAATTTGATTTTGTCTGAGAAGAGCTAATAAATCAAATTATATGATGTTAATTGCTACCAATTGTGCTATGGTAAGAATTACCTAAACTAATGGTCAATGGACTTTAATGAACTTAAGTGCAGTGGCGATTGGGTCAGAGTTCACCTCAGCAGCTGGCACCCAAGTGACTTCTTCAAGATTGACATCTTCAGTCTGTGGGCATGGACCACACCGGAAACACCAGCCACAAGCTGCGGAGATGGTATGTAGCAGTCTAGCAGCACGTGTTATCTCACCTGCACTGAGAGACTGTTCTGACAGATGGAGCCCAAAGTCACGTATTACGTGCACTCAGTGGACATTTTTTAGAGGGATGGCAGATAGACTAAGGGAATTGGATCTATCTAAGTATGTATCCATATATAAGGCAGGGAAAAGTAGCCGTACTTAATTGAAAACTGTAAGATCTGGGCATGACAGAAATGGTATAGAATAAGGGGTGGATAATGTCCTGGTTCTGGTGGGGATGGGTTTAATTTCTGTCCCAGACACAGGTATTCCATACCACCTGACGCCATGCCCGGTACTTAGGTGGGAGCTAGCTGGGGGAGCGGTCTGGAAGGCACCGCTTGGGAGCGGGCTGCGGCTTGCCAGGTCCGGTGGCACGGTAACTCTGTTTGTACATCCCTCTGCCAGTGGTACTGTTGTTGGTTTTCTATTCCCTTTGCTGCCCTGTTAAACTGTTTTTATCTCAGCCCACGAGTTTTGCCTTTTTCTTCCGATTCTCCCTCACTGGGGTGAGGGCTGAGTGAGCAGCTGCCTGGTTCTTTGTCGCTGGCAGAAGCCAAACTGTGGCAGACCAGTAGCTGGCTTTGCAAGCGGTTTGGTTGGCAGGTGGGACTGGTGCCATCAGCCAGGACCAGGGAAGGGCCAATGCGGGCACACGCTGCCTGCACAGCCCAGCGGGACGCTGGCAGCGCTCCCCCGTCCCCAGGAGCTGGTGTGATGCCAAGCAGGGGAGGGGAGCCAAGTCACCTCACAGCCTTTCCCTAGAGTGTAACTTTTTTGAAGAAGCATTTTGAAGGGTCAAAAGAAAAAAAAAAAAAATCATCTTAAAACTGTTCAGCTTTTAAATTCAGCACAGATCCCCAAGAAAGAAAAAGCAGGGAAGGGTGGGAGGGTGAACCTTACCCCAGATTTCACAGATGACAGCTGAGAGAAAAGAAATTAGTGTCTCGACTTCCTACCCTGGGGATAACCCAACCTCAATAAAAAGCCTATTGCATTTACAAATACAAAGACAGGCTTCAGCAATAACTTTAGAAAACACCCACAATAAAAAACAAGTCCGCCCCCACGCAAGCTGGAGGTATGCTGCATGTGATCATGCTGGTGGCTGCTTCAGTAAGCACAGACATGCTTTTGCCTTCCCAAAACCACGGCGGGGCAGAGCAGGGGCTGTATCTTAGTGAGCACAGCTTTGGGAAGGCTCCCGACTGCCGTGTCCTGCCATAAGCTCCCACCCCCCACAGCTTTTGCGGCTTCAATTAATGCTACAAATCCTGCTCTCTATTTTCCAGATGGTGCTGGAGTCTCCCTTCCTCTTTTGCAGCTCTTGGCCTTTGGGATTCTTTTTTCTGATGTTTGGGTTTTGCATGATATGGGGAGCGGCTGGTACCCGCGACAGCGGCGCTGCCTGTCCCGGGGGTGTTTGCGCAGAGGGATCCCAAAGGCAACGCTCTGCCAAACAGCCGGGCAGCTCCCGCTCCCTTCCCCTCGGGGTGGGGGTACAGTAAGACAGAAAAAGCCTGGAGATGTGTCTGTGTCACTGTTCAGACCCCCCGCTTGCACCGGCTCCCGTTTAGGCACAGATGCGAGCGCGCGTGTGTTTTTCGGCAGCTGAAGCAGTGCCCGTAGCGCTGGCCTTGGCTCTCTACCCTTTCTCCCCAGTTTTCCCTTTTAACTCTTGCGCTTCAACAGCGAGATGAAAGCTGCTGGGGGAGAGCTGAGAAGGCCGAGTGGTCCAGGGCTCAGCAATGGGAGTGTGAGTACAAGGTGGGTGGCATGGGGAAGTGTCCGGGCAGCGATGGGAAGGGAAGGAGCCCTCACTGCAGCTTGCCACCAGCCTGGCCGTGCCTGCGGCTGCTCCACACGTCCCCNGTTAATTGCTACCAATTGTGCTATGGTAAGAATTACCTAAACTAATGGTCAATGGACTTTAATGAACTTAAGTGCAGTGGCGATTGGGTCAGAGTTCACCTCAGCAGCTGGCACCCAAGTGACTTCTTCAAGATTGACATCTTCAGTCTGTGGGCATGGACCACACCGGAAACACCAGCCACAAGCTGCGGAGATGGTATGTAGCAGTCTAGCAGCACGTGTTATCTCACCTGCACTGAGAGACTGTTCTGACAGATGGAGCCCAAAGTCACGTATTACGTGCACTCAGTGGACATTTTTTAGAGGGATGGCAGATAGACTAAGGGAATTGGATCTATCTAAGTATGTATCCATATATAAGGCAGGGAAAAGTAGCCGTACTTAATTGAAAACTGTAAGATCTGGGCATGACAGAAATGGTATAGAATAAGGGGTGGATAATGTCCTGGTTCTGGTGGGGATGGGTTTAATTTCTGTCCCAGACACAGGTATTCCATACCACCTGACGCCATGCCCGGTACTTAGGTGGGAGCTAGCTGGGGGAGCGGTCTGGAAGGCACCGCTTGGGAGCGGGCTGCGGCTTGCCAGGTCCGGTGGCACGGTAACTCTGTTTGTACATCCCTCTGCCAGTGGTACTGTTGTTGGTTTTCTATTCCCTTTGCTGCCCTGTTAAACTGTTTTTATCTCAGCCCACGAGTTTTGCCTTTTTCTTCCGATTCTCCCTCACTGGGGTGAGGGCTGAGTGAGCAGCTGCCTGGTTCTTTGTCGCTGGCAGAAGCCAAACTGTGGCAGACCAGTAGCTGGCTTTGCAAGCGGTTTGGTTGGCAGGTGGGACTGGTGCCATCAGCCAGGACCAGGGAAGGGCCAATGCGGGCACACGCTGCCTGCACAGCCCAGCGGGACGCTGGCAGCGCTCCCCCGTCCCCAGGAGCTGGTGTGATGCCAAGCAGGGGAGGGGAGCCAAGTCACCTCACAGCCTTTCCCTAGAGTGTAACTTTTTTGAAGAAGCATTTTGAAGGGTCAAAAGAAAAAAAAAAAAATCATCTTAAAACTGTTCAGCTTTTAAATTCAGCACAGATCCCCAAGAAAGAAAAAGCAGGGAAGGGTGGGAGGGTGAACCTTACCCCAGATTTCACAGATGACAGCTGAGAGAAAAGAAATTAGTGTCTCGACTTCCTACCCTGGGGATAACCCAACCTCAATAAAAAGCCTATTGCATTTACAAATACAAAGACAGGCTTCAGCAATAACTTTAGAAAACACCCACAATAAAAAACAAGTCCGCCCCCACGCAAGCTGGAGGTATGCTGCATGTGATCATGCTGGTGGCTGCTTCAGTAAGCACAGACATGCTTTTGCCTTCCCAAAACCACGGCGGGGCAGAGCAGGGGCTGTATCTTAGTGAGCACAGCTTTGGGAAGGCTCCCGACTGCCGTGTCCTGCCATAAGCTCCCACCCCCCACAGCTTTTGCGGCTTCAATTAATGCTACAAATCCTGCTCTCTATTTTCCAGATGGTGCTGGAGTCTCCCTTCCTCTTTTGCAGCTCTTGGCCTTTGGGATTCTTTTTTCTGATGTTTGGGTTTTGCATGATATGGGGAGCGGCTGGTACCCGCGACAGCGGCGCTGCCTGTCCCGGGGGTGTTTGCGCAGAGGGATCCCAAAGGCAACGCTCTGCCAAACAGCCGGGCAGCTCCCGCTCCCTTCCCCTCGGGGTGGGGGTACAGTAAGACAGAAAAAGCCTGGAGATGTGTCTGTGTCACTGTTCAGACCCCCCGCTTGCACCGGCTCCCGTTTAGGCACAGATGCGAGCGCGCGTGTGTTTTTCGGCAGCTGAAGCAGTGCCCGTAGCGCTGGCCTTGGCTCTCTACCCTTTCTCCCCAGTTTTCCCTTTTAACTCTTGCGCTTCAACAGCGAGATGAAAGCTGCTGGGGGAGAGCTGAGAAGGCCGAGTGGTCCAGGGCTCAGCAATGGGAGTGTGAGTACAAGGTGGGTGGCATGGGGAAGTGTCCGGGCAGCGATGGGAAGGGAAGGAGCCCTCACTGCAGCTTGCCACCAGCCTGGCCGTGCCTGCGGCTGCTCCACACGTCCCCGTGCACGCTGCCGTGCTGGATGTATGGCCCGGCCATTGCAAACGCTTTTTGCCCGGGGTGGAGTCAGCCTCTGCGGGCAGCACATCAGCTGCCTGGAGGACCTTTGTGTGCCACCAGCTGCCACAGGGTGTCCCGGGAATTCACCTGCTTGGAGGTGAGTCAGGAGACAGAGAAATACACACACCTTTCCTCAGAGGAAGGAGGGGGGACAGGAAGGACAAGGCGGTTGTGCAGATGATGATGTCCCAGCTTTTAGTTTGTAGGTTGTTTGATGAATAGCACACAGCCAAGCCCTTTGCCACGCATGCAACTCTGCTTTCATGGTGATAACTTCTGCTGGTGTGGAACATCTAAATTCCCACACCTGAGGGCTTCTCTGCTCTTGCATCCTGCACAGCAGAGTGTACAATCTCACCCTCCACTTCCTGACTCAGCCTGTATCTCCTGTTTGAGCTATCATGTACCTCCTGGTATTTATAGATCTCCGTGTCCTGCTCGTGATCCTTCACAACTCCCCATCACAGTATTTGTGAATGTTACACTAGAAGGCTGTTACTGTGGAGGAGACTGATGCCAAGTTGTAAAATCATGCCAGGGAAGTTGGAACATAAGTTTGATTGTAAATATTGGCAAAGCTTCATAAAAAATTACAAGAAAGCTCCTCCAATAAATTACAAAACTCTTTTTTTAGCTTTTATTGAGCCTAATGCTCTCCTGTATTTTTACAGAATATCTTTTCAGGTTTGCTGCTAATGAAATTTCAGTGAAAACCAAATTAACTCTTGACTAAGATTAACAATATTAACAAAGGGGAAGACCTAATAAGTGCTATACTGTAATTTCCCAGTCCGAGCCTTTTCCCTGGTACAAGATCGTCCACCTACTCTATTTTTAACTACTTTGTCCAGCTTTAAATGGCAGAACGAGAAGTACACGCCATTACATACCCACTATGAAGAAGAAACTGGGAAATAAGAGCAAAGGCACAAAACAAACGTATTTAGAGAAGTAACAGAGGTTATTTCAAGGTCATTGAGAGCCCTTGTGCTGAACCAAATGCAAACCAATACACTTATGCTGCCTCTGCTAACACCTCAGGGACAGAGGTGGAAATTGTTTTCTCCTTTTTTTGCATTCATACCCCACACTGGACTGCAATAAAATATTCCGGCTCCTTATGAAGCCACATGCTGCTGAGAGCTGATGGGCTGAGGCCGTGGTCCAGCCTGCCAGCTCAGTGCCACACGCTGTCTCTCTGCTCCCCGTCTGTCACCACCTGTCCCCTGGCTTGTCCTAGGCATGGCTGCCGGGGGTTTGGGCTGCCTTTCCCCGCTGAAATTGTGCAGTGCAGCACCCAGCAAAATGGTGAACTTGCTCCTGGATGGTTGCCCTCGGCACTAGTACAACAGAGCAATGGACCAAAAGGACTGAGGACATCCCCATCCTGGAGACCAGGTAACTCAGCCAGCAGAAACCCTTGTCATCACCTAGTATGTCCTGAACAAAAGACGCTGCTGGTCTTCCCTGATCTCACTCGTGCTTTGTGTTCAACATCTGTTCTTGAACTACAGAGGCTATTACAAAGCAAGCCAATCTTCAATCTTAAATTTCTAGTGGTAGAAAATTGCATATGATAACCATTGTCACGGCTTACGATTTTCACTGTTAAACATGAACACCGTGTTTCTAAAGCAAGTCCATGCACTTTAAACTTCCATGTCTTCCCCTTGCTACACCCCTGTGCATTAGGCTTCTGTACCCAAACAGACACTGACCTCTCTACCACAAGATACAGAGATCACGTGCCAGGACTGTTTTGTCACAGCTTCTTTTTGAAACCTTTAATCACACTTCATTTCCTCCAGCCTCCCTGCGGAGCGTGATACCCCACTGCCAGCCCTGCCTGGGCTGGGAACATGGGCAGCCCTGGCTCCGTGCCTGCGGGAACGGCCGCCTTCATCCTTCAGGCACAGCATCCAGTGGGAGCTGATGTTCAGCATCGAAGCCTGTTTCACACTGGCTGTTCATTAGATTAGCCTGTGGGCTGTGTTCCAGCACGCCAAGAGGCACAGCCTTAAAGACCATCTTTCTGTAACTGTGGGAACATTTTCCTTGTGCCCAGTTAACCAATTAATTCAGAGCGCAGAGTAGCCCTGTGTTGCTCGCTCTTATGCCTGTTAGCCTTCTAATCTTGTGCTAGCTGCCTATGTTATCAGCAATTATTTGTTTTTATACAGAGAGGAGATTAAAAGCAAACACCTTAGGGCTGACACCTGTTCCTTAAGAATCCTGACTAGAAATATACCTGCTAGAAGATGGCAATTTCTTTACAATTTACAAACTATGGTGATCTAGTTAATACGTGCCATGCTGATGTAGGTACCAAGTCAAACGTGTCACACCTCCTGCAAATTGCAACCTAATAAAGTTATTTTGGAGAATTGAGAGCTACTTTTCATAATCTCATGTTTGCCAGTGGTACAGATATTACTCTGTCTTTTCGGATTTTTTTTATATCATGTTCTAGATCAAACAGTCTGAACGCTATCTCTTAAGGACCATGTGCTTCCTTTCTATTTATCTGCAGGTGCAATTCTGTGCCAACTGGATCCTGGGAATGCGACAGAGGCAACTGCAGGATACCAAGCTGCTGATCCACCGGGTTACGATGTTAAGAGCCCTCTTGCCAGCCAGTGGGTGACATTGGACTGCAGCCACTGCCCAGAAGGGAACGGTGTGGTAGGAAGCACAGAAACCTGGCTCTCAAGGTCTTTTGGGAAATGGGGACAATTTCTTTTTCTCTTGCTGTTCCCTGATGGATAAAAATTCAGCAGGATGGGGGAGAAAGCTGCACCTCACATAGGCAGCATGGTCTGGTATTGACAAGACCTGAAGCAGTTCAGCTCCACTTCTGGTTTCCACCAGGGTCAGAATGAAGGCAAAAGTGGGGCTTTGTGGGGTCCTGAGGCAATTTCCTGCTGCCACAGCCATATCATATGATGAGATGACTTTTGTAAACTCATCAAGCTTCAGCTTGATAAAAATTAGACTTCCCCCCCCTACTACTCTTATTAAGAGGTTGTTTCAAACCATCACTGCCATGATGGCTGGAAAGTTTTGTCTAATTCCATGCTTAAATTTATTCCTGGCCTCTTTACATCCATTTGTTCTTGGGACAGTATTACTCCTTAGTTTAACCAACCTTCTCCCTTCCCAGTCTCTGCCTCCCTGGTGTATTTACAGAAAGCAATCAGATGCCCTCTCAGCCTCCATTTTGCTGGATGAAACAAACCAGCTGTGGTAAGGAGCCGCGCGGTGCCATTCCTGCCGACATGGGGAACTGAGACTTGGACTGAAACTCTCAGCGTGGAAATCCCATCTTGAGCAATCTCTGGTTGCGCTGCCCGGAGGGGTCAGCCCTGGGGCTGTGCCAAAATGAAGGAAATACTCTTTGTCACCCCAGAAGTTCCTGGTTTTAAATTGTTTTGGTGGATACCTTGGATACCTATGGATATCACATACCTTGGGATGGAGAGCTCTTAAGAGGTTTCTCTCCTTGGCATGGCTCTGTACCAGGTGGAAAGAGCAGCCTCCAGAGTGACCCATGGGACCACCCGCTTGACACCCTTCCAGCAGTGCTCATGCTGGATGGGGGACGCTTTTGGCCATACCTAATGCTGTGCTTGCAGATTTGTAACGGGGAAAACATACAAGACAGGTGAAGAGGGCTGCCTGAGAGCACCCAAGGATGTCAGCATGGCTTATCCAGGCACCTGCAGTTGATGGAAACAATACTACTGCAATTTAAATCAAGTCCACCAGCAGATTTATGTCTATTAAATGAAAAATTTCATGAGCTTCTCTTGTGCCTCTTGCCAAGCACTGGAGGGTCCCTAAGGACAGAGCCCTCCCAGGTGCAGAAGAGGATGTTCCTTCAGGTCCTCCAGCCACCACAGAGCAATGGGATAATGTGCCTGCAGGGTACAATCATCTAAGGGTGACTGCCCACAGGTCTGCTAATCAGTGTAATTTAAATACAGGAGCACGCTGATTTTCATGCCAACATAATGTTTGTATCTATTTGCAATGAAGCAAAAAAAAAATAATCCCTACCATCTCGGACAAAAATCAAAATCCCAGCCCAAACATATACAAAGGTATTCGCTGCACCCCAGCACTATTCCATCAGCTTCTCTGAAAACAAAAATTATTTGTGTCTCTCAATGGGGAGTTTCCACTAAACTCCTATCAAAAAGAGGAATTACATAAAAAAAGCAAAATCTGCAGGGGATGGAGATGTCATGGGGGATGTCATCATTTGTTGTGTTTCTCAACCCTTTGCTCAGAAACAGAGCTTAGTGGGAATGTGCTTTTTCGGCACATTCACAAAGGAGTGAAGTTCTTGCCTATTGGTCCCATTAATAATGTGACTGCTGGAGAAATTACAATGCATGTCCTAAAGCTTAGCAGCCTGTAATTGCTCCAAGTCTCACAAGCAGAGCAAAATATATGCTGCTTACGTTGTGCCTCCAAAATGACCTATGGAAATCCAGTGTGAAACAGCGAGCAATGAGGCAATGAAGGAAAGAGACCAAGTCCGAATGATCCATCTTGGGGTTAATGACCTTGTAGCGAAGAAGACGGTAACATGTCAAAGCTCTGATCCATCTTGCAGGATCATTAAAATTGCCAGACAGTTCCTGCCAGTCAGAAATTTTAACCCTAATGGCCTGCTCTAAATAACTGTATAGCTTTGGGCAGCAGTATTCTGCCACTGAAATTCTTTTCCAAATGATACTTTAGTGGTAAGAAAAAAAAATCACAGAACATTTATCAGTTTGTGTAAAGGGAAAAAAAAATTTAGAAGGGTATTCATGCTGTAGTTAGTGTTAAAATATATAAAAAAATCAATATTAAATCAAAGACCTGCATCCTTTGTGTTTAAAAACTGTCACAGTGAAGATTCACTCCCACATCAATTTCAAATTTGGTCAAACCAAGCTAAAATAGCACGTTTGGTGTTGTTCCCTTGCCCGGTCTGTTGATAAGTTTTGTGTACCCAGGTGCCTACCTGCTGCTTTTCTCTATTTCTCCTTAAGAGCAAAAGCAAAAAAAAAAAAAAAACACTTTCAGAAACTCTGGAAGAAGCAATAAATACTGGATTTTACCCCTTAAACGAATTTGGTGGAGCCTGCAGGCAGCCTAGCAAGAGGGAGTGAGGAATGCAAATAGCTGGCTTTGAAGCCGAGGGTAGTCAGGAGACCCTGAGTTTGAACCCAAACCTTAATCTTTCACACCTGGGCCAGCTGAAGATCAGAGCCTTTTGCAAGCCTGTCCAAGCAAAGTTGTGCATGTACTGAAATACCTCATTTTCTTTCACTTAGTGTTTTGTTTTGGTGGTTTTTTAAAGCTGCACTGAAGCCCTTCCTCGCCCAGCCTGACCGGTTGCTTCTTTGCAGCCTGGAGCTGAGCTCCAGGTTGCTGCTGTGGCCCTTGCCCACCACCCTCATTCCAACATCACAGACAGAGCAGGGCTGTGAGACCTCCCGGGTAACGCAGCCTGTAAACATCTCATTCCCAGAAATAACTTCCCTCTGGTTTACACAATCAGTTGTTTCCACAAACGCGTGCACATATGTGAGAGAGAAAGAGAGAAAACTGAGGGGAGACAAGTATTTAGCATCACGTAGCAGCGGCAGCAGACCTGGGCTCAGATTCCAATCTGCTGCTACTGTTTTTAGGGACTTCAACAGGAAGGGTGGAGATATTGTCCTGGCCGTGCCCAACCTGTCCCCCCGCGCTCGCTGCCATGGTCCCTCCTTTCTCCAAAACACCTCTGGGGTGCCAGCGGACACCGCTCCGTCCCGCGGGAAAATGCGATAACGCAGGCGCCCGTCCTCCCCGTCTGAGGCTTAAATGCACCTTTGCCCACGAAGCGCCCGTGCTGGGAGAGCTTTCGGCTTGCCAAACGCCACGGGATGGCTCTGCCCCGGGAGAGCTGGAGAGGAGGCAGGGGAGCAGAGGCCAGGGAGGCTGTGCTGGCCAGGCTGTCGGCTGTCGGCTCGGCCGGGCTGGGGTGGGAAAGCCCCACGGCTGCGGAGGAGGAGTGGCGGGAGCGCCGGGGCTTTCCGACCCCCGGCAGCAAGCGTGTTACTCTGCCTCGGGAAGCTCTGCAGTCTCTGCGGCTGTCTTAGTGCCTAAGGAAGGATAAGAGATAAGAGGAACAGGAGGAGGCAGAACAGGAGGAGATAGAACAGGAGGAGATAGTTTACTTGTAAACCCAGATCCTTGAGAGACACCTGCCCGTTCCATCAGAAAGCAGCTGAGTTAACTAAGCTGTGAGCCGAAGCCACAACTGCAGCCCACGAAATCCCATCGTCACAGGCAGGATGGGATCACCGCTCCACTCGTGCCCTATGAACACAAGCGAAATGGCCCACACCGGGCACTGAACCTGCTGCGTGATTCCACCCATGCCCATGCCTGGCTGCACAGGAGAACCTTGTGCTTCTCAAGCCATCCTGTGAAGCCATTTCTGAGCCCAGGAGGTTGGAAACAGCCGGAGGATTTGTAATGCCACAGCTGCTGAATGTGCCCGCTCCCCTGAAGGACACTCTGCAGGACAAGGGGATGGTGTGTGGTGGCACAGGGACAGCTGTCCCGCCAGGATTTGACCTGTGAGGTGACTGAGCACTGATGGAGTTAATGACCTTGTGAAATTAAAGCTGTCGAGAATGCATGGTCATTCAAAATCCTGTTTGAAAAGACACAAATCGCTTTGCTTTCACAGCAGTGGGCATCGGGGCATCCTGACGTGCATTTGCTGCAGGCAGCACCCAGGCTGCTGCTCAGGCAGGGGGTCCTCCATGTCGAGGTGTCGTGGAGACCCCAGGAGCAAGGGGAGATGGGGCTCTGAGCTGGCAGCCTTGCAAAGCCAGGAGGGTTTCGGGATGGCTGCTCATCTTTGTGAAAAGGCTACCTGGCAAACAGAGGGGGCAAAGTCTCTCTAGCTTATTCACCATTTTAAAGCTGCATAAAGTAATGCCACCAGCCAGCCATCCCGCCTGTGCACAGTAGCCTCTAGCCCAAAGTCTCCTCTGCTCCTGGCCAGGAAAAAGCCAGGATAAAGGAACAGCTCCTACCTTTGCCTTTGCAGACTGGAAGTGGCAACACAAAGCTAAACCTAGGTGTAAATTTCCCCTCAAGCCCAAACCCTCCTGACCATCCCGCATGTCAAAACCCCTTCAACAGGGGGGTCTGGCTGTGTGGAGCGGGGGCAGTGGGTGCACAGGGCACCCGTGGAGCTCCCCTCACTGCGCAGACATCGCTGGAGCCACGACGAGACTCCCTTCAAATTGCAGCAGACATTTTGCAGTAGGGCTGTGCCAGGAGGGGCTTCCAGCTCAGAGCTGGGGCAGCTCCATGGGAGGGACGTGTGTAGGAGACCGAGCCGTGGGGCAGGACCCCCTTACGCAGTCCCGCTGGGGCAGCATCACAGGCACACACCACTTCTTCCTTCGCTCCACCGCAGCTCTGACCCTCTCTTCCCTACAACCAGGGTGGATTTATTTCTATTTTGACAGATCTGTAAGCCGTGGAGTTGCTAAACTTCTAAAAACTGGAAGCCCGAGTTGCTGCGTTGCCTGTTCCCACAGCAGTGAGGAAGCACCGGGGCTCGCTGCGGTTCAGGAGATTTACCGGCACAATTACTCAGGTTCCCTACGGACCGGTAAGGCTCCGCAGCAGCGCTCTGGCGCTGAGCGCCGGCTGCAGGCAATGATGTACTGCCCGCTCCTCCCAGCGTATTCTGCACCTTCAGAGGGCTGACAGGAGTGTGGGCTGACTGGGTTATTTATTTAATTTTGTATTTATGAAAAGGATGAACTTCCAGCCCCTAAAGCTGCATGCTCCTTTCCCCCCCCAGCTCCCAACTTTGTTTCTCTTGGCTCTTCTAAAAGGAAAATCGGGATGTGTTTTACTTTGGAGAAATAAAATTGGCATCAGCCCTTTCTGAGGTGACCTCTCTATGATGGAAAATGAGTAAATAAACCGCTCACCATAGCTTTCCCTGAAGACACTAATACACTGTACTGTGCCAAACAGCACACTTCTGAGAGGAAATGGGGAATACACCAAAGAGACCTCCTTGACCCAAACGTTCCAGAGTTCGTCTACTGTGATCATTGCTCAATTATATTTTACCCAAAGTCATCTTCTTCACTGTGGCAAAATTTCAGAACTTGTTTTATGCAAGAATTCAGGCAATGTTGATGTGGGCTCCCATTCACTTGTGCTGTACGAGAGTTTAATGATTCATGAAGGCATGAGTTTGCTGTTTTGTGTTGAATAAATATCTATGCATGACAAAAGATATGCAAACAATATGTTTAAAGGGGAAGACATCTTTTTTCAGATGATTATGGCATTTTGTTTTTAGTCTCGTGGTGCACAGAACTCCTGAACACATGTTACAGCCATCCAGAAACCCATATATATTGCAGTTAATTATTGTCCTAATTTTTGCCATACGTTCATTGAGTGCTCATTGTAAATTCTCCTATCCACTCATTATTCAGCATGATTCCCAAGTCCTTTCAATGAAAGATATTCCAAACCATAGGTTATCAGAACTATGAATTGCAAATATTATAATGAATTACACAATTTGTGCTGCAACCAGAGAAACAAACCTTTGTATATGACGTGTGAGTTGCAATCTCAGCCATTGAAAAATGAATAGGGCATGAATTTCGAATTGTAGCCACACCTGCAGATTTCAACTCACCATTTGCATGTGTCCTGCCTGAATTTCGCCATTGATGGTACATATCAGAATTGAAATAGGAGAATATCCAGGGGTGAAAAAAAAGAAATTCCAACACTTGCAGAAAGCAAACTTAGAAAACATGCAAATCAACATTTTCTTTCAAAGCTGAATATTTAATTCTATTGCTCTTGCCCATCATACCCATAGATCCAGCTCTAACTGAATCCTAACTCCTGGCTGTTCATGACATCCTCAAAAACGTGTTTTGCACCACATCTTACCCTGCCCAAGGAACGGGTGTCTCTCACACCAGCTGATGGAGAGTTCAAGAACAAAATGGGCGACAGGAAATCCTTTCCCGATCTTCTGGTTCATAATTTAGGGATAAAGTGGGCTGGTTGCCAGGGGATTAAGCAAGCTGTGCTCACCCTCACCATGGGTAAGCAGCCGAGCCACTGTGTAGTCTGTTCCCTCGCCCCATGGCCACCCTGGTTGCCTCTGGCCCCAGGTGCGCTGTAAAAAGTCTCTCCCTGCCTGGGTCACCCAAAGCACCACAGTCTTCATAGACCACTTGAAAAATAAATTATAAAAAAAAAAAAAATAGAGAAAGATTGAGAACTATCTCCCAAGAGTTTTCTCAGTCTGTGTGTGGTGAGGGTGTCTGCCTCTTCTCACTGCCTTGTTTTATCGCACTCTGCTCTTCCTTCTTCTTTTGTTCCCATTCCTAATATAAATGTGAAAAATCCCAAAATGGGAATGTCAGAACATTTTGACACTAAAGTTATGAGAAGAAAAAAAGAAGAACTGCCTTCCCTCCCTGCAAGGCACTCTCACAGGTCAGACGCATCCAAGAGCAAGAGCCTGGATTTTAAGTGTGACAAACATGTTCTTTGCACTTGCAAACTCACCAGTGAGATGATTCAGAGCAAGGACAGAACAGTTTGGACAGGCAGAGCTAAAGAAAAGTTCAGATCATCTCAAGACTGGAAGTAGAGAGGAGTTAGAGATCCCAGTCCTACTGTCAACCACTCCTGACTCCCTTTGAGGCTAAATGTCTCATGTCAGCTTAATACAAAATCACAAATCTCTGCGGTTTTGGGGGGAGGAACTCTGCCCTAAATTCAGCACAAGGGCTGTCCTCTTCACTGCTCTCCCTGCCACAGTACAAAAAGCAGCTGTAAAATCCCTCTTGCACAACTTCCCCATTTGCAGAAGCTCTTAATCGGGAAGAGACAATTTTGAGGTTGGAAAAGAAGCGTGTGAACAAGGTCCAGCCCCTACACAGCTTCTTGGTTGGGTTGGTATGAAGCCAACCCAGACAGGAAGGTTTCAATATTTCAGCTGCTGGGCACAAACCCCTTGTATTTCCAAGCTAGTAAAACAAATGTACACTGTAACTGGAGAGAACCTGCCTCACTAAATTTCTCTTCCATCCATTCTGGGTCCGACCTTTTTTGCATTTAAGAGAGAAGCACACTCAAGAAATAAAAATTCCTCAAGTGAGCTTAACTATCCAAAGACTACAATTAGTTAGTTTGGCTTTAATCTCCACACCTCTATCATCATCAGTGCATAATCTGCACTGGAGAAAGAAGTCACGATTTTCTCATCAGTTACAAAGCTAAGGAAAACAGAAGATAATTGGTGTCTGCAGTGCTGATGTGCAGAGCCGCATCCCTCCCGCACGTGGAGGAGGAGGGGATGCAGCAGTGGGAAGCGAGTGCCTTCTGCAGAGCTGCAGTGATATGGAAAGGCAGGAGATAACCTGGTTTGCACGTGTCGTACATTGAAGAGAGGCAACACGCTCTTACCTGTAAAAGTACTCATAAAAGCTAGAAGTGGACAAGATGCCCTGTGCAGGTTTGGTTCTCACAGGTTTGGTCCTCACAACCATTGCAAAACTCACAGGTGTTGCAATGGTTGTCACACCAAGATTGACAGGATTGTCACACATTTCCACAGATAACTTCTGTGTGGTACAAGTGGGAGGGAGAAGCTGGAAATGTGGAAAGCCTGATCTCAGCTCCATGGTGGGATCCACCATTTACTGCAGCCCACCAAAGCCTCCTCAGCTGGCCAGAGTGGCCGAGGCCACGGCCACCCCTAGCTTTGGAGAAGACATTTGCTTTGGCCTCCACAAGGACATTGGTCTGTTTAAAAAGAGTTTCAAAACGAGGAGGTTGTCAGCTCAGAGACACTCAGCAGACAGTGAAGGAAACCACCAGCAGCTCAGCCCTGCTGGAGCTCAGGAGCCCGTCTCCACCACCCAGCGTCCCCAGAGCCTGCCAGTCCCACAGGGCACAGGCAGGATGACGAGGTCTCACCGAGAGATAACTTAGTGCAAAACCAGCGACACAACCTGGAGACATGAGGAGGCACCGGCATTGCCATCTGCAACACTTGGAGGTCAAACCTCAGCACAGACTGAAGCAATTCACCTTCGGAGCTGATGTGCTCCCTGCCCTCTGCATCTCCAGCCCACACCTAAGAGAGGCTCCCTGTCATCGCTCTGCCTTGTATCCTTAACAAAAAGCACCTTCTTGCTATGCTTACAAGCCAGAACAGACACCGCTCTCTCTTTGTGTTAGGCTACCGGGCCGAGCCCTTGACCTGCCAGGTGCCACCATGAGAGCACAGAGCTGCCCCGTCTAGCCAGGGATGGGGGCGAGCCCTCCCTCCCCACACAGGGACGTTTCCAGCCTTCGCCCCTGCAGCTCCCCGGCCACAGGTACCAGGGCGCTCGCTGCGGGACGGCGCGCGGCATCCAGCAAGGGCTGCCCTCTCAGTCCTCCTAACCACAGCACAAGAGCATCTGGCTTGTCCCTGGGAGCGTGGCTCCGACAGAAATACAGGCTGAAATACCCACCACAGACAGAGGGCTCTGGGACCGTGGCCCCTGAACAATTTTTAAACAGCAGAAGATAAAGACGTTGTAATGTCCTTCAAGATTCAGAAAGCTTGAGAGGTCTGTCTGTCTCAAGGTTCTGACAAGCCCTGCCCCATCTCCCATCCATTATACGGCTCAGGACTCTTTCCAAAACTTCAGAGACCACTGCAGAAGGTAGCTTGGGGAAAACCAGTGGATCAGACTCAGCTGGGAAGTGCTCAGTGTCTGACTTAGTCTCCAGGCAGGTTCAGCTCTGAACACAAATTTCGTTACCAAGTCCTCATCTGCAAGTGAAGAGCCATGAATCCATATACCAAAAGAACCAAATCTCCTCTACACAGTTGCATAGAAACACCTGCGTTTTTTTGCATAGATTGCGGTTTGTTCTGATATTACAGGAGATAATTGTTCTTCCCTCCCTTCCTCCCATGCTCTGCCTCCCACCTCTCCGCTTGGTGAGGAGAAGACAGCAGAGGTTGTCTCATACCACAGAGCCCTCCAAACGCCTCTGCACGCCAGCAGCGCGCAGCCCACACGCTCTCCTCTTGCAAGGAACACACCGTGGTACGTGGCGAAGGGTGGCGTGTGCGAGGTGGGGGCTCCCAGACTGCCGGCCACCAGGACTATGCCAGCGGGCTCCCGCAGAGCTGGGCGCCGCTGCCTTGCACAGGGGCAGGCTTTGACTGGGCTGCAGTAAAAAGCAGACATCCCACCATTTTCTGAGCAGCTAAACCAAAACGGCAAGCACCCCTCCTCCCAGAGAGCCTCTGAAGTGCCCCAGCAGGGTCAGGGCGTTTGGGGAAGTTCATCTTTTGCTTTCCATTAGTTCAGAAGATGCAGCAGTGGCTGGTGGGACTACAAAGGCAGAACCTGAGAAGGGGCAAGGGGGCCATGATCCCTTTGCCAGAGAAGACGGAGTAGGCAGCCTCCCCTCAAGGTGTTCCCCGTGGGGGCAAGCTATTCCCCTCAGATGGAAGAGCAGGGTTTGCCAAAACACATACATGACTTCTGTGTTCTCCCAACTTTTTCCTGAACACATCCCTACAGAAAATGCGCATGCCAACATGTATCTGCTATCCACAGACCAAGCTGTCCGAGCATCCTAAGGATTTCTGGGCGCTTCTCTTGCCCTCCCCCCTCCCCCTTTTTTTTAAACAGTTCATTGATCAGATATTTCAAATGCAAAGCGAAACCAATACTTTAAGAAAACTCTGGAGAGGGACTCCAGGCATTTCGCAGCAGCTGAGAAACACTCACCTTAGTACATAAGTCGATCCATTTATTGTGGTGGTGGAACAGGGGACTGTCTGCCCCAAGATGGAAGGCCTTCGGTATCGCTCATCACCGCAGCACAGGATGATGAGGAAGGCACGTCTGAAAGACTTGTTCAGGAAGGCATAGAGGAAAGGGTTCAACCCTGAATTGATGTAGCCCAGCCACAGGAAAGCCGTCCACAGTTTCCCTGGCACCGTGTAGTTTATGAAAGGGTCCACGATGTTTGTGACAAAGAAGGGGGCCCAGCACAGGCAGAAGCACCCCATGATGATGCACAGAGTCTTGGCAGCTTTGGTCTCAGTCTTCATGCGGTGCGTGCTGTGCTGGTCCGGGTGGTGCTGCCGGCCGTCGGTGGGGGCCCCCGCGCGCTGCAGCACCTGGATCTGGCGGGCGTGCTCCTTGGCCGTGACATAGATGCGGTAGTAGGCCAGCACCATCAGGAGGAAGGGAATGTAGAAGGCCACCACGGAGCAGGTAATGGCATATGGCTTGTTAACCATGAATATGCAGTAGGTGGAGTTGGAAGCCTTGTTGAACTGCCTTTGCTGAATCTGGCGCAGGGAGAGGATGGACAAGGACAAAGAAGGAGGAAAAAAGTTCAGCACTGCTCCTCGGGTACTAGCAGTCTGTTTGCCAGAACGTACCACCACCGCTTTCTGATTCTCTCTCCTCCCTCCCGTCACCCATCAGCGGTACCTGCCCTACCCACGCTGCCTCTGCTCACACCACGGGCTCTCCAGCCCTGCTGGTCCCCAGGTCTGCTGGACCAGCCCACCTTGCAGCTCCAGCATCTTAAAGCATGCCTCAGCCTGGCCAGTGAAAATCAGCCTAACACCCCAGGTCAGACATGGACAGGGAAAATAACCTCACTTTGTGCTGTGCTTTGCTGCAGTGCTCACTGCGCCGTTCCTCAGGGCATGGTTTTCCACCAGGGATGCACAAGTTTCACCCAGCTGAGTTCCACAGGGGGAAGGACAGGGATGGGATGGGGCTGCAGTGGCCTCAGAAGCTGGGGGGCAGCTCTAGGCTGGGGGTGACACTGAGCTTCCCAGGAACAGGGGCTGTGGGCAGCAGCCTGGGCAGGAGAAGTCTGCAGGTTGAGTCCATAGGCTTAGATCTGGTCAATGACTTGTCATTGGAAACAGAGACAGCAGATGAAGAAAGGGGTCTTGCATGTGAGTTTGGGGAGCAGGAGGCATAACTGGGATGGACAGGACTTCTCTGAGGCTACTCTTGCTACAGAACAATGTCACTGCAGGTCCATCGGGCCCATAAATTCTGGTGTTTATTCTGACAAGAGAATAACCTGGTCTGCTATTTAAAACTATAATATCCAAATTATTTAATTGGGCATGTAAGGAAGTTTACTTCTAAAGAAAACTATAAAGCGTTTTCACTAGGTGGTGTTTGAACCCTGTGCCACCTCTCAGCATTCAGCTATGGAAACCTGCCCGGTGAACGTCAGCAAGTTATGAGGAAGGGCAGGGCTTGCACTGGTGTTTAGAAGAGCTGGTACAGACAGCTGGGTGTCACGTCTTTTCTGAGAAGGTGGGGACAATAAATCAGTGGAAGAAATCAGATAACTGACATGGTTTGTTAAATAAACAAAATGCACTTCCCTTTTCTACCAGCTGCATGGCCTAAAGCTGCTTGTCTGGAAGCAATTTTGGTGTTATCACCTTGTCTAGAGGCTTGGCAGCTTGTCCCTGCTATTCCCCATGGGCCAAAAAGTATTCATGTCTCCTTGACAGACTTGGCATAGAACACGCCACATCTCTTTAAACAAGCTCTTCTGAATAAGGTGTTTTCACAGTTTGCCATTTTTAATTCCTGCATCTCCAGATTGGAAGGAGAGCAGATTTGCAGCTCTTCACTCTTTGCCTATAGACGGGATCCTGCAAGTGAAGCCAGACTGCAGTGGGGAAAACTGACTCCTGCTGAAATGACTTGCATGGGGGAACTTCACTTTCTCTCCCGCTTCAAGGCTCACACCAAGACACGGGATATTGGCGGGACTGGCCCAAAGCATCATCCCTCCTGGGGAAGTCTGGATTTCCCAGCTCTCCAAACATCACTAGCACGGCAAGGAGGGGCCCTCGGGCTCGGCCAGCACTCCCTGAAAGCTGCAGCAGCCAAGGGGAACCAAGGACTCCCGAGGTACCCATCGTCAGGAACCAGCTGGGGCTTGGCACGTTTTCAAAGGACAACTCGCTGAACTGGTTAGTAGTCACAGGTAAAAACCTAAAAACCTCTCCCAGAGCCACCACTGTCTTTGTGACAGTACTTCCAGGACAGACTCATTTCAAACCCCCTTAAAAAAAACCTCCAGAAATTCAGCCGCCCTTCTGCATCGATAACAAGCAGTTTCTCCTTCATCCTGTCTTACCTTTTTTTCTTTGACTATTGCTTTTTAAAGAAGAATATACAGCACTGAATATATCTGACACCAGGTTGGTGTACCTCCTTAGCTACTCACCAGATCAATGATGCCAATGCTATTCCAGCCTTGCATGATAGGGAGGAAAGAAATAAATGTCGGGATTACCCAGCACCCTCCAAGCATTACAGCAATGCGCAACGGAGTCATCTTGTTCCTGTAAACCAGAGGCTGGCAGCAGATAGCATAGTACCTGCAAGGAGAGAAGTGAGCGAACAACCATCGTCAAAGGAGACTTCCAGGTCTTCTAAAAATAAAACTGTGAAGCATTTTCTCCAGCTTGTTTCTCCTGCCTCTCAAAACAGAGAAAAAAAGGAGTCTATAGCCTGTTTCCATTGACTGCCTCTCACACAAGGAGGTCAGGATATTTTCACAGCATGAGTAAATAAGGTTTCATAGAGCTTTGCAGGGGAAAGCCAGTATTTTCTGTTTTCCAGCTAGGGAAAATGAGGCACAGATTAAGGCTGTGGTTTGTCTGAGGTCACAGAGCAAGGGAGTCACTTCATATTCAGCCCTCCTCTCCCTTGGCACTTAGTCACAAAGCTGTCTGCACCCTCCTTACCACGACAAATGAGTCCACCTTCCTTCCATTTAGCTGTAACTGAGTAAATGTTGGGGTTTTGCTAACTTGAATGGACATTTATTTTGACAAGACTGCAAAAGCTGTTATTGCAAATTAACAAAGTGTTTCAAAGCTGTGAAAATGTCAGTAAAATGAACTATGTTTTTCCGTAACCAAGCTCGCTTTCTACCTCCCAGGAATGAGCTTCTTTCCTGGCTGGGCTTTAACCTCTGCTACAAGGACAGAGAAAATGTCTGCACAGGGCTTACGCTCTTTTTACCATCAGGGGGACGTGCCCTGTGCTCTCCTTTCTCCTCCTCACCCATCTGACATATTCATAGTCCAACAGATCCCTGCAAATAGCAACTGTCTGTGGACTGAAAATACTGTCTATACCTGTGTCGTGGTTTGGGCACGACAATCAGACTTCTACATCAGGAAGGTGTATCAAACCTAAAACTGAAAATTTCTTTGCTCTGAAATTAGTATATGTCCATAAGCATAGCGTAAGATCCATAAAAGATCTATCAGATCCATAAGATCAGCAACCAGATCATCCTATTGCAGATTTTTGGTGGTCCTGACCTGACAGTCTGCCTCAGGTTCCCAGTGAAATGTTTTCAATCGTTAGAGTTTTGGATCTCAGCACACGTTGTAGAGACGGGCCAGTACTGATGTCCCCACTGCTGCGATAGAGAACTGGCGTCCAGAGATGCAAGAAGTGCCCATAAATTCTCAGCACTTCTAAACAACGAAATATATAACTCAGCTATGTGCCTGACGAATATATTTTCTTAGAGAATCAATAATGATCATCCAGTAGATGTACTTTCCAGATTCGGTGAGCACAGAAACTATGCAATGTGGTGCCCCATAGCATACGAGCACTGCATCGAAGAAGTGGACACGGTTTCAAAAACTATTTATAAAGGGAATGAATGACCTCTGCCAGAGATTTTTTTTGAGCCAAGCTTCACATCAAGGCATAATGTGTACCTAGAGAGACCCTCGCTGCTGAGTGCCTATAAAAGTCAATTTTATGAGGTCATTAGAACCATGAATTAGAGACATTAAATCAGCAAACACACACTAAAGCTGGACCACTAACCTGAGATGCCTGCAGCACGTTAAAGTAAGTCATACGTGAATACACACATACACACAGTTTATATGCATGTATTAGAGAGATGTCCTTGATGTGCACAATTTATTTCATCAAGATTTCAGTGGGAGCCAAAAGTTTTGTGCTAAACAGGCATAAAAATCTAAGAATTTCCAAATTTTCTTAAGACACCTTTTAAAAAGTCATGTGGAGTCAACTGAATTGCTTTATTTTGATAAAATCAGATTATATATTCCATACAAAGGGTTGAAATAATATCAAAGTGTCAAAAGACAACGTTTTTTAAGTCTCTGAAACAAGATTCAAAATGTCACAGGGGAAAAATGTTGAAACAAGCATTCAACTATTTCAATTTGATCATTTCTACATTCTCTTCTGGTTTCCTGTGTGCCTGAAAATCAGCCTGTTCCTCCGAAAAGTTTCACTTTCAAAGAAATGGTATATTTCACACTAACTGTTCTTTTAGAGCACTGGGTGAAATGTTCCGCTTGTGGAGCTCATGCTAACGGCCATGGCAGCCAGTGGGCCAGAGTCCTGTCCCCACCAACACAGCCCTCACATCCCTCCCATGAGGGAGCTGAATAATTCACAGCAGCAGGATTTACGTAGTTTTGGAGCTTGCCTTCATCGGATCAGGAGTTGAACAAGCAAGGGTATCCAGCCTCGAAGATATGCAAAACTCAACTGGGTAAGACTCTGAGTCACCTAATTAAATGAAGATAGATTTATGTTTGAGTTCGGCCCTGTTTTGAGAGGAAGGCAGGATCAGAGATCTCCAACCTACATTTTTCCGAGTCTATCAGACAATGAGGACCACCATGGTCAGTTTTCAGGATCTTAATGATTTCAGACAATAGAATAAATATTGTTTTGTTCCTAGGGTAACTACCCTCCTCCTTGTGGCAGCCAATGTGTTTGTGTAACCTTGTCCTATGCTGCTAGAGCTTATTGCGTTTGGATTTCCCCCTGCTCTCCAGATTTCCTTGCCCCAGCAAATAAACTGACCTTTGAATTCAAACAGGTATTTTTGGTAATGTTTTTGACTGCTTATTAGGACAGATGGTGCTTCCCTTGGCGTTACGTGCAACTGCTCCTCTGACTCTAAACACAAGGGAGATATATCTGGCATATTTAATTGTTTGCTATCTGAGAGACACCTACTGCAAAGTGCTACCCAGTGCCGGACATCAAAGGACTCCTGTGACATGCCTGATGGCAAGTTGCTGCAGGTCACAAGAGACTACATTTGTTTGCAGAAAGGGCAAAAGAAGAAATTCAATAAATAAACAGGAAAGAAGAACCAGGACACCAGCTACTATTTCACAAGTTGAATAAACAAACAGAAAAGGAAAACCATGATACACTGCTAATTAACTACAGCAGGAAAACAATTCTTCCAAGCAGTTTGAGTTATTACATTTCTGTACTTCTATCTCTGCTGCAGCTGACAGCATTACACTGACTTGTACATGCTATTAAAGGCCATTAGAGTAAAAATTATGCCTGTAAAAATGACATCTTAAGCTCTCATATTTCTTCCCTCCCAGTGATTCAGCAGCAATTTTCCTCCACTTACATGTCAAAAGATTTTATATATATAATTTTTTTTTCCCCTAACTGCTGCTTCCGTGACTTCCCTTGTGTTCAGAAAGTCGAGCTGGGTTCCTCTTGCCCTACACCCTTATCAGCAACAACGTTCTGCAACCGGAGTGAGAGTGACAATTTTGCTGATGGCGAGGGAGGCAGAGAAGCACACCGTCCACTTTTCCATAGCTCAGCAGGATTTCCATTCAATGCTCTGGAGAGTCAGATAATAGAAATCTGTGTATGCTAACAGAAGTCACTGAAGTCACACGAATTTTTGCAGTAGCTGGTGATTTGATGTATGTGATGGTTTGGGCATTTAAGCAGCTATTTATTCACCGAGAAAAAAGTAATTACATCTTTAAGATTATCAATAGTTTTAGTCAAAACCTGAAATAAAGATATTTTCTTATTCAACATTTCTGCTTCCTTTCAAGCTACAGCTGTTTTCCTGTGCTCATAAAGAATATCTATTATGTACTGGTGTGACAGTGTGATGAATGAATATAAAACGTAATACATACACATGATTAATACGATGTCCAAGTTCAATTAAATATTAATTCTTACTATTATCCGTCAAGACTCATGTTTCTGCAGTTCCTTGACAATGTCAACTTCCCTGTTACCTACAGCAGAGCAGACGATGCGAAACACGTCCTCCTCTCCGCCTCTGTTATGACATTGCTCGCTGAAGAGGAAATACAAGAATCCCTTCCTGGAGCTGTAGATCTTCCAAGCAGCTCCATAAAGCAAAGGTTATTATAATAGTTTTCCTTTCCCACATCAGACGTTCGCTGCATGAATGAATCAAGTGCTAACATTTTACAGATGGCTCAAAGGAAGAAAATCCCTAGCTCTTACTTATGGCTCTTTCGGCCACTGCAGATACATCTGGCTACTGAGGATTTGTGACCTGCCCATTGTCACTTGGTGGCTCTGTGAAACAGTGCAGTGGCCAGGCTCTGTCTCAAGGAACATGAGCGTGATGCTCCCAGGTCTTCCAGTGGAAGTTCCAGTGATACGGATATGGGGGGAACCAATTAGCGCCAAACGCGTCGATTCCCAAAAGTGAGCCTCATGTGTTACCAACACCTTCGAGGGGATGCAGGTACACCTCAATCATGAGGTGAGAGCTCTAAAAAGCAGTCAAGGTTCAGCAACGCAACGCCCCAATCTGTGGGGTAATTTCCTCCGTATTCCTATGAGCATCACCAGCAGGAGCTGCTGCAGTCACACGGAGGAGCCCGTACACAGCGTCCACGAGCTCCAAGAGCAAAATGTTGTATCTTTTCCCAACAGGGCTGGCGCTTTGCCTGCCGGCAAGCTCCTCTCCACAGTCAGTGCTACACGTAAAACCAGAAAGCAGATATAAATGCCCGACGAACTGTACACCAGCAACACACTTGTACCTAACAGCCTTCAGCACTGTGGGTAGAGAAGACGTAATATCACACTCCTCAGCAGCAGCATCATGGACAGCTTGCCTAAAGTTAAAAAGCGTATATGTGAAGACAGGAGATGGCAGGTAAGAGGGAAGCTGTGAAGCCAAAGAGAAAATAGGCAGAAAATGAACCTCAGCTATATTCTTGCCTCGTACAACTGAACGCTGAATGTGCTTTCGTGGAAATCTAAGTATTGTAAAGCATGCGAGTTTGTTGTTGCCATTTTGCCTGTATGAAAGATCCTACGCATACATGCACACTCATGTATATGCACTCCTTGTATCATGCCCTGCCTTTCCTCCAGGAAAAAAAAAATGGAAAAAAAAGATTCTTGAAAAGCACATCAACTTTTAAGTGACAACACCTGTAGTTATTACATGTTTACAGCTTCTAGGCTCTTGTAGACCAGAAAGGAATGACTGAGACTGAGAAACAGCATTGCATTTCAACACACCGGCGACCTAGACCTGACAGCAGCATAATTTAGCTGTGGTCCATGGCAAGGATGGCTATTTGTGGTGACTGTCTGCATACTCATCAAGAACCAACACGACGAGACTCCATTTGTGACCGGGATCTGTGGCCAAGACTGAAATCAAAGTTCCAAGAACCCAGATAACCAGCTGGGTCACTAACGTTAACACTCTGCGGTTAAAGAGAAGCAAGCAGTGATACAGCAGCCAGCACATCTGGCCCCTCCTCAGCCTGGACACCCAAGTGCCTCCTCAAGCCGATGCGAGTGGGAAAGCTGCCCTGGGCACATCTCCAGAGAGCAGTCCCGGAATCCGCAGTTCCCGCCTCAGGATCAGTGAGGCTCTAACCACACCGCTGCTCTTTCCTTGCCTTCTGGCCATTACAGAAATATAATTACTTAGCTGCATTAGGCAATTCCTTGCCCTTGGAGAAAAATTAAAGTATCTTCCTGGTTTGCAATACAATTTTGTCTGAGCTATGGGTATGTAGACACTACCCTGCAAGAAGCTCCTTAGAAATCAGAGACAGACAAATACACACCCACCTTTACCAAACAGACTGGTTCTGTGGGTGGCTCACATTTAAAACCATTTGGTGTCATGTGCATGTATAAAATTATACACATACCGTAAGTTTTATCATCACCAGGGCCGAAATGAGGCAAGGAAAATTTACTGAATACTCATACTGAATAATCTTTTTACCCACCCCCCCCACCCCCCCCCGAATAATTTCAAAAAAAGAAGACAAGAGCGTGGGAAAACTGTGGGTGCTATCAGCGCTCTCCCAAAGTTAGGGTGCAACTACCATGCCCGACCAGGCTCTGTGCCTGCACGTGCCTGCTCAACCATGCCCTGAACACCACAGTGGGAATGATTTGTTTGTGAGATCCCAAGGGAAGAGAGGCCAAAGAAACGCAACAGGGGACAGCCAGACTCCACTAGCTGCCACCGCAGCGGACTCTGCTCTCAGCCCCTCAGCTGGAAGGAGGCTACCAGCCTTTGCTGATATTTCAGTGAAACCAGAATCTGGCCTCCACACAACCAGATTTTTAGGGTTTTTTTTGGAGCTAACAGCTCTTTCTCTTTTCCTTTTTCCCACTGAGCAAATAAGCTATGGTCTCTGACTGAGCCAAATAAAACAAAGTTATGCGTTGCTGGTCAAAAAAAAAAAAAAAGTCCTAAAATGATTATATCTAACAAAATTACATTCTTATTAGAAAAACAACGGCTTGCTGGTGTTGAGATAATTACATGGAGAAAAAAGCTAAAGAGAACAGTTAATTGGAACTGGATAAATTTAGCCAGCAATACAAACAAACGTATGTTGCCAAACGGAGATAGAGGACTCCTTCATGGTCCCCATGTGGGTCGGTGTGTGTGGAGGGTTATTGGCAGCAACAGTGGCAAAATAAATTACCATATTTCTAGAGGGTTTGTAAAGATTAATAAAGGACAGTGCATCCCTCAGGCTGTGCCATGGCCATCTGCTACACTATTTTTCTTAATGCTCTCGGACCCAAATTCTGCAAATCCTGTGTTAGTTTTCTTGCTGAGCTGAGTGCCGACAGGGATAACTCCGTGGTTATGAGTCACATCTCGCAGCCCTGCTGGACGGTCTACATTTGCCCTTGTTCAGCCCCTTCCCGTGCTGCCTCTCTGCTCCTCCACCTAAGTAACTGGGAGCTGTAGGAGATCAGATGCCTTTCCAGCTGGAAAGGGCACGAGGGATTTATGGCCTGGTTCAAAAACTATAGCTGGAATTTGTGTCCTATAATCAGATTGCCGCCTGCCCAATCATTACTTACTGATAGCTATTTAAAACCTAATAAGTCTCCCCGCTAATAACCTCCCCCACCCCTGGCCAGCCAGCAGATGTTTCGCAGAGCACCGCTGGGCACAGCTACATTCCCCCCGTCCTTGAGAAAGACATCACACTCCCAACCTTGAGCCCCACGGTGGCCCAGGCATCCTTTGGCAAGCCAGTCGATCCTCCCGCGCCTTGACCGTGCAACACCGTGCCAAAGGGATGAGCATGGAGAGCGCTGTGGAGCAGCATTGGGAGCGGGAGGCAGCAGGCAGGGCGGGCAGAGCCAGCGACCACCCAGACCTCACCACCCCTGTGCCCCCTGAGCGGGCTCTCACACTCCCTTCAACCCCATGGAGAAGGCTTCTTCTCCAGATGGACTGCCACTGACGAGCACCAGGGCTTGGGAGTCTCCAAAACATCATCTCTCTCAAGGGACTGTGCTAATTTGATGTCTGAACAGTACATTAATGTTAATTAATGTTTGTAAATGGCGCAACGAACATCTGTCACTCTGGTGCTCCAACACTCTTTGGATACATCTGCTTTGCTTTAGCCTTTATTTAGCAGTGATTATGTGGTATGTTTGAATTCCGGTAAGATTAGCGTTGAATATACAAACACACAGTTAGGTCTGTTTTGTCGTGTGTTAGGCAGCAAATCTGCGAATGTTTCCAACACGCCAGGCAAACAGTGTACCTGGTGCCCAGCAGAGACGTAGACTTGGAGAAAAGCTTCACGGGCTGGGACACAGCCAGGAGAGCCAGAGGAAGCAGAGAGAAGGTGGCAGGATGCTCTGGCTGCATGAAGAACAGAGGTGCCAGGTGTGCATCTAAGCCCAAGAACACAGACATTTAGGACCTGTTTGTTTCTCTATTGGTTTGGTTTTTTGCCCCAAGACTTTGAGAAGTAATTGTATTGCAAAGTGTACTGCAAATATTGGAGAAGAAAATTGCCTTTCCTGACAGGTTAACTGTATTTGGAGACTCCATTATAACCACTTGGCCTATTTATATGCAGTGCAATTATTTTTATTGCATGGGCACAAAGAATGGATAGATATACATAAAACATGCAATAAATAAATAATTCAAGGCTAAATCTTTCTTTTATATTAGAATACCAAAGAGATGATGAAAAAGCATAACCCAGTGACAGCAAAATTTGGATTCAGTGAGCCCTGAGGTACCTCTGATACCTTGGAAAAACACTTTTTCAGATAAGACTGTCTCTAAGTCTCTGCAGTGCTTTGCTCCCGGTGTCTGGCTGGTAAGATCAGTTTATCCTGTGGTGATTTCTCCAGATTTTCACAAATGCCTTTGAGAATGCTCCCCCCCACCCAGAGGCAGTAATGGAAATAGATATAAGATATTATCAGATAAAAGTCTTTTTAAGCAACACTTTCTGAGAATGTTGAACAGAAGGACTTTCCAAACTGAGTCCTGAGGATTAGATTAACCACCCAATTTCTTTTTAAAAAACCCACAGTTGTATGCCCTGAAATAAAACAGAAGGCAGGAAATATATGAATCACAGAAAAAAACACCATCTAGAAAAAGCATACTGTAAAATCTGAATGAACAGAAGGGCAACAGCTCTCAAGAAATTAAATAAAACATTGTGAAGGCAGCAGGGCTGTCAGTGCTCCTGCGAGCCAGCTGCCAGCAGGGGTGAAGCAGAGGGGATGGAGAACAGCTCCACGATGGGCTGAGTCATCTTCACCACACAGAAACCCCAGGCATCCATCTACCTGCTCTGATCTTCTCAGAGCCACCCATCACTATCTCCTCACCTCTTCTGGCCTCTTAACGCCATTTGGGACTCAGTTCTCACTGCAGGGGAAAAAAACAACCCCAAAACAATGAAAAATTGTCACAGAAATTCAAGTTTCTGCCAGCAAACCAGAAACCTTAAAAAGGTAGAAGGTATGTTAGAAGGTAGAATTTCTCACTAAGCAGGATCAAAAAGCTGTAAAAAGGTCACAAGTCCCCCTGAAAGAGGACGCTCTGAATAAACAATCCATGCCTTGCTCGTGAAAGTACCCTTGAAGAAGAACAGAAGATTGATAACAAGGGAACATCCCTACACGGAAAGTGCCGAAACCGGCTGAAAACCCGACAGCTGCTGGAAGAGCCCCAAAGTCAGCAAAGATTTGCAGCAACTGGGGGGAAGGTAAAGGCGGCAGTGGGAGATGGCGACCACCGACTCCATCAGAGACTGAACAGAACTACCCCCCTGCACTGGAGCGCGCGCACAGCAATTAAAGGACATTGTCACTTTAACTGAAAGCAAGAGACTGTACTAAGCAATAGAAATTATTGAGATAAGGTACTAACCAATAACCATAATTAAGGGTGTGTATTTCTGTGTTTTGAACCACATAAACATTCCAAAGATTTTGTAGGCTGGCTTTTTTCATGTCAGTGGCAAAGCTCCAAACGACTACCCATGGAGTCAAAAGAGCATCGCAGATGAACTTCTACGGCAAGACTGAATGGCGAGGGGAGCTCGCTCTGCAGAGATGAGACGATAGAGGAAAGTTTCTATGGCAAATTCAAGTGCCTTCGGAGCGGAGCAGCCTGCCTCGGGGACGTTGCTGTTAGCACCCTGCTAATGGTGGTGTGTGTGGTGGTCACTGCTCTAACAAGCACTCAATAAAGCCACTCTGAGAAGAGAAACAAGAAAAACACAGCACCAGAGAATTACCTAAAATTTAGACCAGCGCTGCAGCTAGTCTGCAGAGGCATCATTCTTTAGCGTGAAAGCACCAAGCAAACGATAACGGCTGCGATAATTATCCACACCAGGCCACATCTAGCCACCGGGCTGGAGAACCTTTTCTCTTTCTCTGCCCGAGAGCAAAGAACAGCACGTGTATGGTAAGCACATGTGAAAGAGAAAGGGCATTTCTGTGTCCTGAAATAATTCCCTGATACCTGGCAATTTCAGGTTTGTCAGTGGTCAAAAATTGCCAGTTTCTGTATCCCAGGCAGTGCAGCTCTGCTCTCTCACCCCTAAACGTGGAAGGTTTTCAGCGCACCCGTTTAATTAATGATTAGGATTAATCATTAATTAGGAAAAGGATTAACGAAGTCATCCTCAGCTTCTTTCCAAGCAATTTGACTGCTGTTGAGTCTAACATGGCCAATACTGGGGGGGTGGCAAATATTGGGGGATTTCTCTCTGTCAGTGCATTCAGGAGGAAAAAGTTTACAGGCATTTTATGAAAGATTTTTTTTGCTGTGACATATCAGGTGATCTCCAGCTCTTGGGACCTTCAAATTCAGAGCTCTAAAAAAATTTTTTTTTTTTTTTAAATCAGTTTGGCACCACGATTGGTAAATGTGGGGGTTTTTTTAGCCAGTGTGTGTGTCCATGTTTCATTCTACTTTATATAATCTTTTTCATCCTAAAAAACCAGGAAGAACATTTCTGTGCCAGCAACAGGTTCAAACACACAATCAGTAAGCCAAAATCTTCAAAAGCAGGATAATTTTATCACAGAAGGCCGAGCCACTTCAATGGAGCAATGCTGATACGGGACTTGTTCAAGTCACCCTCAGACCCCAATGCAGGGGGTGTTGCACCTTCACAGAATCACTTAGGTTGGAAGGGACCTTTAAGATCATCAAGTCCAACCATCAACCTAACACTGCCAAAACCACCCCTAAACCATGTCCCTCAGCACCACGTCTGCCCTGCTGTTAAGTACCTCCAGGGATGGTGACTCCACCACTGCCCTGGGCAGCCTGTTCCAATGCTTGACAACCCTTTCCGTGAAGAAATTTTTCCTAATAGCCAATCTAAACCTCCTCTGGTGCAACTTGAGGCCGATTCCTCTTGTCCTATCACTTGTTACTTGGGAGAAGAGACCAACCTTCCCACAACCTTCTCAGAATACATGTGGAACGACTTACAGAAATAGTTTCCTCCAAAACACAGTTACAGCTCCTGCTTTCTTTCAAGACAGCCGTTCTCCTCTTCTATGTCATACTCTAGAAGCACAGAAGCTTCTAGCGACTGAAGCATTGACAATGACAGAGCCAAGGCTGCCCCCAACCCCTTTGCCACCCCAGACAAGGCTGTCCCAGCAGCGTGGGGACCAAGGGGGACAAGCAGCAGGAGCAAGAGCTGACAACGTGGCGGGGGTCTGCAAGAGGGCGGCACAGGCAGGAGAAGGGGGGGAGTTTCCCTTCTATGCACCCCACACAGGAGGTTCCTCATCCCTGGCGGGTGTGAGAGATGAGGGGGTGAAGGGCAGGGGGGAAAACAACATTTTCCCTTCACGTCCCTTTCTCTACACAACCCCCTGTGTTTAATTAAGAGCCTGGCGAATCAAACTCCAACTTTTTATATAACAAGGCCACATCCAGAGCACGGTGCCTAACATCTGCTTTCCTGGTAATTGGCTCAAAGTGGCAATTTGTCAACGTTTTTAAGATAATGAGCTTCCTATTTGTGTTCCAGCCATCTAAACTTCCAGATAGGGAAAGCACGCCGTAGCCACGACACGTCAGCTTCCCTCTGGATACAACACCGCGTGTGCTGGTGTGCCGCTCTGCCGCAACAAAGGAGTGCTGCCCATCAATGGAGAAGTTAATCAAGTACCTTTTGAAGTCTGGCTGGGTACAGACTCTTTGGATGAAAGATGCTATTTAAATACCAATTGTCACGATGACAAGAATGATTATGGTTATTTTGGCCATATTAGTAATCTAAGTAATAGTATTATGAAAGGTATTGAAATCTCCGCACAGAACTCAAATGAAAGCTCTAAATATTGCTTATTAGAATAGCCGGTCCAGATGTTTTCTTCTAAGTATTTATCCTGTGAAAAATTCTTGCTATTCTGTATGGAAAGTTCTGCCATTTATCCCAAAAAACTGCAGACAACAGTAAAACAGAATTGTTTGCTGCAAACTATTTAGGATTTTGGCTTCATTTTAATTTTGCAAGAAAAGTCTAAAAGAAATAAAGTTTTTAGGATCTCCCACAAAGCCTGTGCACCCTTTTCACCAGCTTTATTTCCCTCCTTGTTAGCCTCCACTAGTGGAGATGTGCAGATGGATGCCTTAGAAAAACAGCCCATAAAATTGGGGTGGGGGGAGTAGTTGCTCTTTATGTTTTTCTCCCTATAATGTAGTAATATAGGCCACAATGTGTCATTTAGTAATACCGGTTTTCATCTGCCCGTATGGCTGCTAGCAGCAGGAAGAACAGTTCTGATAGCACTTGAAAGATGTGTCAAGCATTTTTTTGACAAAAGAGAGGAAGCCAGATAATTTAGCGTTTCGGTCCCTGGGAAGACAGGGCTCAGCACAACACATCAAGCCTTGCACCAGTCGAGGATTCCCTGTCGCCCCTGACAGCCTCACGGAGAGCAGCGTCCCCACTAAAACAACGTGCCGTGCACGATGCAGCTCCTTCTGCCACAGCTGCAGGCTGCTTCTTTCTATACATCTTTAAGGTGTCTTTTCTTTACTTTGATGAAGAAACCGTGCCACATCTGATCAGTAACGCAAACAGAGTTGTGCCGCAAAGCCACCGAGAGCCTGGCTTGCTCTATCAATATAAATCTCAGTCCTTTCAAAGTTTTCCTACGCTGATGAGAACTCAGCGAGCTCTCTCCAAAATCAGTTACCAGCAGAGATTTATAGCTGTACTGTTCCCAGCAGGTTCATATTTACCCTTTGGCTACTGCTGACAAGCAACAAGAAGCAACTTAAAGCAAGTATAATTATTCTCTACGCTCTTCCGTTCATACCTGTCCAGCGAGATGCAGCACAGGTGCAGGATTGATGCTGTGGTGAGCAGGACATCGAGGGACGTTCGGACCAGGCAGAACATTTCTCCATAGATCCAGTTGTCCTGAACCAACTCAATGGCTCCAAACGGCATCACCAGCACTGACACCAGCAGGTCCGCAAAGGCAAGGGAAACAATGAAATAATTGGTCTTGATTTTCCTGGAAGACAGATGGCAAAATTAGGGTGGAGTAGTTTCAGTCTGGCATTCTCTACATGTGGATAGAGATTTCAGCTTGTGTTTGGGTCTTATTTGCCCCATCACACTGAAAAGTCCTCGCTAACATACTCCTCACTTTTTATGGCCGCCCCAAGCTTGTTCTTGGTTTTTATAGCTGAGTATCCACCATGTTCCCTGCAAAAATGCATCTTTCTGCTCCCACAGAAGAGGCAAATAGATGCTCACAGGCCTCTGCATGCGGCTCAGCCTCACAGCGTGCATTGGAGAGTTTGGGGTGGAGGAGGGGGATCTCATTTTAACTTGTAAATTGAGAAAATCCTTCCAGAAAGCACTGAGAAGAATCTAGACTGAAGCTGTAATTTTAACTTGAAGAGTACTTTTTAAATCATAACAATAAAATAGAATTAAATCCATTAAAAATCCCACGCAGAATATGAATAGAGGCTGTTGAACATCTCACTCTGCTCCTGAGGCTGGTCTGACAACTCCCAGGGGTAGCAGCAAGCCTTGAGACGGGAGTTTTGCCTGTGACCCCCCCACCAAATCACCGGCAGCATTTGCCAAGCTGCAGCAGAGCTGCACAACTGCGACGGGACCTTGATCAGTGTGGTCTCCTGACGGGCTTCTTAGGAAATCTGAGATGGAAAAGGGGTAGAGGCCAACCTGCTTCTCTGAGGAACTGCTGCTTAGCTCTGTTTTTCAATGATTCATCTGTTGTTTTTTTTTTTTCACACTGAGAGTGCTAAAAATGTAGAGAGTGGATACTAAAGCGATCCCACTCCGACAGTGTAAATCCCAGTGGGGATGCACCGAGGACAGTGTGAGTGACATCGCCGTGGTGCAGTGCCTGGCCAGACACCCTTCGTCGCGGCTGTTTACGCCCTCAGCTGCAGACACGGGCCTTTTTAGGTGGGGATTTTCCCCCGTGCCTCCCCACGGAAGGGCAGGCAGCGGCCAGCTGGGTGGGCTCACCTGAGCTGCCTGTCCCGGCACACGGCCACCATCACCAGCAGGTTCCCCAGGATGGCCATCAGAATAACGGCAGAGATGAAGGTGAGCAGCACGATCTTCTCCACTACGCCGAAGCCCTCACTCGAACTGGGCAGCACACGGAAAAACAAGAGAGAAGAAGAGAAAAGAAGGTGCAGCAGCACTGGGAGGGGATGCCAAGCACAGGCACTCGTTTTGGCAAGTGAGAGAGCAGCATCCCCACCACCGGCACAGCAATGCAGCCTTCCCACCAAGACCATTAACAAAGAGCATTTTGTGTTCATGGGGAAAGCTGCAAGGCTTGTGTTCATCAGCAGAAAGGCTACAGGCGGAGGACGCCCGCAGCACCCGTGGTCCAGGAGCCCAGGTCTCCCAGCGGTGGATAAGCCGACACACACGCTGGAGGAGCCCACTTCTGAGAGCTGTGCCCGATTTCTGAAAGTCCCTTCAAATTCAGGGCCACTGGACAAAAACATTTTCATTCTTTTCACCCCGATAAATAACGCTATCTTCTACACAAAAGTATTTTGGTTCTCTTTCCTTTCATTTTTCCATTTTTTCCCAAAGTTTTCCTCAAGATAATAATTTCACATCTTGAATTTTGAAATCCTCTACATAATCTTTTCCCTTGTTCTCTCCTCCCTTCACTCTGTGCCACAGAACAAGAGGCAGTCTGGCTTTTTTTTTTTTTTCCTTTTTCACTCAGTAACTTCTCTAGAATTTGTGAAAATAAAATAATTTTTTTTTAAAAGGAAATGCCCAATTTCTCCCTATCCTGACATCAATAATTTCTTTCAGAAAGAAAAGAAAAAGGAAGGATAACACAAAAACACAGTGTTGGACACATTTTCAGTCTGCATTTCTACAAATATCTTGTTAAATGTTTAAAAAAACTTTGTTGGGTTTTTTATTTGGAGCCTGTAAAGCAGGAAGTTAATACACAGATGCAATAAATCGGGTTCAATTCCTCATAAAATTGGTCTTATTACAAAATTTTGAGCCACTTTTCCTTTAAAGCTATTTCTAATTATGTATCCAGACAAAACGCATCTTAAACCTTTGCCTGCTCGTGTAACTTTCCCTATTAGATTACACAGGTGAGAACAGGTGTTTGTTCATGTTAGCAAGTGTGGCTAGAAATAAACTGGCATTAAGAGCAGCAGTAGACACGAATTCAGCAGGGAAATTTCTTCACGGCATACAGAGCTGGTATTCGGTACCCAGGATTAATGTTGTGAGATTGTCCAGGTAATTGAAAAATTGAACTGTTATTCTGTTTTACTTTGACTTCCTCTGGGGTCACTTTTTATTTACTAAATACATGCCAGACTTGTAGACTTTATCTCGCTGAATTCTCTTGATTTTGGCAAAGCTAAAAATGATTAGAGACTGCTGAAGTCCTGCCTGCACTACCTGTGCCACGTGAATAAGCTTCTAGCGACTGACTTCACCCTGAGCCTGCATTGCAGAACATCCACTTAATCACACTCTCCATTTTTGTCCCTAAAAGCAATGGCACTTTGAGCACAACTTTTTTTGCCCACTGCCAGTTGCACCAGTGGGTCAGACCACAGCCTGAAGTTGGACTTTTCATATTGATTATGAACAGTATCTTAGGAATTCCTTGGTTTTCAATGTTTTACAAGGAAATACATCACTGGGTATAGGTTCAGCTGGATGGGTGAGGATGTTTTTGAGCAAACAGAGAAGAGGAAAGGAGATGAACTCACACTAGTTTCATAGAAAACCACAGCAGTAGGCAGATATATGCAAGCTCAAAACCAAGTGCAATTATCTGGCTATAATAAGAAAGAGGTCCAAGGCAACTACATATTCTAACTTCATAAATGTATATCCACATGGCAAGTAGTTCTTTCTCACCTGTGAGAGCACAGGTAGCTTTTAATTCCAGATAACCTCCCGTGTTAAAACTAAGAGATTAATAAACGCCGTGGATAGTAGGGCGTATCCCACCTCCCTACAAAGTTTTCAGGCAACAAGTCCCTGAGCACTGCCAGGTAGGTGTCCTTCTGGTGGTTTGTTGGGGTACTAGTGTACCAGGAGAGGGGGTACAGGCAGCTCAAGGTGAAGGGTACCCGCTAAGAAAACGGGTTTTGTCCTGTGTTGGAATGAACGATCCCAGCCCAGAGGCAAAGCCACGGCTGCTTCTTTTGCCCTGCTTAACATAGGTTGGTCTCTGGGGTCAGACGTAGCCATGGGTCTGCATCCAGCAAGACACCTATTTTTGTGCAAGACAATTATAGATGCTAAGGTAGGAGAAAGGCAAAGTCAAGATGTGGTTTTATTTAGCACCTGAAAGAGTTTGCACTTAATTAGAAAGAGTCATGTACTGAACTTAGTGCAACTTCAATGATGGCAATTAAGGCTCCAAGAAGCTGGTAGCTCTGCACAAATCCTTTGGTGCATTCAGGAATGTTGACAAGGCTCTGTCTGAACTAAATGTGGCTTTCCCAGTTTTTACGGAAGAGCGCCGCTTTCTGACACCTTGGATCATTAGTTCTTGGACAACTCCTGCAAGGAGTGGATTTTGTGTCTGCAGTTCTTGCAGTTACACTGCAATTGCTGCCTGCGATTTATTTGCCTACGCTGGTCCAGTCATACTTCCTTCCATCTGACATAAAAAAATCCCTATCGATCAAAAGGACCTGTCTCATCCATCATTCTGTCTGAGAGTGGTCTGGAGGAGACGAAATGCCTACATGCACGCAGCCATGCCTCCCTTGCATGCCTTCCCATGCCGCAAAGGTCTGCGTCACAGTGAGCTCGTGTTTAACAGCTCCTGACGGACTCCTTTGCCTTCCTCTCTCCAGCCTGTCTCTCAAACTCTCAGTACACAGTGAACACTGCCTCTGGGCAGCTTTCCTCCGTGGTCTGCTAGTAACATGCTAAATGCAAAATCAAGCAAATGGCAACGGTTTCTGTGCTTCTCAACCAGTGACCACCCCAAATTGCATACAGAGATTCCTCCCTCAAAGCTAAAGGTAACTGGCATCTAATTCCTTATCCCAGCACTAAAATCCCAAGACGCCCTACAGAACTGGTCACAGGCCACATGGCTGCTCCTAGAATACAATGTCACTCCTTCCCTGTCTCCCATGCGTCTCCACACACATCCAATCTGAAAGACCTCAGTTTCCCCAGGAGCCAAGTCCTGCCTTGGAGAATTTGGGAGGGAGGAAGCTGGGAGCTGCTGAATCATGAGCCTGCATGGCAGCAAAGTCCTCTGGAGAAGGATGAGCAGCCGGGATTGGGTCCCTCCCCATGGGCACCACGCACGGCGGGATGCACAAGGCGATTCTCCGCTGCTGGACCCACCGCTTGCCCTCCTCCTGCGGATGGCTGCTGCACGGCTGGGCACGGCCAGACACTTGCCAAGCATCAGCGTTTTGGGTGCAACTGAATGCCAGAGCCTTCATTAACAATGTTCATCAGCAGAAGATGACACCATGAAAATCCAAGGGAAACACAAAAGAAACAGCTTCAAAGGCAGGTCTCGGGCAAAGTCCTGCTAGCTGGGTAGCGGGTGGGATGAAAAGCCTCAGGAACAATGGGGATGCTGGGATCAAAGGCACCTTTGCTGCCGAGCTGTAATTGCACCCGTCTAAATAAGCCTTCACAATAGGCTAACGCTGCTCCGTGGCCGCATCTGCGAAACAAAATGTCAAACCACACTGAATACAAGAGTATTCAGTACACAAAAAAACCACGCCATACAAAAGATGTTCCTTTTCCTCCCGAGTGAGCACGGCAGCACACGCATGCTGGCACAGGGGCAGAGAGGATGATGATGGTTTAGTTTATACAGAGCCAGGCCGAGTTAGATTTATATTTTGCCTTATCTAGCTTTGCCCATCCTTCTGCTGCTCCTAAACAATTCTGATGGCTGCGTTATTTGAGCACCTTGCCTCTGCACTCTGCAGGGAGGGGACGGACACCTCCCTCGTCCCCCAGCCCTGCTGGGGGGTGAGCTGGCCGTCAGCCCTGGGCTGGGCTTCTCATTCCACCATGGAGTGCCTTGGGAGGAGGGCTGGTGACAGCCTGCTGGCTCTTAGGCAAAGCCCTGAGGTTTGGGGCTGCCGGCGGGGAGATCCCAGTCCCCTCCCACGGTGGGGACCGCGGTGGTGGGCTGTCCTGGGGAGGCACTTGGTGTCTGGGTGCCCTGGGGTCTCGTCCCACAGAGGACGAGAGTGGAGGAGTGAAGCATTTTGATTTGTCTTCTTTTTGAATAGCTGCTCTGATCCTAAAGGCACTCCTCTCCCATGGAGGCTCATGAAGATGTACGGGGACCATAACAGCAGGTGAAGACTTAGACCTGCTCTTAGATGCTACCAGACATCCCCCTCAGTGCACAAGCTTATCGCCCCGTACAGCCATCTCCATCCCCTCCAGCCCCATCAGCTGCAAAGAGTGGTGCAACTGAACAAACCCCAAAGAGAATTACCCACCTCAGGTTCTCTTTACTGCACGGAGATTTTGAGTTTTAACTATCAAAACAATCACTGGAAATGCCAAAGCAGGCCAGCACCGAGCCACATTTCACCAGATGTTGCCCTGCGTGAAGACTGAGGGGTGCTTCATCTTCGGCCAGGAGGCAGGGCCATGTTTTAAGCCCACATTTTCCATCCAGTGTACACAGGCAGCCCTGCCCCGAAAACGGTGGCATCCCGGTCTGCAATGTTTGACTTGGCTGGCTACAGGCCAGGGCTCTGAACAGGGACCAGCAGGTCAGAAACACACTGGCACACTTATCTATGGAGCATCTGCTGCGATAATAGTTTCGGAAGCGTTTAGGAGATCTCTCCAAAGAGTATTTCTCTCATGCTATGTTGCGCTGGTCCCCCGGCCAACATTAAATAGGCATATAGATCACAGGGGGTGCAGGAAGGATGTTTACCTCTGGTATGTTTCTGTACATTTGCCTTTTGAATAATCTATCGTCAAGTAGGAATATTTGTTAATTATTCAGACTCGGTAATTTAAAGCTGTTAATAATGGAAGAAGTGGATACTGCTTTAAATTAAAATCAATGGTTTGCATAACATCTTTGATCAAATCTGAGTGCTCTGGCTTCCAAGCATGCTTCCCTGTTTAATAAAGCAGAGATTGATGGGTTTGCTATTATGAGGAAATGAGATTCAGACAAAATGATTGTTGATTAGTAGGAATATAGAAATCACTTAAGGAAAAAGGTGAAATACTGATGTGGAATGAATGCTTAAAACCCACATATGGACACATTTAAAAGGCTCTTCTGTATAGTCATTAATGTGAAGGGGAAAAAAACAGTGTAATTATTTTTTCAAGCTCAATTTCTACTTTTCTGTAAACACCCCAACTTTTCTAAATGACCTCAAGTGCTTTTGCATATTTTACGCAGCAATTAAACTGCATAGATCAGTTATGTTGGTAAGACCACGCACATTGCTCCTCTGGATTTTGTTACACATCACACTCCGACCTCCCTGCCGCTGCAGTGGGAAAAAATCCCTAAGAAACAGCTCAGTACTGAGAGCACCCTGGGCACTGCACGGGCACTCCTGCGGGAGCGAGAGAGATGGAGAAGAGAGTGAGAGTTGAATAAATAAAACTTTGCTCTTGGGCGCAGAGGATCACAGCTGATACAAAGGAGGCTGGATGGTGCGTTTCCAAACTGGAGAGGAATAACTCTGCCTGCAGAGGCAACCAGAAGCATCTCCTGGAGGCAGCCAGGGACTGTAGTGAGCACTTCATAATGAGGGACATGTGTAATTCTCACTGAAGATTAAAAGCTCAGAGCAGTAGTAGCTCTTGTTAAATCAAGAACAACTTTCTTCTTGATTTAACAGTGGCCTCCGCATATGGGGAATACAAGAAATGGTCATTCCTCTTTGTTTTCAACCAAGCCACAGCTTTTTCCTCTGTAACTCCAGCTGACGTGATACTTCACGTAGGTCTTTAACTACAAATAAGCTGTCATTTGCCTCTCCTCCTTTCTACTCCCCTCATTATTCCTAGGCATAAAAGTCAGAGGCTGAGTGTTAAACACTTAAAAATCAAGTTAATATTATTTTATGAGTAAACCTAACAACACGTGTGTCAGTATAGAGACTTGACAATAGGGAAGATATTATTTGATCTATGGCTTTCCAGCTGTTATCCTGTTCTTTTCTACTGGCACCTGAATATATCAAACAGCATTAATCCAGAAGCATAGAATATATGCTTTTTCTTTTAACGCTTTCAAACGTTACACTGCCTGTGCCGCTTTTCTTCAGACTGTGCAGATGGCAGGACCACTTCTAACAGATTCAAATCAATTATGTACTTCACTTCTGTTTTAGAAACAGATTGAAATTAATTAAAGTATTGACTAGCCAGGAATAAACAGCATTCCATGTATCAAAATAACTCAGTCATATGATTAGTTTATTTGAGTGTTTGGGGTTTTTTTTAACCAAATAAATTGTGGCACCGAGTTGGGTGGGAAGGGATGAGCTTTTCTCCTTTTACGCTGGTTTAAACCTCAGAAATGTTCTACAAACCAACTTGCTTCCACTGCTGGTATGGGGCTGAAAACACAACATGCTTCTGCAAACAGCAGCAGCCCGAGTAGGATCATGAACGATGAAACAAGGACTTCAGGCCACCTCCTCCTGACAAAACTACTGATAACATCATTGATTCTGCACCTCCGCTCCATGTATCTCCTGGAGGTTGAATGCTACAGTGCTTCAGAGAATTAAGTGTTTTAAGCAGCTGATAATACTGATTAAAATCAATTGTCAAGATGAAGCAAAGAAGACAGGCTATTTAAATGTTTTAAAAATTGCCGTGTGTGGGCTGCGCAGTCAATCAGTACGTGCCAGGAGCGCTCTCCCGTTTGGGAGCAGGTGCGTGCTGGAGCTGCCAGACGCTGCGGGACCTCAGGAGACATCAGGGCCACAGCAACAGCTCCATCTCTGTGTGCACCTCGGGCTTTGAGACTGCCCAGATTCGGGCTGATAGGCAAGGCATGAGGGGCTCCAAGTAACAAACCCAGGAAAAAAAATGAGCTGGTCCGTGCAATTTCCTTAGCTTAGACCAGCAGAAGTTCCTGCCTTCTCTGGATGGAAATTGGATCTGGGGCTGAAAACTGATCCTGAGCAATGCGCTGCTTTATAATGATCTTCATACAGATGAAGGTCTCAGACCTCAAGAGAGAGACAGTAGTTTGCACAGTTACATGGGAAATGTGCGACAGAGGCAGGAAACAAACCCAAACTCAATTTGTCTCCAGGCACTGCCTGAAGATAGGACTTCTCCCCTTGCAGGGAGGTTAGACAGGAGTCCAGCAGCCATGTCCATCTCTACTGTTCATACAAGGAAGGATGAAACCCTGGCTCTGCTCCTTCCCAAGCAGCAGATCAGGTGTTAGATAATTTACACCCACATACAAAAGGATATTGCTGCAAGACTGATGCTCATAAGTACAATCCTTAAAAACCATTAGACTGTCACCTAAAATATAAGCTAAAATTAACTTATGAAATTAGCATTAGATTAAGATCATGGTATTTACATGGAGGAAGGGCAGCTGCTGCACTTACTCCATTTGGGATCTGCTAACAACTACCTCAGGACAGCTCTTGTGCAAAGCCCTGTGCAGTCCCAAATCGCAATCTTAGACGTCTCCCTGGAGCTGGCAGGACCTTGGCACAGCATTTTGTTCCTTACAATATATTTCCGAGACCCACCCTTCACATGCCAAGCATTCCCTTTTTATTTTCACTTAAACATAACACTACTTTTTGGATGTGCAGGGTCTACTTATTTTAATGAGGTTACCAAATACCCTACAACTAGGGGGGAAAAAAAAATAATCAAATCTCTACCTTAGGCATAGGTAGGATTTGAGGCACACTACAAAGTGCAGCAGAGATGTTGTAATAATCATTTCTCCTTTGTAAATGCTGAATAAAACCAAAGATGAAACATGCCTTTAATCAAAAACATCTTGATCAGTTCCTAATTAGAATTTTTCCTCAGAAGTAAGCCCACTGCATCTACCAAACTCTATGTCAGTTTAATGAAGAACAGAAGATGATGAAAGAAACACAAAAATAAGCCTGACTTTCAGTGTATATTCCATCTTAATAATGTGATTAGCCTCTATTTTCCAGGTAAGTGGCTCTTGCCTATCTCATGCCACATGGAAATCTTACAGAGCAGGCTGTATGTTCAAATGACAAGTACAACATAGCTACACTCATGATATCTGATTTAACGAAGCACCTCATTTCCCAGCAGCATTCCCATTAATTACCATTCATTTCACTTCTATATTCAATAGATGTTGAAGACAGTCTAGTACATTCTTTCGAACAAGAATGTTTGTAGTTCAGTTATTGTACAAAGGAGTTTTACTTTACAGATACCTAAGTGACATCACCATTACATGTACAACTAGCTCAAGTTTATCTTTATCTCACTAGTTTAGTAACAGGCAGATCTGTGACATAACCTCCTCTGGCATGGGAGTGAGATGGAAAAATCAAGGTTTAAACTTGTGCTAAACATACTTAGAGTGCCCAGATTTCTCACAGAAATTGTGTGATGTTTCCTGCAATAACCAGGTGCAAAACGGGTGCCCTGAGACCCATTGAGCAGAGCCTGCTTCAAGAGCAAGCTGCTGCCCCTGGGCGAAGAGCATTTGTTTCCCTGTCTTATTATGACTTTTCCCATAAAACCAAAAATGTAAGTCCTGCCCCACCCACACACATTTGTTTCCCCAAAGCTAACTCTTTACCAAAACACCACAATGGCAGTTCTTAGTCTTTACTGGTATTCCTGTACTGAGTTCTCATTTTCAAACCAGGGAAAACCTTTGCTCCTCACTTTGCAGAAAGCCTAGATGTTGCAAGACTTTCAAATCAGAAACCATGAAGATGCCACTCTGCTCTTGCAAGCAATATTTGCAGTCAGGGAAATATTGTTAAATGAGAGGCATTCAGGCAAGACCGCTGGAAGAGTCCTGGCATGAGGCTGTATATTAAAATATCCAGGCTGTGTACTTTTCCCATTGCTTGTTTACACCTTGGACAATAAAAGACAAATACAGCTACTGGCTTTGTAACTTCTAATATTTCCTGGATAGTTTCCCAGTTTCAAGAATCTAGAGGCATGAAAGAGTTTCTTCTTGTTACCCCTGCTAATGGAAGACCTGGCACAGACAAGATAATACATTGATTTCTAGAATACATTTTATTTGAGACACCCCCACCCCCTCCAGATGCTCCATGTGGCTCTGAGCCACATGAAAGCAGTTCCCAGCTCATTCATCATGAGACAATAGGAAGAGGTACTTCCACTTCTTTTCTGAAGGCAACATAGGACTGAACATCCCAAGGAGTTTTTATAAGGCACAACATAGTTGATTTCATCTGCTCAGCTCCCAAGGTGTGTGTCCCTTGAAGTATCAGTGATTGCCTTGTGTCCCCAAGGAATGGTGTGTCTCCTTAGTCCCTTCTCCAATGCCACGATTTCTGAAGTGCCTGACCAGTTCCCTCTACCCTGGCACAAAACACATCAGCCAAGCAGGACAAAAGCCATCTTTGAGATGCTGTGCATTCCCAACTCCCCTACCTCAGTTTGAGATTTACCAGAAAGACCAGAATTTGGTAAAACTAATTCCAGAAGTGGAAGCCAGAAATCTTCACCCCCAGAATAAGTGTTCACCAGCTCATTTTGTACAAACATCGCTCTTGTATTTAGGCTCCAAGCAGGTGTCCTTTCTAAGCAAGGACACAGAAAGACCTTGACTCATGAACAGAGCACTTAAGTTTCTTGTTTTATTTAGACCTCCTTCTATGTCCCCAGCTAAGTGCATGTTCTGAATGCTCTCCACAAAAGCCTCATCACATTTCTCACTTCAAATAAACAAGAGAAGACATCAACCCGGGCAAGCAGCAGGACAGAGGAAAAGCAAACAGTTGGGACTGCTCTGTAGATGGCAAGTGCAGACACTCGGCTCAGACACAACCCAGATCCCACCCAGGAGTCACTACCAGCACATTTCTCTGAGGCCAGCCTCAGAAGCTCTAGAAATGTTTGTTCAGCGTGATTTCCTTTGGCTAACAAGTGCAAGAGCTTCCAGGAGGAATGTGCTGTGCTTGTCTGCAAGAAGACGTTGACAAAGATTCCTAGAAACAGCTGTTCCTGGAGATGAGAGCAATGGAAGGCAGAGACCTTCTTCCCCACAAGGGAGAGAAATGGCCATTTAAACTTCGTTACCAGCTTCAAGGGGCTATTTCAGGTGAGGGACACTGTTAGCTGAATCACTGAACAGCTTTGAGCTCCAGTGAAAACTTCTTCTGTTCTACAGTGTGTCACCAAGAGTAATTCTAAGCAGATCCTCACACTGCTGCAGGAAGACAGCATCAGCACGGGCTCTGAGTGTGGCTTGCAGGGAAAAGTCTAAGCAATACAAAAACGCTAGGTGCCTGCGTTGGACTAGACCCAGATCTGCTGGGCTCAGGGAAGCATACTGAACAGTAGCTGAACTGCAAGAAATAAAACCCCCACGTTTCATTGTAGCTGCCAGCTCTGCCTGAGAATCGCATCCCCATTATGGCCCGTAAAAATGGAAATTGCAAATAATGGCAGTAATGGGACCAAATCTATTCCAGCTGCTTGGGAATGGAAAAAAAAAAAAAAAGCATTCTTCCACTCTAACATGGCCCCAAATACCACAAAAGCAGTTTAAACCTCAAAGAAGTAAGGCAGTCTATTTTCCAGGGATCTCTACCAGCAAAGAGGAGGTTGGTATCTTGATGTACCAGCTCCAAAGAAGCTTCCCTGGCAGAGGCTGGAAAGGCAATGGCCCACTCCTCCCACCGTCTCCTTTACCCAGAGTAACTCAACACCTGTCTGGACTCCTGTGAGGTCCTCTACATGCCCTAGTCTTCCAAATAGCCAAGACCCTGGTTGATTCTGCTCAGAAACATGTCACAGCTCTTGGGCAGCTGCATCACCACTCAGCTCTCAGCCCTGAGAACGTCTTGCCTAAATTAACATGAACTAGGGCCTTCCTTTTCCTGTTGGATTTATTTATTCTCCCAGTACACTCCCTGTTGAGTAGATGACAGCCTGTTTTCAGATAAGTCCTCAGAGCTCTCAGAAAGTTCATGAGAAGAGCAAGCCCTGGACAGGTCTCCAGACTAGTCCACTGACAATGAGCTATGAGCTGGCCCATCATCACAGTTTTATGGCCTCAGTGTGGAAAGGAGGCTTTGGAAACATGTAGACTTTGTGTTTTCAGGTCCTGGCCTTTAAGACAAAGTTGGACAGAACTTAAACGCCAACAGATATAACTCTGGAGATAAGGAACCAGAAAAAAACATCATCTGAGTTCTAGGAGCTAAGTGGGAGCTCATTTGACTTCCAGATTAGGCTAAGGAACTGGGGACTAAGTGAAGCAATCTGTTTATACACATTTGACTTCCAGAACTGACTTCTTTGAAAAGAATCAGAGTCATCAGGACATGCTCTTGCCCAGCACTATAAACACTGGAATGTGCATAACGTCTATCTGGTACCCTGCTGCAGCAGTGACCCACTATTTCCACAGGAAGGGCCGTGGAAGTCACATAGTGAATGAGCAAGCAGATACTGGGTGCTTTAAAGCTTTGGGAACACTGGAAAAAGCAAGGAAAATGCCTGTGTCTACCGTTAGGTACCAATACTCCGTGCCTATGCACAGAGCCTCAGTTAGAACCGAGCTACAAGTGCCCAACCTAGGGAGGGGTGACAGAAGACAGATATAACCTCAAAACAGCCATGCCATGTTCCCTCTGCTCTCAAGGAGGCATGAGCTCATGTGCCCAGGGAAGGGAAGGGCTCTGCTTGATTCAGTCTCCCTCCTTCACTCTCACCCATCAGCAGATGGACAGCCAGATGTGTAACAGCATCCTGCTCACCCTGGCCCATCCCTTACTAGCCGCAAGCAGAGCCCTTTTCTTTATTCTTCACTCCTGAGCTCACAGCAACGCCAATGTGCAGTTGAAACGTCAGATGCTGGTCCATTTATCACAGGTTTACCAGCACAGAGCCAGAAACCGGCTCCTGTCCCCAGCAGCCCCCTCCAATGTTGAAATTCTGTTCCTAATGTTTTTTTTATGCAAGGATGCTTTTTTTTTTTTTTAATCTTTACATTTCTAGATTTACTATCCCTCAAATGCGAGAAATAGAAGCATGAGACCAAGTTCTCCCTGCAGCCCAAACATCATATCCTGGGAAGGATTTGAGTTGTCTGAGGCCAACTAAACTCTCACCAACCAGAGAGAGCAGAAACTGCATCAACTGCAAAAAGTCACCTGCAACAGGCAGACCCTTCTCCTCTCCACTTCCTGTGCTTAAAGGTAGAGTAGTTTGGCCTTCAGTTACTTGATTTATACTGAGGGATACAAGCACAGGAGCTAAAACTGCCTCTCTGTGGGTCCCTCTGCAAATGTCAGCCCAGCAGTTCACAGCACTAACGGCACTTTGTCTCCCTACAGCGCAAGGAGGAACTCATTCCTTTGCTACATTTTTCAGCATGCCTCATGTTGGGAAATTTTTCTTTTTGCCACCCCGCCCCTTCCTATCCTAGACACATGGCACAAAACGTTTTGCTGCGGCATCTTTCATATCTGAGATGGCAGAAATGCTCTTTCCCAAGCACTGCATGGCTCATTCTGCAGCTGCCAACACTATTGCAGCAGGATCTGGAGCAGGTGACAGCTCACCGCTGCTCTCAGCATCGCAGCCCTATTCCCAAGGCAGCATTCCCAGAAATTATGTCTACCCAGGACCGTCTTTCTGCACTTCTCCAAAACCAACTCATGGAATTCTAACTCACTGAGCGGAGAGCAAGAGCCATTAGATTTCCACCTGTGGCCAATACCCTTTGGTTTTGAGGCACAACATCACGTCTGTTCTATAACGAAACACAGCTCTGGCAATACGGCTCACGGTGCATTATTAACCCTTATGCAGCTACTCCAGTCCCCTGCCTCCTGCACAGCTCATTTAGCTCCAGTCCTGTCTCTCAAGACACCCTAATACCCCCTCCCAGCTTCCTTACTCACACCCTCTGAGCATGGCTGGCTCAAGAAATCCCAAACACAGAAACAAATTGAATTTTTCCAGCCTGAGAGTAAGCCCTGAAAAGTCAAGGAGGGTGTCCTGGAAAGTGCCTGGTGCCGCAGCTGCCAGCCTTGCCCTTGCAGGCAGCCACCATGGGCAAAAGCTGGCAACAAGGTCCTGCCCATTTTCCTGCTCTGGGAATTCTTCTGCTTTCTGGGGCAGCTGTCCATTTTTGCCAAGACCTAGAGCCTGGTCTGCCCCAGGATATCCCAGGCTTGGACCATTTTAACACAATTCCACAGCCTCTTCCAGATCTTCCCTAGCTGCCACTCTATGCAGAGACACTGAAGCGAAAGAAAGACTATGCTCAAAGACACCAAAAAGTTAATTTTTACAGCCTAGCTCTTTGTCAAGGGCATTTTCATCTGTGCAGATTCCTCAGGGCACACTAATAAAAGCCAAGTGAAGCATCACAGAAGTGTGTGATTGTTCTGCCTCCCTGGGGGTGCTCAGCACACGCAGATAAATGGTGGAGCTGCCCCTCTGCCTCTGCACCCTCTAACATATTTCAGAGAGTGTATATTTCTCACTTGCTCCACAGCTGCCATAAAGGAACATGCTATTAATTTGCAGAAGCTGGAGCTGGGCTTAAAAATTCCATTAATTAAGTGTTGGTGGAGGTGTTTGGAAAGATGTTCTGATAAATATAGTGCTATAAAGTGTTTCCCTAGAAACTGAGAAGAAAGTTGAACAATATGAAAAGTACCCAGGCTGATAACAGCTAGTGCTCCTGCTGAGCTGTGCCTGGGCTGTATGCACGACTGGGCAGAGAGAATTGTTTTTGCTGGGCTTTTTTGGCCACCCAGGATTTTTGGTTGGGAGCATAAAAATATGAAAGTGAACCTCTACACCACGCCTCGCTTCCCTATGCCTTCCCGCCTAGCCCCTCTTCTTGTGCCCAGCGTCGGCAGATGGGAAGTGTTCTGCAAAGTCTATGGTTGCAAATTCAGAAATTCCCTGCACATTTCAGTGCATATTCCCAGCTGGTGGACTCCTTCCCAGGTGCCCCTGCTGTGTCCAACGACCCCAGCACCCTCGGGAAGCAGCTAAACCCTACAAACCCAGCATCTGCCATTCTTTCAAAGGGCTACTTATAAAAGAGTTCGTTTTGTGCAACAGCACAGCTTATGTATGGTCATATCTACAGCTGAGGTAAATGAATACCGTTGAGTTTTGCCCCATAAGGGAACCGTAGGGTTTTGCTTTGCTCTTTTCTGGCACTGTGTGTTCTGCCTGTCATTATCCTGGGGAGAAAGTGCACTCATCCACATCAGCTCAGCAAGCGGAACAGGACATAATATCACTTGTATACCAAGGGATGAAAACACTCAGCTCTCATCTCCGTGCTCCTCTGATCACTGCACCTTTCCTGGCTGGGGGACGCAGGCAGGGAAGACAGGGCTCTGCAGAAAATCTTCTCAATCACTACATCTGTCTCCACAGAAATGCGTGAAGAAGTACCTTTCTGGATGGATGCAGCAGGTCTTACAGGAGGATCAGAGCTGATCTTCCCTTAGAAAGGGGACTAGGAAGAGTGCTCTGAGCTGATTCTGGCGTGTTAAATGACATTTTAGTCTGGTATTTCTCACCTAAACAGAAATGTGATCAAGCAAGTTGAGATAAACAATGATTTAATGACTCAAAATGTAGAAGTTGGAGAGGTTTTGAAAAGAGCTTGTATACATATAAGAATAAACGCTTACATTGCAGCCTGCTGGAGGAATCTTAAGCCGTTTGCTTTCCATGAATGCCCACCAGCAGGGCACTCAGAGCACACAAGCTCTTTTCCTAAAACCCTTCTGTTTTCCAATTTGGGTCATTAAATCAGACACGTATTTTATTTGAAGTGCTCAGCACAGCCTCCCCCTTGCGCAAACAGCCACCTCTCCTTTCAGCCGAGTTTTCTACCTCACCACTCGGTTCTTGGTCACCTCAGTCCTCATTGCTGGCTGCCAGTATCCTAAACAAGGGGAGCACAGGGGCTGAGGGCACACACCGACTCCTCTCCTAGGACATTCCTTTAGCTCCTCCCAGGGGTTCAGGGAAGGACCTCTTCGGGCCCCTCTCGCCACTACTGACTATTGCTCCTGGTTCCTCCCAGGTTTGGATGGGGAGAGGACACCCAGGAACTTCTCCGCCTCTTTCTGCGGTCAACCGTCCTGCCAGGGCACCAGCTTTAGGTAACAAACTCATCTTAGAGCCAGCCATCAACAGCACTGCCTCTTGTGGTCCATGCAGAAAGGAGCTTCTTGGGGCAACAGAGCAAAGCTCCGGAATTGGGATTCACTCAAACACACAACCTGACTCAAACGGGCATATCATGAAGAAGCTCTGTTGTCAGAAATAACATTCACTATGCCTCTGTAGAAGGACTTTGGAAACGGCAGCTGGGTTAAATAATGGAATATTTTCTTTGCTTGAAAACAAACACAACTAATTCAACCAATTTGATTCCTTCTTCCCTCAACTTGTTTCTCATTTCTCAAAGTCAAGACAAGATTAATGAACCCCACACAATACTGCTGGAGGGCTCTGCATTTTTCAGAGTACTTCAAGCCACAAAAATACCTTCAGCAACAAACTGAGAAAACTAAAGCTGATAAAGCCAAGTTTGGAAGCCATTAACATCAATCTAAAATTCAACTGTTTGGGGGGCTCAGCTTAAAAATAAAAAGCAATTACTGTTGTGACAAAGTCAAGTAATACATTGTTTCTCCATAGTTGATTTAGCAAAGGGAGTCTGTTTTTACCAAGAGCTACAATAAAAAGGCTTATATAAAAGCTATTTTCTTGCACTGGACATTGGAGGGTTTTTTTTTTCAAAAGCTTATTTCTCAAGAGCATAATAGCCTCTCCCCAACACCTGAGGAAGCAAGAAACCTTTATATGGTGTAAAGTACACAGAACAGTCCTGACCACACTCGGAAGTGCCCAGTCAAATAGCAGAGGTTTCTCCTTGTTGCCCAAAGGTGAGAGAAGAGCCCTGGCCAGAACCACAGCTCTGCTCACCTGGTCCTGCCTCTAAATGCCAGGCAGCTGCTTCTTCCAATCCTCCTCTCCCAGCTACAGATTTGAAAAGCAACAAGGGCTGCTCTTGCTGGAGCTTGTGTGGGACTCCAGTTGTCACAGTGGGGAGAATCAATCAGTCTTGAGGTTAGTTAGCCCAAGGTCCGACAGAGTTTGTTGTGAGAACTGGAAAACAACCTGGTTCCCAAAGCCCAGAGCACACCCTCCTGGGATAAATGCTATAATATTTTAAAAGCCAGTTGAAACACAACCATGCCGTCAATATTTATCATGCAACACTAGGATGCTTGCCCAATGGAAACATCAGCCAGCTTTTGAGAAGCATTCAGATTGCCTCTTATTGGTACCTGCAACTTCCCAACCTGTTGCACTGTCATAAACCACACTAGAGCCTGCCTGTGCCAGAAGCTCTTTCAAAAGGCTTGAGCCAATGGTTTTCAAACTGCGTCAGCAGAGCATCTCCGAGCAGTCCATTGAGCACCCTGCAGCTGTAGGGTGGTGGGACACTTGCAGAGCTGCATCACAAAGAGTCTTCTCTGGTGCCTGATCAGCTCAAATTGAGGCAGCCCAGGAGCTAGAAATGCTGGGCTGGCAATGCAGCACCCTTGGCAATGGGATGAACGAATGAACGAGGAGTGCTGGAGCTTAAAGAAGGGAAAATGCACGAGAATGGCCAACCACGCCATTCAGAACTGGTGTCGATTTGAATCACCTGTGCTCCCAGCAATGTAAAAAAGTCAGATTTATATCCTATGAGATAAGGAGGGACTGGCATGCAGACAGGAAGCTTTACTTCATTCCTGGCCACAGGGAATGCTGTGTAGTGAGATGATGAAAGTCCTACCAAAGGTCCAGGAAGGCTTTAATAGTCTCCAATAAGGCCAAGGCCCTGTGCATGACGCTGGCAAATGCCCAAGAGAAGCAGAGTCCTCCCTGTTCAGGCCTCTGTATTGCTCAGCAAGGTCTGCAGGTGCTGATCTTGGTATATAGAAGCACATCTCACAGTTTTCATGGGCAGAATTGTTATGTAGCTACCCATGGTCTGTAATTGCCAACTGCCTGGTTTGTACACAGAAAAACAAGAATCCATGGACTCCCAGGCAACTTCTGCACACACAAACTATGTCTGGTTTAGCTGCTAATTTGGCACAACGGGAGCAAATCAAAGCAGTCTGTACATCTCTACTCTACGCAGGACATGGGGGATATTTTGGATTAGATTTAGCCCAGTGTTCTTGCCTGAATGTCCCCACCACACGCGACTCTGGAAGCTGCGTGGTTTGAACCCATGCTGCAAAACCTCTAGCCCTCATTGAGGACTGCAGAGAGCATGGGGCAGAGCTGCTGGTTTAGCGTCTTCCAGGATGAATGGAGTTCCCAAGTCCCATTGCTAAGGGCTACATCATCTGAACAGATAGACCGTGTGTGGGGATGACAGGGGAGTTCACCTTACTGCTGTCCTGCTCTGAAATGCAAGTGCAGGTGCAGCAAAACAGACTGCGCCAAAGCCATCTCTGTGCATATTTCCCTTTTGTGCCCAAAGACATTCACCTTTTTCCACTTTTTCAAGCCTGTCAAAATCATTGTCTTTGTACGAAAGTGAAATTGTCTACTGCAGCAAACCCCCGAAAAACTGGAAAAAGAGAAGCGCAAACATGTTTTGAAGGTTTGCACAAGTTCACCAGAACCATGGGCAAACGCCTCGTCAGGAGCCGGCGGGGCAGCATCCTGCTTGGTAAAACCCGTGCGCCAGCTCTGGCTCTGAGCAGAAGATTCAAAGTGGGACGTCGAAACCTTTAGGTGGAGGAAGAAGTTTGTGCCGCTGAGGGTGGGAGTGACGGTGTTCACAGGAGCTCCTGCCCCTTGGCCGGAGGGCAACAGCAGCAGCAAACAGCCTACGGTTCACTATGTGCCCGCTCTGCTAGAAGTGGGAATGACCGCTGTACTCGTGTTTGCAGTGTGCCCAACTAGTATTTTTATAAAGTTGTCTGAAATGAAGAGAATAAAGACAACAACTTCTTTTTTCCCATACTCTAACCAATTGAAGGACTTGAGTTTTCATTCCAAACCGCTTGACAGTACCTCATTAACCTACTGCCTATAATAAATGTGTCCAATAACAATCACCAAGTCACCCGAAATTAAAAAATTCTATAAAATATAAATTGGAAATACTTGTGAGGTCATTTATTTTTCAACTCTAGAATTAGCGAAAATGAGGTTTGCCACCTCAGCTGTGACAAATACAAGTCCCAAAGCAGACTGTCTAAAATTTCCAGGAATGTCGCTCTAACCTCACACTGCAGCCTTTGTAAAATTCATAACTAAGTTTTTCCACAGAAATAAAACATTTGTACAGTTGAATCTGCCTGCGACGCTTCAGGCAGCTACAGAAATGTAAAGATGCTTATCACTTGGCATCCTCTGGGACACCTCATCGAAACCTCTGGAGGGCAGGAGCCCTGCACCCACGGCCATCCCAACCAGCAAGAGGAGGACAACGGCGGCACTTCTTGCTGTGAACCAGAGCCACATGCTGTTTCCACAGGGCTCAGCTCAAAACAAAGTCAACCTGCCCCTCTCTCCACCTGTCCTGCTGTCATCCCCAGGTTGCCAAGGCACATCCTGTTTCTCCAAGCTTTGCTCCCCTTCTCATGCAAACTTCCCATGGGAGCATCTCAGAGCCCCGCAGGAATGGTGAGTGGGGATCCAACTGCTCACTGTGTGGCTCTGGAAAATCATGTGTGGAAGCCCCTGTATCAACAGAAAACAGTCAGTGCTTTACACCTTGGCAAAAAAGCTGAAATCAGGGTAGATAAAGGAGAAACATGAGCTACTTACTAGTAGCTGGCAAGCAAAGCTCTCAAAACTAAAAATTCACGGTTTGGAAAAGTGTGGAGTCAAAATAAAATTATACGCCCACCACGAAGTCTGCATATGCATATGCAAATAGCCACAGAAAGCGAAGGACTGCATTAGCTCAGCTCAGGAATAGCCCCTTGGAACAAAAGAATAAAATCATTCCTGAAGTCTAACGAAGTAAGATGTGACCACAGTGTTCGATGAAAACAGCTGGGGAATGATGAATCAATACTGATTCAGGAGAGCTTCCAAATTCCCATGGATTTTCATTCATCAGATCCCTAGGAATACCTTGTGTTGCCTTTTAACATTGGAATATGAAAGTGGATGAAACAGTTCACTAAATGAGAATTTCCTCCTTGGAGATGCTTCCACTGCCCTGCCAGGGTCAGACTACACCAACTGGCCGCACTAACCAGTCTCCAGGATAGAGCAGTCTCTCAAGGGACTCTTTCCAAAAACCCTTTTCCTGGGCCTATGCAACAGGCATTTTCCACTGCAAGCTGACCAAAGGAGAGCACCCAGCCCTGTCCACGCTCTGGCACCCCCCAGGAGCCCAAACCCCCTTCCTCACAACCACTTCTCATTGACTTCAGGCTACATCGCATATTGGAAAGTATCACAAGTAGGAAGAGAAAACCTAATTCTCACAGGAATCAGTTTTATCTGAGTTTGGGGTTTGGGTTCGAGTGGGGCGTTGTTGGATTTTTTGTGGACCAGGATTAGGGCCGACTGGAATTACAGTAAAATTCAAAAATAGGAAGAAACAGATCTGTTGGTTCCTACAAATAGTGAATTACAAAACTCCCGTAGGTCACCTAAAAACACGCTGGGTCAGAGCTACTCAGTGTCTGTCTCCACTGATAGCAAATAGCACGTTACTGAAAAAATAGACAGGTAAGGTAAATACAGTGTCACATTTCCCTCCTGGTACAGCCTCCCTGTGCCCAGGCACTTGTGGTTCAGGCAGCTGCTGAGCCAGTTTCTCCGTGTCCCTTGAACTAACAGATTTTCCTTCTATGAATGATGAAATGTATAGTGGGGGATTTTTTTCACCATAGTGAGAAATAGATTTTTTTTCCTAGTGTCTTTAGAGGAAGGAAAAGATTGTAGGGAAAATTGCCTGGTGTCAGCACCTTAATTCCCTTTACAGAGAAACAGCAGTAGCCTACGCATTTAACTACACTTCTGGTATTAAAAAGGCAAGACAAATTTCATTAAGCAAAACACATTACCTCTCAGCATTGATTACTGGGTTATAAACGTGACCTGCTAAGTGTGCATTAAAGCAGCAACCTGGAGTTACTGGTGACTTTCCTGACACTTGAGTACGTGAACGAAGACCGGAGATGTTCTCTCTGATAGCATAGCACTTTGAGGATGCTCATTAAGAACAGAAATTATCTTTGAAAAGGTATTGTCTCGCTCTGTGCGTGCAACTGGAGAGAGTGGGTTGTGGCTTGCACAGAGGCACGTCCCACCCTGAAAGCCCAAGAGCTAGAAAGCTGTAAGGACAGGGTGGCGCAACAGGATCCTCTTTGAGGTGTAAGACCCTGTTCCCCTCTTCTGCACTGCATTTCCTCCTGATCTCTGTTCAGTAACTCCTTAGGGAAAGGTTTCCTGGAAGACCAGAGTACATACATTTGATCTCTCCCTATCAAAGCAATTTTCTCCAAGACATTTCCCCATGTACTTGAGTGTCCATGCAGGGGAAGGGTAAAGAATTACTCCCCAAAATAAAAAGCTGAGACATCAAAAAGATACTCCCTAAGTGGATTTTAAGAATACTTTTTGTGGAAACGTACATCTCTCATTGCAACTGGAATACTGCTTCCTCCTGTGCCTGGGCCAGCAACATGAGTTTGGGCAGAAGTTTGATGTCCTTGTGTGAAGTGGGTTCGGTGTGTCTTAGTTCAGCTCCCCACACACTTCAGCATCACCAGCAGCCTGGCCAGTCGAAAGGCCAAGAAACAGAAGGGACAAACCCTAGTCCTACAGAAAGACCCTGCAGATCACACCTGAGGGAGAACGGCAGAGCTGATGCCAGCCTTGCATCCCAGGGACAGCTGGAAATGGGATCTCCATCCTTTTTGAACAATTTCTGTTGGCATCACAACAATCCATACTGAAATTTGTCTCTTGCTGATCCCAGTAGTGTGCCCAGGGGTTTGAACAGACTTCAGCAGTGTCAGGTTTTTGCTTGCCTCAGTATAAGGCAGCAGAGATGAGCCTGTAAGTTTGCACCAAACTTACAGCCTAGACCGTTGCACCAAAAAGAAAAAAAAACTAGGATCAGACTTTCAGCAGGCACAGATGGGCTTGTGCCTGGTCTTTGATGGGGCCCTACGCATCCTACTGCAAGGAAGTCCTTGTCTTGGCTATGCCACACCTGACATTTACACAAATAACAGGGTGACACTACACCCTCACAGAAGCTCCAGGAAACCCCAAACCAGGCATTGCTCTGCATGAGCAGAGACCTTCATCTACAGGCAAACAGAAAATACTATCCTGCAGCTCTGCAAAACACACCATATGGCCGCTGCCCTCCTGCAGCTCGCCAGCTGGATGAGACACAGTACAGGAGGAGCTGTGTGGTTTATCCTACCTCACATTCACATCAAGTTCTTCCATCACAGGCAACAGGCATAGGTAGCTGGGAGTTCAATGTCCATAGAAGAGACCTCGTCCTGCAGTGGAGAGAGTTAGAAAGGACAACTATGAACGAAAGGCTCTCACAGGTGTGCGTTTACCCCACACATTGCATTTTGCCCCTCTGGACAGGCTTCTCTCGAAAACAGAAGTTATGTAGACATGTCAAAATGAAGTCATACCATTGCACGGAGCTGTCATAACACACTTTTCTGTTATCTACTTGGACATATTTGTATCTCACAACACAAAGGTACGTGCCCGGAGGCACGAAATCAAGCTGAAGTGACAGACAGCCCTCTGTGGCTGTGTACACACCACCCAGTCAGGCACAACCTAGGCTAACAGAGTGCTCTGAGCTCCCAGTGGGACACTGGCTCTACTGAAAACAAAGAAATTCCCCCTTTTATAAGCTTCCAGGCAAAGAGCTGGAAGCTAAGATCAACCTTTAATCCACTCCATGATCATCACTTCTCCTTGGAGCTTCTGGGAGTTAGATTCCCAGAGGATTGTTTCAACTGCAGCAAGGTAGGAAAATACTGTAAAGGCTGCTGTGCTGGCACAGGGAAAAGGCTCTTTTGGACAAATACTCAGTTTCCACAGGGGTCAGGAGAAGCAACATGCGCAGAAGTCGTAAGAAACAATGCACAGGATACAGATCACATCTAAGGCTGTATCTGTCAGAGTCTTCTGCAGACATCTGGTGTCACTTACTGAAAAACCCCATTCTGTGTAGTGCCTCCTCAAAATGGTAGCAGCTCCTTCCCTCTGTTTACTATGAGTTAAGCAGGGAAATAATTTCTGAAGACACAAAACCAAAGCACTGTACCAGTGCACACACCGTACCGTGCCCTACCCAGTGAGCTCAGGGTGCTGGTGTGGAAAGGGACATACACAAAAACACCCTTGCTCAATCTGTCCTGTCCTTCTGCAAGTGAAACCCCCAGTGAACATTGAAAGCTCCATCTAAATACAAGGAGGAACTTCTTTACTTTGAGGGTGACACCAAGGAGCTGAGCACGGTGATATAAGTGACCTCTTCCAGTCTACACGTAGATTGAAAATTACACGTGATAGCACGCACATATGTAAGCTGCACTGGACGTAACACTTCTCATGGTAACTTTCGAAATTTCAAAGCTACAAAAAGTAGTTTAAATACAATCAGCTGGAAAAGGCTTGCAAAACCTGGCTGCGAATACACAAGTGACAACGCTTGGTAAATTAGTTTCTGTTTTTACACAAAATTAAAACATTGACTTACTACTAAATTAAAATAGGTTTCCTGTGACACTATATTGTGCAGCCTTATGAATACTTAATAGCAGTACTGTAATTACAAAGAACTAAATGATTTGCAGCTCAATAAATACATGTACTTACTCCCAGTAACATTAAGTGATATAAATATTAATGGTATTTTTAATTCTATCAAAATTCCATCTTGACTCCAAAGAAATGAAGGCACCGTCTTAATAACACGTTTGTGTCTTTGCTGCTGTTAATCCAGTGGAAAAAAATGGGGTAAGTTTCTAAGCACTTCAGACTGTTGATTGTCCCTTGATTGTCTCCAGAGAGCCAAGGATAATGCCACCACCACAGCGCTATTAATTATAACTCAAATGCAAATAATGCCATTGCGGTTACTGGGCTTCAAAGAAAAGATCGTAATGATACTGAGTCAGACTTCCTAGATGTGATATCAGCTTCGCACTGCAAATGAACAAGCACTATCCTCGCCTGGTTCAGTGCTTCCCACAATTAGTACTTTAGTAGGTATAGACCAGACAGCTTCACAAGCACAACTTATGCGAGTCAAAAGGGTGTTTTTATCTGAGGGTGGAAACCTTCACAATTTGGCCACTATTTACAGCCTAAGCCTTCAACTGGTGTTTCTACAGGCACTCTGGAACCTGGTGACTTGAAGATTACTGCTGCATTTTGCAAATGTAAGGGTCTAGAGTTTCTGATCAAGTCACCTCTGCCTAAGAGCTAGCCTCCAACTTTAATTTAGGCACCCAAATCACCTCTCCTGTGCTCCTGCTCTAGAGTTCTTCCATAGAACAAAATGCCTCCCAGCCTGCTGGGACTGCTGCCTGTCAGAGATGCATAAAGAATATCTTGGAAGACGGTCTTTGGGGATGTAAAAATACAACCAATAGCCTCTGAGATCAAACAAATGGACAAAAAGAAATGTAATGTTTTCACCTCCAAAAAGGTTTTAAATAACCACTTAGTTCAAATGATTCATTTGGCATATGCATAAAATTAATTTCAATTTCTTCTGAAGGAAAAACATCAGAATAGGTCTGATACGGTACTTACTTTCAGACAGGGACAGGAACCCATTCGTCCCTGTCCTGTCATTTCAAAAAGGTTATGTATGAAACAATCAGAACCTTGATAAACTGCGGCCAAACCACGTGAGATCTTGACCCATCTCCTCTGCCTGCCAGCAGAGTTAATTCTGCCTAATAGAAACCCCCAAAAGCAAGTTGTCATCTCAGTTTACCATGGAGACACAAAGAGGTTGACTGAGCCCCACCAAGAGGATTCAGAGAAGGGCTGAAGCAGGCCCTGGACAAAAGATATATATATTAAATTGATCTTCGCACTGAGACAGCACAGATATGCCACGAGGAAAATCTGGCCAAATTTTGCTGACACTGATTTGGGGGAAATTGTTTCTTGGCTATGCAGAAGAAGAGACGCTTCAGTACTTACTGTGGCAGTGGGAAGTTAGGAAACTGCTTTGCAGTTCTGAATTATGAGGGAAACGTGCGTGTGTGAGAGCCAGCAAGAGCAGAGGGTAGGAATAAGAGCAGACGGAAAAAATGTCACTTATCTGCACTATCCCAGTCCCCCATGCTCCCTTCAGTATCAGGATTTAAGAGGTCCCTTGGGAAACTTTCTAAAACAAGCAAAACTCATAATTTCAGTAGAATCAGAATTGTTGTCTTATCCATTCATCAAAATTTAATTTTCTATGTGGGCACCAGCATTACTGTCCCTTCAGTCACAGCAAGTATGACACCTAAAAACACAGGAAAACTCCTTCTGCTTCCATTAATATTTTCTTCATTTGTTTTGTGTCTGTTTATACCGTAGCAATAACATTTTTGGATCAGAAACATCCCACCACTGTACAGGAGACCTGCAGTATTTTAGGGGCTGTTAGTACTTTTGTCTTTCCCCGTATGACGAAGCATATAATGAAAGGACACTAAACCAATGACATCATTTAGGTTTTCCGTAATGGATTTTAAAATTGGATCTTCCTTCCCTTTTGCTCTCCCCATGACACTGCAGTGGTTAGACTTGTAGTCATTGGATTCCCAACAAAGAAAGAAAAACTACATCAATACCGCATAATAAAAAAGTCTCCACAAGTTATTCTGTAAATATATCTGGCTCACATAGAGGGCCTGGTGTTATTCTTTGTTATTAAAGTGATTACTCATACTCAATTAGGAAGCTGTTCTCTCCCTAGGAAAGATAACATTGACCTCCTAACTCAACCCTTGTACCATCCAGCCCATATATTCTCTTCAGCACAAAAGAGCTTTTCTACTGTTGTGCATGATGGCGATTACCAGCACACGGAGCCACGCACATCACTGCAGCCAGGTCGCGTTTTCCTGAACTTGAATGTCCAGCTTCCAACAGCTCATGAGCAGTCCCTGCCCTACGGCATGGGCTGAGGGCAACAGTCCTGCAAACCCAGGGTTTTCCTCTCCTGGGCTCCAGGCCTTTCCATCCTGGCTTGCTGATAGCAGCCCTACGCACAACCTGCCAGACAACCCAAGTGGGGCTCTGGCTCAGACATGGATCTGCTCCGCTGGCCAGACAGGAGAGTCACACTGAGCCTCTGCACTCCAGATACATCTCAAAATGAGTCTTCTTGTATGCGTTCTCCTCAGATTTGGTACCAAGGACTGCAATGAAAAGCTCACCCCGGTAATCTACCTAAGGACTTCAGCTACCACGAGAGGCTAAATTCAGGTAGTAAAGTGAAATGCTATCAGTCTTTCAGGTGTCGGCACAAAATTAATTTTGATAATTCCTGCAAAATGGAAGAAAAACTTTTCACTGATTTTGTGCATCAAAATTCCAGTTTGGGGTCATCTAGTTGGCTTTATTTTTCTGCAAAATTTCATCATCTTAATGTGAAGCTACACATCGTCTGTACCATTACACTATCATGGAGAAGTCTACAACAACTGAAACTTTCTGCATTAGAATTAAAAAATAAAAATCTAATATGGAACTCAAACAAAAAAACCAAAACAAACAAACAAAGGCGTTTGCAAAGAACTGTTCACCCAGAGAAACTCAACTGAAGTCACTACTTTTGGCAGTATTTTCACTTCAGCAAAGCACAACATTTTTTAATAGAAAAAAACACAGGCACAGCCTCTCCAGCAGGCTGTAGACTCCATAGACTTCCCTTGTGAAGCAAGAACGCCTCATCTTATTTTACTCTCCACTAATCACTGGCACCAAAAAAGAGCAAGACAGATATACCATATGCGTATGACTAGTCCTGTTCATGACTGCACAGGAGACTGGCTCTGGCTTGGGAAAGGCAATCCAGTAATAAGCCTCAGCAAGGCTGCACTGATGGCGTTCAGGGAAATCAGACACCATCCATCTGTCAAGAGGAGATCAGCTGCATGCTTGTGCCTCGCTCCTTCACCTGACACACCACCAAATCACCTTGGCAGATGCTCCCCTACCTCTGCCCTTCTCCTCACCTCCACAGTGGTGAGGGGTAAGAAAGGGAAAACCCAACGAGGAGATGGATAAACCAATGTATCTTCCCAAACAAGATGTAGGGACTCTTAGGGAAAGTTTACTCAGTAGCTTTAAGATACTAACAAAGAGATCACTTCTCAGAGACCATAAGGAGTTAGCTGACGGCCAACAGCACATCCTGCCTCTTAAGTGCCCACAAACTCACCTGCTCTACGTGGTGGCCTTGGTCAGCCAGGTAGAGATGAAAATGTCCCACCAGATGACAGCAATAGCCACACCAGTTTTGCAAGACATTTTCCTTGCACGGCACGGATTAACTGAGATACTGACACATTCTTCATCCAATTTATTTCCATCCCACTCAAGTTCCACTTTCTGTCACAGACAGATTGCTGGACTGATTTCAATCAAACGTTATTCCAGCAGGTTAAAAAGCAGCACTTCACTTAAATGGAGAAAAATAAAAAGATAGACATGACACTTCACCCAAAAATGAAAATGGAGTCCAGCTGTAAGTAGAAAAAGACACAAGAAACGTCTTTTCACTGAAGGGTTATTTTGCAAAACAGCTCTTTAAATTCACGGAGGAAGCCTCTGGCTTGACAATCCAAACCACAGGTGCCGAGTTTAAGGGACTCACGTTCCTGAGGGAGAGGGGAGCTGCAAGCAGCACACGGGTGACAGCAGAAGCCAGCACCTCGTGCTCGCCTGTTTGCAGACAAGGGGGCTGTTCTTCGTGTCAGGCTGGTCTGCACGGCCTCTCCGCTGTAACCTCTGCGCCTTTGCAACCTCACACCAAGGTATTCTGCACTTTCAAAAATGAAAGTTTAAATTCCATGTTTCTGTACCAAAAAAATACTAACAGACACCAAAAATATCAGGGCTATTCCCTTGGAAATGGCACGTGGAAGCAATTTTGCCTACCTGTTCTCCTGGGCCAAATATTTACAACAGTAGAGTTTCTAAGGGCTGTTTAAGGGTGACTTTGTTCCAACACAGAGACATCTGCACAAGATCCTTGTGTACACCATGCTGTGTTTGTTTAAGAGGTTTAAGGAGAGAAAGCAGCTATAAAACCTGAGGGGTTAGTTACTGTGACAGTAGTATTGTGAAATTTCACAACTCCCTGCTCACGCCTTTAGCAATTACCATCAGTTGGTAACCAAAATGCTCCAAGTCTTCTACTGCAAGGTCAAACCCACAGCATAGGAAGCACAGAGAAACATCCAGCATGAGACTGTGAGTCTCTTAAAAGGACCACGACACAGTACGAGATACCAATCAACAAATGAAAGCAAGAAGGGTGGTTGAGTTCAGCGAGTGCTTCAGAAGTGTAGGTGGGAACACAGATGGGCATGATTTCCATGACACAGTCACAACTGGGTTTGGGTTTATAAGGAGAAGCCACAATGTTAGTCCTACTCATCACCATAAAGGATAAAACCCCATACATGTACTTGATGGGGATTTGTACAGGGCTATGACATTTTCTTCTTGCTCACTTGTCATAAAACTTCCCCATAATTCCCTGTGAATCTGCCCACCCTAGAAAACACACTTTCCAGCTACTCTTGTTCTCAAGCACAGACCCAGGGTGTGGAATCCACCACCCAGCAAGGCACCAGCCGAGCTTTCTGTGCCTGCAGTCAAACAAGCTCACTTTGTTTCGCATTGAGAACATGCAGCAGAGAAACGTGCGCTATAAATACGGGAATCCTTCAGCTTTGGCATGGTGTGACAGTAATGAAGGTAACACACAGCTCGCCAGGTGAGCTGCAGGATGCCCAGCACTGTCACTAACTCAGTTCTGCTTCTGCAGACGGCTGCACGCACACCGCGACCTGCTGCTTGCCACAGCTGAGAGCAGCTCTACGCTTTACCCGAGATCCTTGCTTTTACCAACTCTCTAATAAATTGGGGGTGTTGGTGGATGAGAAGCTCAACAGGAGCAGGCAGTGTGTGCTTACAGCCCACAAAGCCAACGGCATCCTGGGCTGCATCCCCAGCAGCATGGCCGGGCAGACCCCACCTGCAGCGCTGCCTCCAGCTCTGGAGTCCCCAACATAAGAATGACATGAACGTGTTGAAGGGGGTCCAGAGAAAGTCACAAAGATGATTCGAGGGCTGGAGCCCCTCTGCTGTGAGGACAGGCTGGGAGAGCTGGAGTTGTTCAGCCTGGAGAAGAGAAGGCTCCGGGGAGACCTTATAGACCCTTCCAGGACCTAAATGGGCTACAGGAAAGATGGGGAGGGACTCTTGGTCAGGGAGTGTAGTGATAGGATGAGGGGTAATGGTTTCAAACTGAAAGAGGGTAGATTTAGATTAGATATTAGGAAGAAAATCTTTCCTGTCAGGGTGGTGAGACACTGGCACAGGTTGCTCAGAGAAGCTGTGGCTGCCCCATCCCTGTGGCTGTTCAAGGCCAGGTTGGACAGGGCTTGGAGCAACCTGGTCTAGTGGGACGTGTCCCTGCCCATGGCAGGGGGTTGGAACTAGAGGATCTTTAAGGTCCTTTCCAAATCAAGCCATTCTATGAAATTACTAGCCAGTGTAGTGCCCTCCTACTGCAAATGAACTTTAGAGACAGGTGCTGGTGGCCTCCTGGCAGAGGTTAGCTTATAGCCCAACAAGAACATCACAGGCAGCGATGGGCTCTGTGTCACTCAATGGCAATCCTCTGGTTTACAGCAGCCTAAGGCTCCAGCCTCTTGTTTAAAGAGCTTCCCTGCTCCAAAGCAAACACAAAATGACCCACGGAAAATGCACATTACCATGGGCATTCATCTTATCACAACGTTAACACTACTGCACTGCTCTGAGCTCTGCTAACGAGCATGTGCCAGCATTTGCTACCATGAGACAGCCGAGGAAAAGACCCCTGAAAGAAACCATCTCCCTCCTGCCATGAGTGCTGGATTGCCACAGGGAGAGCCTGGAATCACTCCCAGCTGCTGTGTTTCAATACCTGGTATTATTCCTTGCTTCACCAACTGTGCAGGCAAGCCTTTTTCACCCATAAAAACAGGTTCCTCATTTGGATTCCCGTCAAGATTCCCACTTGGGCAGCACCGGGTCACCAGGGCCAAGGAGGGGAACCATGAGTCAAAGTGGATGAGCAAGCCAGGAGAGATTCCTCAAAGAGGAGCTCTCCGAGGCTGACACCCCCGCATGGCAGGCACCATGATTCATTCGTAGCACGACAACAGGGACTCGAGCATAACTTGCTTTTTGCCTTCAACTCCTGCCCAACTTCCTACCTGGGGTGTTGTGTGGTGGACATGTTCCGCTCCCCATCTGGAGGTCATGAATGACTATAGCTTTATCGCATTGGAATAAAATTCCTCTGCTTTCTTTTTATTGCTGCCATAAGGTGGTTTTGTAGCCTGTGAAATGCAAGCAGGAAATAATCTCCCGCTTTGAAGCCTGGCACTGAGACACACCAGTCACTGCATTTATGGTTCTGCAACCCCTGAACTCAGCAGAAACAAGAGTAGTTCCTGGACTAGGTATCATTACTTGTTGTAATTACTCCTGTGTAACTATGACTAAGAAATCAGTAGAGTTATGCTGAATTACATCTTCTGTGATTTCAGCTGTGCAAAGGGTTTAGGTAAAGCTTTAGATCTCCGGCATTAAAGATTCCCTGTTACTTCTGTCTGTCCAAACTGACTCTTGATGGGAAGGCTTCGGGTGCTCTGTCTGAATAACTTCGCAGCAGAGGACTTCTCACAAAGGCTTAGCTGGAAATTTATAACCCATGGCTGCAAGCCTACAAGCACAGACCTTACCCCCTCCTGCCCAAGGGTACCAACAGACCTGCTTCAACACGAGCATGGTCCTTGCTTAAAATAAACAAACAAACCCCCCCAAAAACTCTCTACACATGGGGAGTTAAGGAAAAGAAACTAATATATGTGTGAAGCTGTTGCCAACAGACACATCTCTCTGAGTGAGAGCACTGATCCCACACAGTTTAACTCACTGCGACACAGTCACATTTTCCCATCAACTTTCTTTGTTGCCACCAGCAGACCAGAGCCAGGAGGTTTATGCTGCTCCTGCCCTGGGGTGGAAATGCCATAACTCCATGGGACATTTTAGAAGATGAAGCAGAGACAAAACCCCCAGGCTCTGAGCTGCAGATATATGTAACCAACCCAACAGACTCATGCCTCTGCTATCATTTCTTTGCACTCCATTAAAGCATGAGAGCTTCTAGGAAGAAAACTGTCTGAGTACGTTCATCTTCAACCTGATCTGCCTCTGGCTCACTTCAAACATTTAGTTAGTTAAGCAGCAAGCTAAAATAATCACAGTTCCCAAGAGACCATGTGATTCTCCAGATCTGTACAAACTACATAAAGTGGACAGCCATCATCTTTTCTAGTTAAGAAGCTGATACCATCAGGAAAAGTCAAAAGGTTAATTAATTAATTACTTTTTTAACAGATGGAGATGACACAAGACAGAATGTGCTATACTACTTTCTCAGCACACAGGCTCTGATGTTACCTACAGAAGAGCTTGCTCCAAATATCTCACAGCAGTAACAGAACTACTTTGAGATGATTGTAGATACTTACATATTGCAGCAGTAAAGCAGTGACCTTCTCTGGTGGTGGTTAGAGGGGAACAACCAGGGGATGCATTTTTTCTTGAGAGAAAGCAATTAAAACAATCACTGTGGGTTCAGCATCTGCCCAGGCTGTGCCAGCAGCCGTGGTTACTGCCCTCACTCCACTTGCAGCAGGCAAAGGGACTCAAACAAGAGCCTGTGCCCCAGCTGCAGGCTCTGCCAGCTCATCATCCCAGGTGGAAGCAAGAGCTGATCCCATCACAGAGTGGGTATTTGTAAGTCAGTCCCAGGCCTGCTGGGCTATAAAAGGCAGCCTGGGGCCAAGAGCTGGGGTGGAGTTTTCCTTTTTAGGAAGCATGCATGTGGCTGAAGGTGGCTCTCCCTGACAAACTGTGCTGAGCTCAGCACCTTCCAAGATGCTGTTGATGTTTTCAAAGTCTTTTAAGTTAAATTACCAAATTACTCAATCCTTTTCAGGTCATTAAAAGCAAAGAAACCAACATAAACTTAGAGCTATGAGATCTCAAGGGCTGACCCTGAAGGTTGATTTTTTTGGTGGGCCAAAACTGTGAGACTTAAGGCATTCCTGATGGGAAGGGAGAAAAGGATAAATGAGCTCACAGGGCAAACTGCTTTCAAATGCGTATTTCCAAAGTAACAATGACAGGACATGCTTTAGGTGTGCTGTGAGTTCTCATCAGCCAGACTTTCCAGGTAAAACAAGCTGTCCAGACACTAATTGTGTCTGGCACCAGACACCTGGCAGCTACGAGATGTCATGTGGCTCATTTGCAGTGGTTTCACAGAGAACAATTATTTCTATTGGCACACGTACTTTGAACAAGTGCATTTTTCAAATTCTGCTCATTTCAGGCTGCGGCTCCATGAATAATGTCTTTGGGCTGGTTTCTGTCCGGCTCTCTATGATGTACCCCATGCCGTTGCTTCCCTCGTGGGGGGAAGCGTGGTAATGGCATCCTGCTTTGTGTTGCTAGTGAAATGCAGGCTTCCTAATCCCCCCGCTTGCTTTAGCTCTGCAGGGAGCCAGCAGATCCCCAAAGGAAGGAGGAACCGAAAATTTGTCAGGACTTGAATGCAGAAGACTTCACCTCTCGTTTCTGGTGATACTGGAGGGACTCTTTGACGTGCATCCCACTGAGGGTGAGACGTGCCAAAGCAGCAGACAGTTACTCTGGCCCGGGCATCAGCTCTACAGAGCCGGCTCTGCGGGTTATTCCCTCATCCTGCTGCATCATGCAGAAGAAAGGATGAGCATGAGCGCATTTCGCCAAGGCTTCTACATAAGACTAAGAGGAAATGTTCACTGGAGTAAGAAATGGTGACTGTGGCAGCTCTTCATGTTTCTGAGAAGCAGACAGAAAAAAAAGGCAAAGCAGGAATATATGAAGAGACAGACGTGTGCATTAAAGAGTTTAAACAACATCTAATGCTTTTAACACAGCTGAAAAGAGTGAGCTAAAACAGAAGGAAGGACGTAAACAGAAGAGCGCAACAACCACCAGGTCACAGCCCTGCAGCACAGAGAAGCCTCCATGCCAACAACCCTGTAGGGAGGCACGGGTCAGATGTCACAGATATGTAGTATTTTCAAAAAATACTGTAATGAGAAGAAAGGGGAAGCTGGTAGCTGTGGATATACAGTAAAAGCTTGGGAATGGTCAGAAAGCGGTAACAGTTGTAGATAAATCTGTAGTTTGCAGAGACTGATTTTGAGCATATTGGCAAGAAAAGAAATACTAAAAGTTAGGCTGATCAGCTGGAAAACGGTAGAGTTGTTAACCATGATTCAGGAAAAGCAGACACACCGCCAATAAATACTTCTGTTCTTGTTTTGGGAGCCATATTATGTGGTGATGAACTTTTCCATCCCCACAGATATTAAACAAAATGTTAAACAGCAGTTACTAATGCTAGACACTTCAAAATTAGCAAGTCCAGATAATTGCATATTCTTCTTTAAAAAGACTTTTGAAAGAGCTGGGTAAGGAACTTTACACATGGCTGATCTTGATTTCCAGTAAACTTGGACAATCAGAGTTAACAAAAAAAAGTACCAATATTTTGAAAGAATAAAGTGGATAATCTACATAATTATAAGCCTATCAATCCAAGATTGCTCTCCAGCATGATAATAAAATGGCTCATAGAGAATAAAATTCATCAAGAATTAAAGATGGAGAACAGAATTTGGCAAATCAGTGTGGATTAGAGGAGAATAAATTTGCCATCTTAATATTTTCAGTGACAATCAACAACAATACTGCTGTAATAAGTTGCTGTATTCTCTCATTTCAGAAAAGCATTTGATCTGGTATTACATGAGGTTTGGATCAAGAAGCAAGGACAATACCAACTCAGTACAGGACTCCTGAGCAGAGTTAAACCCAGTATAGCCAGAGGTCTCAAATGTGCATGCAAACAGGAGAATATTGCCTAACAATTCGGGTTTTAGCACGGTTCCTTTGGAATTTGTTACTGGGTTTTCTGCTACTCAGTTTTACCCCCGTGTAAAGGAAAAATCCCTTGAAAACATTCCTTAAGAGTTTGCTGGTGACCAAGATCTGGGGGACTGGTAAGTTTAACAGGGCAGCACACTTACACTGAGCAATCTGGATTGCCTGGATACAGCAGCCAAGGTGAGGCAACATATTTGGAAGCCAAAATAAAAGCAGTATTTACAGGACAGGGGCAATTTGGCCTCAGAAAGAGATGACTCTGAAAAGGACACGAGGTCTTTGCTCACCGTAAGCTCAATGCAAGTGCCATTTGTTGTGGCTGATATAACTCTCAGGAGGATCCTGAAATGAGAAAATGGGCACGAGGCTGCTGAAGTACCTTCCTCTGTGCTGATGTTGACATATAAGAAAGATGTTGGACAGCTGAAAATGCATAGGAGAAAAGCCATGGGCCTTATGAAAGAACTGTGGGATGTTTTTTTCACCATAGGATGCTTCTGGAGAGTAATCTATTTAGTTTATGCCAGGAGAGGGTGAAGAAGGACTTGAGTATGTCCTGCAAGTACATACTCAAGAAACAGGACACTGGTGATGGGGCAATCCTGGTGGCAGAAGACATTCTAGGGGCTCACAGCTGAAAGCAGGCAAATTCAGACAAGTAAGAAGATGCACATATTTGACTTGTACCGATTATGGCTGCCGCAGTCAAGCAGCGCAGCATGATCAAACACACTCCTGTCAGGAGGCAAATCTCTGCAGGTAACAGCGAGGCAAAGCCCGTGCGCTGATCTGATGAGCGGGGAGCTGAAATGGGAGCCACTCTGGAGAGTGGCTAATGGAGGGGAAAGCTATGACTGAAAAGATGAAATTGCAACGCGAAGGCATTGCAGGAGCATCCAAGGGTGTGAAGATTGAGTAACATATCCAGACTGATGTGCGTGGCATTTACCTAGTAGTTATTTGCCATCTCTAGTCACTGATTTCAGTTCTTCATTCTTTAAACACGGCAAATCATTCAGTGGAAGGAAGATTCAGAAAAACCTGTGAACGCAGTTAACTGATTGAGGTATTTTCTTTCCTTTCACATATGAGGTGCTAGAATCTTACTGCCTGTCTAAGCAAGAGAAACTTCTGATGCTCAGACAATAGAACTGTGGAAACTTGATTATTAAAATAGTGAGAAGAAGAAAAAAAAAAAGCTGTATGTAAAATACAAACCTATGCGTGCGGAGCAGAACTTTCCTTTTCCCCCTTTTGTAAGAGAGGAAAGAATTACTCCTTTGTACCCCCTGAGACTTCAAGCTCTTTCAGATGAGATTTAATCACTCAAGAGAGCTATTTGGAGCTTTTGTTCAAGATTTCACGCAACTAAGAGAGAAGCAAGTGCCACTTCAGAGCCTTATGTTACAATAATTGCAAGGATAAAGAGAGGCAAGGAAAAAGATCTACATGTTCCCAAACAGTCCTAAGTGTGCCTGAAAGCACTTGCTTCCCAAACTAATCCCCTACTTACTTCACATACTTGATGACTTACTGGTGGCATTCAGTAAGAAGTATCCAACTGCAACAGACTCTCTAATTATAGCATGACCTGTTGCTAATTACTGTTTGACTAACCCACTGCTGTTGCATTATCGCACTAAATAAATAATATCCACTCTCCTCTGGCGGTGTTTACAGAGCTGATTTCCCATTCAGCCTTGACTCAAAGCTGTAAACAGTCCCCCAGTGACCCCACAGGTGGGGAGCAAATGGGACAGCCACCACCTTGGCCAACCAACTGGAGGTGGCAGTATGGACTGACTTGTCCACAAGGGAAGTGCTGAGGGTCCCACACACCCCACAGGTCTGGGGAGCGGGCTGGGGGGTTCTGAACACGATGTTTTCCAGGCGACGCACCAGTAACGTCAAACACCAGATGCTTCATCGCACCATATGCAATTTGGGAAGACAGTTGATCAAATCCAGCTGGTGGGTCCAGCCCTGCGTGCTTTCCAGCCACTTTCCCTAGCGACCTGCTTAGATTGACAAACCGCAGCCTTTCCAGACTGTCTCCTGCAGCGGCTGAAAGGTCCAGCTCATATTCAGCCTCTCTGAAGCTACTGCTGCCAGGAGGCTTTTAAACCCTGGCTTCACTTGGCCACTGTTTCTCGATGCCCAGACTCCCACCCCCCTCACTGCCCAAGCAGCAATGACTGCCACACTCCATCCAATTTTGAAATTTTCAGAAAGAAGCTTCTAAAAGTCGTGTTGAAACCATTTTGCAATTCTCGCGAGCAACACGGAAAGGTTTGAAATTTCCACTTTTCATTCCCAAAAAATCTCTGACTTTCTAGCAGTTATAGCCACTTCTGTGAATATTCTAGGAAATAAATTAACTGGCAAGAAAGCTCATGGGAAGAGTAGATTTTTAACTGAATATTGTGCAGTACTTATTATTAACTTCTGAATTTGCAATGCCAAAGAGTAGCAATGAAAACCTGTTTTGGTCACTAAGATAATCCAACTGGGCAAAGGAATCAACAGTGGGTGACTCATATGTTCCATGAAACTTAACAAAAATAGCTGCAATTATCAGCAACCAAAAAATTGCAATGAATGGTCCACAAATGTAAAATAAGTATAGGCAAGAATCTGCATGCTGTCAGCAAAGTTTATCAGTCACATTTCTTTATCTTAATCTAAAAGTAATCCACATCTAAAATTACCCAGTATAAACATAGGTATTCAATTATATACCCTGCACAGTTATTGCAAGTGAGATATTCCTTATTCTTGAGCTCACCTGGACTCCTGGTGTGCTTCTCCTGTGCTAATTTAATTTGGAGGTTGCAACGTGCTCAGACTGCAGGGATATATGGACAGGATGGTCTGTGATACTGGGAATGGGTTTGACAGGGCACAAGCAGCATCAAATAAGGTCTTTATTTTTAAATTGTGTAGTTTTAAACAAGAAAAAAGTTTGGTTGCAACTAGATAAACCAGCTTAAGAAAGACCTCAAATTTCTCAGCTTTTGTCTCTGAAAAATGCAATATACCTGTTCTTTGTGGATTCCTTTTGGGGCTTAAGTCTGATGAGGGGAAAGAGCTACTGCTGGCCATGGAGGTTCTAAGTCCTCTTCATTTACAAGCTACCTTTTGTCATTTTTCACTAATTGTCCCTTACTTTCGCCCAAATGTTTAAGCTTTGTTTTTTCATTGTCTCAGTACTTATCCCAAACCCGTGTTGTATTGAATATGCATCAGCTGGGGTCTAAGTCTGAGCAGCTCTGAAGAACTGCAGAGAATCTGAATTGCGCCACAGGAACAGGAAAGCAAAAGTTGGCAAGTTTCCCTTAAGAAGGTGCAGAGGGGAATTCACAACTTGCCCAGCACATCTGTAGGATGCTCCAGCCTATATAATTTCCTGCTTCTCATTTCCAGGCTCATGCATGGCAGTACAGCAAGTATAGCAATGCAGGGGACGATACAGCACTGCTCTCCAAATTGAGGAGCTATTTATAAAAACACAAAAAGTGGCTTCAAAAGTTGCTATTGTGATTTCCTGTCATTTTGTACTTCCTTTATGGAGTACAGGGATACACAGTGGTGGAGAAGGAGTAGCTGCAGCCTACAGATGCAGTTTAGTATTTTGAGGCTGCTTTTAAAAACTTGTATGTGGGTGTTTGCCAAAGGATCTTTTTTTATATTTTCTTCACTGCTGGTGAAACGTCCGACTTTTACTCATGCTTACACAGTCTATCATAAAGTAAATAAAAAAAAAAACCTACATGTCCTAAGAAGTTGCAAAGTACTAAATTAGCCAAAAATAAATGTTCTTGTTGGGAAACAAGTTCCAGATGTGTCTGCCAGACTCCTTCCATCCAAGGCTGCCGTATTTAAGGGTCCACAACCCAGCCTGGATACAAGGAAAGAAATTTCACTGTCGCTAAAACAAAGACAGATCATCACTTGAGAGGCATTTCTATCCACACTCCATGGACGTGTTTCCCAGGGCTGGAAGGGAAAGTCAGCGGGGGCTTGGTTCACATGGGAGATCTCGAGTCCCTGCCTGGACTTCCTCAGGACACGGGTGCAACCAGAACTGGGACACCAGAGGAAGGGTCATGGGGGAAAAGTATGAAAATGGAGGCTTTGCATGTGCACCTTCCTTATGCACGGCCAAGAACTGGTGCTGGCATAAGGTGGCTAAGGCACCAGATGGGCAATTCCTGCAGAAGTTCTGCTCTTCCCTCCATCACCCTTGGGAAAGTAGCTTAGGCATTCAGTGCCTATTTCCCCTTCCACTTTTTTTATCCACTCACATCAAAACTTGCTGGGGATGGGACAGTGTTTAATGCAGCCTTGTCACCCTTGAAGCACCAGAAACCAAACGGGACAGAGAGTGAATCCATCAGGCCTAAGAAGGGCTCTCGGGGCAACCTGCAAGTCCTCCATGGAAGTGGCCCAGGCAGGGATCTTAATCTTAGCGTTCCCCTAAGAGCTACTGCTCCTTAATCATGCTCCACAGCTCGTGTGGGGCAGAACTGAGGACTCTGATTTTTGGTTTCTGTTACGGGGTGAGTTACCAAGAAGGTCTACACGGGGGAGGCTGTGGGCACCTGAGCTGGCCAACACTGCGCTGGGCTCAGAGAAGGCACCTCTCCTGGGGGAGATCTAAGTGCTGCTAGCCCCCAGAAGTGATCTGGCAGCAGATACATGTCCTTCCCACCCTTAGTTCTGACTTAAAACTTGGCAGTAGTGACCAAATTTTCTTGCCAGCTCTAATGTCCCGTACAGGTCCTGCACGGACCAAGTTTCCTGCTGACAGTTTGTGGCGTAGGAGGCACAGGTCAGTGGGAGATGCCCCAGGGTCTGCATGACAGCGTCACCAGTTCAGCGGCTGGAGCTCCCCTGAGGCTGCCGAGGCTGAGGCGAGCTCCGTTTGGGATGGAGCCCTCGGCAGAGTGTTGCAGCCCCTGCCCAGGAGGTGACCAGTGTGCATCTGCCTGCAAGCCCCAGAGGTGCCAGGATGAGCCTTTATGCTCAGCACAAAAGCCTTTTGCTTTGCCATTTGGAGAAGAGTTTCCTTCCTGGAGGTATCCCCTGTTATCCTGGAGATAAGTTATTCCTGTGGTTCTGAGAGCTTGTTTGCAGACAGGCATCTGGGGAGCAGGACCTGCCCTCCCAAGCGACTGCATGGCTAGCACCATTCATTCAACCCTCAGTCAGCCTAAATACAGACAGCTTAAGTGCTATTATGAAGTGAATTTTGAAAACCTGTTTCCTTATTCTGTATATTGTTCAAGATGGGAAAGTTATGGATCTGTCTGCAAGGAGAAGTGTTGTTCATAGCACAAACAGCCCAGCGATGTCAGTGCAAGAGAAGCATCTGCGCGTGCTGGGCTCTGAACTTCCCTGGGTGCACGTTCAGCTGCCCGGGGGGCACGCGGAGCTGCCCTGGGTCGCTCTCTTTGCTTCAAGATGTACATCTGGGCATGACCTGGCACCGCATCTGCTCCAGCTCCCTGCGGCTCCCCACGCCACTGCTTCGCTGCTCGCACAGCGAAGAGCAGAAAGTGAAGCACCAGCATGATTCCGCTCGCTCTGACAATGCTTCAAACCCATGGGTTTACATCAATCCCATCTTGAAGCTTTTGGAAGCGCTCACCCAAGACCGCCCTCCCAGGTACGTTTGAGGAGCTTTGGGACCACACATATCTCATGCCTGACTGCCCCGGAGCCAGCCTACGCCAGCCATCTCCACTCCGTGGCTGAAATCTTTTTTTAACGTGTCTGGATAAATTATCTGAGAGGAAACCACTGTGTTTAAAAGAAATGAAGCAAAGTAAGAATAACTTCAAAAGTATAAACAGAAGCAATGCTCTCCTGAAGAGCTGTAGAGGCAAACCAGGTACAGCTCCTCTCCAGCCAGTCCTCCCTATCCTGACTGTCTCATAAATTAGTTTTTCTGGTCTATGCGGGAAGAAGGGATTACACCCTCTCCCATCTCCAGCACCACGCAAAGCACACTGAAAATCATAAAGATGATTTTGAACAAGCTTCAGGATTACAGACAGGAACTTTTCCAGAAAATTAGGAAGTGAAGGAAGTTAACAGTACTGCGTTCACGTGGACTGTGGGAAACCCAGACACAGGGAGGGTAAAGGCCATGACCAGGACAACAAAATCAAGCAAGTAGTAGGTCTAGGGTCAGAAATCAGCTTTTCCCTACTGAGCCTGCACAGCATCTGCATTACCAACAGGTAATGACCTCTCCTACCACAAGTATGAAACAGGACTCCAGATTTTGGAATGCCTTTAAATCACCCGCTGGGCCTTACTCTCACCTGATGAAATCAGCCATGGAAAATGGGATGCCGTGGCTGCAGAACCATTCCCTTAACACTCTCTGGAACAGTTGAGTTTAACTTTTGGCTCCCGGGCAGTTCAGCTGTGGTTCCCGTGCCAGGGCTACACCACAGGAACAGCAGCAGAGCTGTGCCGACAGCAGCCTGGAGACCGATGCAGCCTGCGGCTGGCGCTGTGTGGCCCAGGCAGCACTGGCAGATACTTGAAGCTTGAAGGTAGTTTTTGTCCCCCTACATGATAAACTCAGAAGGTTGCACATGGGTCTGTCACTGACCCAAAATAACAAAAGATCAGAACCTTTTTCTCCTGCAATGCAGAGGTGCGGCAGTAAATGTCTGTGTTAAATTGCCACCCAGTATTAGAGCCTGGGATGCCAGAATAAACTACCATAGTCTTTTGACACTGCACAACTGCAATTTATAATTCTTGGTTTGCTGTCTGATTGCCATACAGCTCATTCCCCTCATCCACATGGCGGTCATAACTTACCCTGCTGCACCAAGCAAAGTCTTTCCAAATTCAACAAACTAAATACCGGCACAGCTTTTGATGGCTATTACTGTTAAAATGTTTATTCACTCTGCGAGCAAATGAACTTGTGCTTTGGAATGGTTATGGTGACTAACACTTGTCTAACTTTAAGAAGCTTTTATAGGCTTTGTAAACTTCTGTTGTTAAATATAATTTAACTTCTACCTTCTGGACAGCAACATATTTTTTTGGAGGAGGATTGCTCTAAAACTGCACAGCAGGCTTTTAACTAAGATTTATTTCCTGTTTATGCAAAAGTAAATCCAAAGTTGTATTTATTGTATTTGTATTTGTCCAAAGTTGTTTTTGTCCAAAACGAGGAGAGGACAAAAGTATAAACCTCTTCTGACTTTTCTTGTGTTCCTTGGGAAATCTTATGGGGAAAAAAAAAACCCCAAACACCAAGAAAATATTTGAATTTAAAAGCTATGGCAGCTTAGAACTTCACCTGAGCTTCTGATGAGCTTCAGGTAAGACCAAGTCTCTCAAAGATAACCCAAACCGGGCAGCAAAGCATGAAGCTGAAAGTTCTGTTCCCGTTAGGAGAGTGCCACAGCAGTCTGTGCCAACTGGATTTGGTGGTCTCAGTTCAAAAGTACTATGAGTGTGCTTCTACGGACACATTGCTATGCACCTGGAGCCTGGTGGACATGCCTGTGAGTGGCAGCATGACACATTAAGTTCTTAAGCACTTGGCAGTGCCCTCAGCATCCTGTACCCTAAAAACCTGCAAAAACTCATGAATGAAGAAACTAGAAAATGCAGAAAAAAGGTGTTTCCTCAGCACAGCACGTGTAAAGGGGGGGAAAAGTTTGATCCTCTCCTGCTAGAACAAATCCCATCATTTTCTTGAAGTCCACCATATTTCCAAGTACTCCCTTACAAACGCGAGCTAACGAGCTCTCAGTGGTAATGCTGTGCCACGGTGGAAGGAATCACACCGCATTTGCAAGAGGTGAGATCGGATAAAAAGCCTCCATGAGACTGCCTTTGTGAACAACTCCTTCAAGCACAGCCTATCAAATATGGTTTATTTTTATATTTTGTAGCTAAAAAGCTTGCTGAATCTCTTCTGCTGTACAGGTTTTGTGTCCTGGTGCTGCAACAAGCTCACCCAAGCTGAAAAGCTGGTAAATCCTGATGCTAAGGTACACTCTTGGATTGCTTGTTTGCAGTATGTGACCAGACCCTTCTCGGGGCTCACTAGCTGTTTCCCAGAATCTAAATTCACAAGACAGTTTCACCTTGGGTTGTACCGTTGATTGCAAAGTCAGCAACACTCTCATCCCAGCCAAGCTGGTGGAAACACTGCCATCAGCTTCCACAAGTTGGCTTGGTCCCTGCTAGAGAATACGAGGCACCAGACCCTGCGGAAGGGTTGAATGAGGGTCAAGAAATAGATACCCTCTTACGGAGGATTTGTCAAGCGCAGTGGGAGATGGCAGCCCTCCAGTCCTCTCGCTCATCTCACATCTTACTACCAGTTCAAAACCTGCCACCTCGTCCCTACACTACAAAGTCAAAAAAAGAGGAGAAGGTCATGTAAGGCTTGTTATATGTTCACGACGCAAGTTTATGGTCTCTCAATCGGAAACACAGACAAAATAACCATCTGTAAAAATTACTTCAAGCCAATGGTCACTCGAAAATAGTAATTTCTCATTTTGGTCTTTTTTTCCTTCCTATTTGTCATTCCTGGGAAAACTCTTCAGGATGAGACTTGTCATTTTCTCCAGATGGATCCAAGGAAAGTCTGATTTATGCTTCTCTGGAATCTTCTCCCATCGCCTCTGCCCCTGAGCAGTGCATGAGCTGTTTGCTCTCAGCAGTCATTTAAGATCCTTCCATACACATATGGAAGGATCTTTATTTTATTTTTATTTGTGTATTGCACATACTGTTATGCTTAAGGGTTTTTTTACCCTAAAATCTCTTGGCTCCAGCAATACTGCACTTTCTGAGTGGATTCTAACTTGCCTTTTCAAGAAATAACTCCTTTGGGAGGGGAAAAAACCCCAAATCTTAACTATAGAGTTGATTCTCCCACTACATCAATTAATTCTATTTCCTTCATTAGAATTAAATGTGATTTCCACCAGTGTAAGAGATCCGGCTAACAGTACTATGGCCATAACCCCTCTGTATATCCCTTAGAAATTAATTATATTATTAATTATATTATTAATTATAGCTCACAGATAATTGAGTGCTGGTATCAACTTATTGATTTTTATCATAGTTATGGATGTTAATATTATGTATTAATCACAACCATTTTCTATGAATACAAAGCACTCCTTAGTCACTTTGACATGGATATTCATAATTTCTCATTCATCAGTTTCTCAGACTGGATTGTGTCTGTTTGTTGTGCTCAGCAGCAGGAAGGGGTAAAGACAAAAGAATCCATGAATCCTAACAAGCCACAAATGCTCAGGAGCTTAAAACAGTTTAACAGTAACTAAGCTGGTTGCCTCAAACTTTTTTTTTTTGATTTCCAGAAAATAAATAAATAGTAAAACAGTAAAGGTATGCAGGTAAACTAGACAGAATGCATAAATACTGTTCTATCCCAAATTATTTTTTCAGATGCACCATCGGTTCGTACTAATGCATGAAACTTCCAGATTTTTGGAAGATGGTCATGAGTAACAGCCCCCTTAAGTTACAGCAAACTGAATCAGCTGCTTCAGTTTACTGTATTAGGAAAATTATTCTACGCTGACTTTCAGGACAAGGAAAAGACCGGAATGTTGTTCCCAGCTGCATGAGGGACGTGTCTCTCAGTGCAGCCTTTAGCCCTTTGCCCTCTCTCCTGCGGCGGAACAGCAAACCGCAGCTCCTGACACTGCACAGCCGAGCTGCCTTAGAAAACAGTCACACCACTCCCATCTAGCTCAGGAAGCACCTACAGACACAATACAACTTAAAACAACCGTCATACAAGACAAATAATAATAAAAAAGACTGATGAGCATACAGTCTGCAGCAGAGGCTGGGAAGGGAAGGTCACGCTGCCTGTAGTTTGCTGTTGAAGCTAAATTTATAGCTGATTGGATCTTCTGTAATAAACCTTCCTGCACACCTGACTTCCTTGAGATCTTTTCCAACATCCCTACTGATAGACGAAAGCATTTGTGTAGGATTTGTTAAAACTTACTGTAACGGATCACCAAGGTTATTACATCCCTCGCAGCTCAGCCAGTTACAGGTAGGGCTTCTGCATGCGACTGAGCACCACATGCGTTGTGAATTTACGAATATCACGATCTGTGCGTGGGTCTCATTGGGATTTTGGACCTTAGCCCGCATGTTTCCTACCCTTGACCTTGGAAAAACTTCCCCAAACCAGTTTCATTTCTGCACCCTCTCTGGATGTATATATGGCTCTTGGTCATGTGCAAAAGCCACACAGGTAACAAGCTTTAGGTAATTGCTCCCCCAGTCTCTACCTGGGGACCACAAGAATAGGACATAAGACCCATAAAGCATTCATGCACGGTAAGTTATCCAGCCACGTGGCAATATGGCTATTTTACAGCTGCAGACCAAGGGTTTTCAAAAGCATGAATGGTCTGAGCTTTGGCCTTCTGGGGTGCTTTTTTTTAAACCCATTTATGTCTTCTTCCATACAGTTCTCTCAGCTACTCCAATTACAAGAACACAAACCGTTGATTTGGTGGAGGGTTAGGAACATGCCTGGTGAATAACAGCCTCCTCACCAGGTGCCACCTGTTACACAGGTCAGAAAAAAAGACAAAGCTCCAGCTTAAACAGCCACCCCTGTCAAGAGAACAGCTCATCAAAATGCCTGCCTATTTGCATTTCTATAACAAAGGTAATATTCTTTCGGAAGCGTTTTAGTCAGCTGTGATAACGGCAGCTCCTAACTGTCAATGTACAGCCCAGAGCATCCTGCCAGGCTGGCAAAACAGCCAGGAGATGGGCGGTCGGGAGCGTACGTGTTTCAGAGATGGAGGCTGAGGCAGAGCTGGGAGGATAATCCAGAGCTGCTTAACTCCAAATTGCATATTTCATTCAGAAAAACAACGCTTCCCTTCCTCCTTGCCTTGGGAGTAAGGATCTCGCCCTCTTCATCTCTAAAGGCAAATCTCAAATGAGCAAGAAAAGGGAGAGGGAGGTGAAGACAACTCCAGTTATGGGATGAAGCACTGGTGGGCTGCACCCCAGGCAGTGCATGACACTTTCATAGCTTTTTTTACAAAAATGTCTATATACCTCTGAGTCCAACAGAGAGAAGATATTCTGAGCTGATGCTCTGCTCTGTTCAGCAGAGACAGACCGAGGTGCCTTTCTGAATTACAAGCACGGTCCCAATTTTTCCCCAGAAGCCCTTGGCAAACCATTGGTGCCAGCCTGCAGCCCTGCTCTGGTGCAGCCCTGCTCCTCCTCCTCCTCCTCCTCCTCCTCCTCCTCCTCCAGCTCCCGCTCCAGCCTGGGCTCCTGCTGGGGAGAGAAGGAGGTGGAGGAGAAGGAGGGAAGGCTGCAAGCCAGGAAGAGGGGAGCCCTCTGAGCCTTTCAGTTGCCCAGAGCTGGCTTAAAGCTTTTCAGCCACACAGACATCTTCCTCCCCATCCCCTCTTCGTTTTCGGAAGGCAGGGGAAGGTGCTTCCTCAGGTGTAAGTGTGCACCTGCACAGACCTGGGCACTGTTTGCTGTTTTCAAAGGAAACGCCAGTGAGATCTCTGAGTTCTGTGAGGCCAGGTTTTGATGCCTGTACTCACAGGCAGAGAGTACTTTACTCCTGAAGCAGTGATGCTTAAGGCTCTGTTTAAAGAGGCAGATACCAGTCGATGCAGCAGACACGAGCTCTCTTCACCCTCTCCATCAATCTGCTGCTTCCCCCTGCCTCAGCCAGTCCCTCTACGCCTTCACTGTATCCCATTCCCACTGCTAAATACCTTCCTTAAAAACAACAGATCGGGCGTTTAATTTTCTCTTTGCGTGGCGGGAAATTACATGAAGTCCTGCTATGAATGACCCAGAAGCGAAGTTTCAGCTCACTTAGTATAAGTCACTGTCTAATGCAGGAAGGGACGCACACTGTCAGCTCCAAGTGCTTATTGAGAATAGCTCAGCTTTTGTCACAGTAGTTACCTCCAAAACATGTTCACTCGAGGAATTCACGGGCAGCAATCAGATGTTTTCCTGCCTGCTTTTCATCACAGCTCATCAGAAATTGGGATACAGTTGGGAAAAGGACAGGGGACGGAGAGTCTGAGATGTGATGAGAGAACTAATCCATCCTCCAAAGAGGAACTGATTTTGCATTTTTTTTTCCTGCTTATTTTACAGTAAATAAAGAATTAAGGAAGATTGCTGAAAATGTGTCCATTCAGGCAGCAGCTGAATTTCCTGCTAATTGCTTTGGGATGGTGAGGGAGGAGGGAAAGTGTTGGGACATTACAATAAGCAGTAAGTGGTGCGATTGGTGACTACCCAAAACCTTGCGTCTGCACATGTGTCGCTAATGATAGAAATTAGGGATGTGTTCTTATAAAAGCCCCCTATTTAGTGAATGATGGTGAACATTAAAAAAAAAAAAAAGATAACTCCATCTTACAGGGAGAGAGAGAAGTGGAAGGTAATTAATCATGGCATTTATTTTGGCTGAACAAATAGTGGCCAGGCTCTGCTCCCTGGCTTTTCCCTGCGCCAGCCTCACGTGCAGTGTCGCTCCTGCAGCCTGCGACTCCCCAGCCAAGGGAGCGAGTGTCTCCAACCTGGCTTGGAACAGGAGCCAGCTGAGGGCAGACAGCAGAATGGCTTCGCCAAAGCCCACCGTGAAAAGGAGCAGCAAAAATAAGATTCACCCTCGTCACGCACTCAGGCTGTCTCTGTTTCTCCACCCCACAGGTAGGTCTGGGCTCCCAGGCAGGGGGAAGCTGCTAGGAAACACATGCTGAATAAGCACCAAGAAGTATTTGGATACGCATCCTGGATGCACCCAGGAAGGAGGCAGGGGTACCTGTGGTTACAACGCACCCTTTAAAAACACCCGTGGCAACAGGCACAAAGTGTCTTTGTGCAGGGAAGCAGGAAACGCTGAACTCAGACAATCTCCTCCCCTGTTATCTGTATCTTTGGTTTATTATATTTAACCACGCTTTTGATTGAAAGGAAGAACATCCTAATGGGAAAACAGCATCAAAATCTTTTGTCAGCACCAACTTAGCAGATCCAATACAACCTCTGGCCACCATCAAGTCAACAGATCCAGTAAGTAAGCAGTTTTTCCCCAAGAGTTTTCTTTGTGATCTTGGCTTTTCCACAAAAAAAACCAGATTACACTGACAACAAGACTTTTCCCACAGGAAGTTTCCATTTGTTACTTAAAAAACACAACACTACCAAGAAAACCTGCTAGGTCTGTCATTTAGTTCTTTCGGCTCCACATTTCTCTTCAGACAGACTGTAAAAGATTCTTAGATCATGGAGAGAAAAGTCAGATGGAGAAAAAGGGCTGGGAGAGACCCTGAGGAGCTGTTTAATCAGAAGCAACTATATTTTAACCTGCTGTAGATGACATTTGGGGATGGAGACGCCACGTTCTCCTTATGCAGTCTCCCAGGGGGAATACACGTAGGGATTATTCTAGAGACCATCCTAAATCTTCCTTGCTGCATTTTATTGCTGTGCCTTCTTTTCCTACCCCCAACAGACACTGAGATCTGTTTATAACTCTCCTTTCCACAGACACTGCTGCATCTGAAGAGCAGTACCACGAATCTGCCCCCCGCTGCACTGCTGCTGACACAGAGGAGAAAACTCTCCTGCTGTTTTCCCAGAGCTCTCCCTGCTCTCTCCTGCACCTTTCCTGAAGTGCAATTGCCAAACCTGGAGAGAGAGCTGAGAGAAAGGACTCCGTCCCCAGCTTTACATTTCACATTCCTCTGTACGAGTGCTGCTACCATATTTACTGTTTTTCAGCATTAGTTGGTGGGTTTTGTTGATTCGCTGCTTTCTGTGTATAACCTTGATGTCCTTTCCCATGCAATACCTTCCCAACTCTCCATCCACTTCTTGTGCAGTCAGTGATTCCTGCCTAAGCACAGCTCATTGTCACCAGGTCCATCAATCTTCATGTGAAGATCCTTTCCCAGCAGTGCTCTGTGATAAACGATGAATACAGCGTGAGCCCTAGAGAAAGCCTCAGGAGAGAGGTCTCTGAGCTTCGCACTCAATCCATCTTCATGGCCTCTTGGTCAGGAGATGTGGGCACTCGAGTGTGATAAGGCTGTCCCCCCACCGAGGGCTGACAGGAAGCAGACTCTCTGCACCCAGTTCCTGACACGAGACACGTACGTCTCTGCCACTTGGGGTACAAAAATGTGTCACCAAGAGCTACGCGCTCACAATGACCTCCTGCATGTTTTCACAGTTCATGACTGAATTCAAGTGGAGTGGACCACTCTGCAGAGGCCACCACACGTCCAACGTGCCAGTGGAAGTGGCAGATTTCTGCAGACGCCGTTGGTTCCCCAGAGGGAAGCCTGCCACGTGCTAGGGAAAGCTCAGCAGAAAGCCTGACGCAGTGTGATCTTAAAATCTGTTTAGGAAAACTGTCTGTATTTATAATCAAGCCTGGGTGGATGACTGTGGCTTCATGTTCATTCATATGAGATGTGTGCACTGCCAGCGGTGAAAATGGCATCTGGATGTTGAGATGGGAGCCCATGATCTCATGCTCCTTACGTGGCCAAGCACATGACACCATGTTTACGCCAGCCTTGTACTCCATCCCCAGTGCTGAGCTGGCTGGAGGACACCCAATACCTGACCCAACACATATCCTGCCAGGACAAAACCCACTCCATTTAAGAGCGTTTTGACAAATTTGTATGACCGAGAGAGGGCATGCAACAACTTGGTGCTTTGTGTTTCTGACAGGGCACTTTTTGTCAGTGTCCTCAGCCTGAATTTGTCCCAGTACCTTAATTTGGAAGACAGCGTTCCCCAGACCACACTCTTCTCTCAACTGCTCTGAGCACCACTAAGGGCTTCTGTTAACAGCTTTGCATTGCTCAAAAAGGCCAGATAGATGAGGAGACAAGTTTACAAGAGAAAAGGCTCCAGATAGTCTGGCAGTACCTCCCCTATTAACAACAGAGCAGCAGAGAAGATAAAGGAGCCCCTTCCTTAAGCCAAGCAGGAGAGAAATCCCAATTCACTCGTTGTTTGAAAAGTGCAGGGAGGCAAATGAATTTACACTCTAGCTAGGTTTTTACTGTCTAAGTAATGCTCTTGTAGAGGGATGGCCAGAGGAAAGCTGAAGGGATGAAGACCTCTCCCCACAAAGTGTCCATGAGCAATGTGGATAATTCATCTCACTGCCATAAAAGGAGGGAACTAGTCTCACTCCATGCTCCACAGCAAGCCCTACAACTGTTCTGGGATTTAAATTATAAATCCTTTTTGGTGTTGCCCACCCATTTCTTATCTCCCCATTTAATGGGAAGAAGAAAATATCCTTTAACGGCAGGTTCCTTCATGAGCTCCACCAACATGCAGCGCTCATCCTCTTCCCTTTGCCAGGCTGGGGAGGTCTCCCTGGGACACAGAGTTTGGCAGGCCCTTCACGGGGACACAAAGGTCCACCTGAAATGGGCTAGACATGAACTCCTGGAGGAAGAAAAACCTCTTGGGGCCAGCAGGCCAGCGGCCAGGACAGACCTCTGCAAGCACAGGCTGTGACAATGGGGACGGAGAGCTGCAGAAAGCCTCCTGTGTGCCTCTCCCTGTGCCGCAGCTCTCTGGGGAGATTAAATGCCTCATCCCATCTTCCCTCTCCGTATCCTCACTCGGCCACGCTGCAGCAACTGCCATCAATCCTGGGAACACCTCACGTCCAGCCTCGGCTGCCGTCACGGAGCGCTGAGGGCCAGGGCTGCCACCGCACGGTCCCACCAAGGGACACTTTCCGGGTAGGAGCGAGGCAGGAGGCGCAGGCAGCGACATGGAGCCGGGAAGGTCTGCCCCGTGCCATGGCGCTGCGCTGGCTGCCTGATGCAGCACCAGCCGTGCTGTCCCGTGCCCGACACTATTTTTTGCCTGAATTTGAGCTTCAGTGAAGGATGATAATCAGTGTGCGCTGTGTTTGCCATCTTTCTTTGCAGACGCCTTCGGGGTGCTTTTCTTGCTGCTGTGGCTTTTAGCCAGGCTTTTTAAAGTCTTCATCACCTAAAAATGTTCTAATGTGTCAAGATGAGTGCTTTCAGTCTCTCCTGGGTTCCCTATTTTTGGATCCTTGATCTGGGCTCTTGTTGCTAGTTTTTTTCCTGCGTTTGTTTTTAAATAAACAAAAGCTGTAATAATAAATGTCCAGGGACCCAAAGAGTAGTGAAGGATCAGATGTTTGCTAAAGAGGAGGGATGTCGCTGTGGAAAGGAAAGGAATTGACTGGGAAATGCTGCAGAGCCAAACATCCCAGAATACCCCACAGCTCATCTGTCAGGCAGCAACGCCAAGGGGGAAGGCAGGGAGTTCTCGGGATGCGGATAAACATGGATGCACCAGAGACACAGTCAATCTGCTGCCATCATTATCATTCTTGCTAGTAATAAATAGCGGCGTGCACTCACAGACCACAGTCCCGCTCCTTGTCAGAGTGCCACGCGGCAGGAACGCTCGGCTGCTGGCAACACATCATCTGCCCCCAAGCTTCTCCCATGCCATTCTGCCCGGCCGAGTGAGTCCTGGCACGGTGCCGGCTCCGGCAGGGCAGGGCAGCAGCAGGGATAAGCAAAACAGGACAGGAGTACACAGGCTGCGCCCTCTCAGCCTCCACAGCAACCACCCACCATGGCAGGGGCTCCAAAATCCACCCCAAAGGGCCACCAGGCGTAGGGAGAAGATAGGGAAGGTCTGGGACTATGTTACATTAAATGCAAAGCTTGCAATTATCCAATTTATCCACGAACTGCAAAGTAACCTGAAATATAAATTAGCTTTCAAAGCCCATTTCATTCCTCACCAGGCGAATGTCAGCATCCCTGACTTACAGGCTTGGCTCCGAGGGATTAGTGAACACCACTGGTCCTGCTAATGGGAGGAACCTGTAAACCCATGAGATGCCAGCTGGGTCCCCAGTGCTGTCCTCTGGAGAAGGCAACCCTAAAGCCTGTCCTGGAATTAAAAGCTCTTTCCCCAAATGGGCTTAAAGTAAAGCTGAAGACTCTTCCTTGAAGACAAAGCTGGCAGCCTTGTCCAAAACTCTGAGACTGAGCAGGGAAGCTAAACTTGGCACCATCTGGCTTACTGTACCCCGTCCACCTCTCATCATCCACCTCACCACACTATCAGCCCTGCTAAGCAAAAAACGTGTCCAGAAACCCTCTTTTGACCGCGACATTTTCCCCGAGATAATTTAGGAAGTGAGAGAGACACTAAGAAAGCTGCTGCGTGTTCAGGAGGAGCAGCTTACCCTTCGCAGACCATGCTGAGGGTCTCCTCTGCTACATCCCAGCGCTTACTCAGCCCTCTAGGAGGTTTCAGAGCTTTCTGCGCATCCAAATGCAACCCGCACTCTGCAAAACCTCCTCCTCACCTTTTCATTCTTGCAGATTCCTAGAACTGTGCAGCAATGTCTGCACTTGCTCCAGAAAACCCCAGCAAACCAGGGCTCCTTGACCTTCTGCATTCAGCACTTCTCAGCCCAGGAAGAACAAGCAAAGGGAGACCCAGAGCAACCCGGACCCACACCTGCACTGCCATAAATCCACCTTTGTGGGTGACTGACTGATCCTCTGACTGACCCGCTATTATTAGAGTCGTAGCTGTGCACTATTAATACTTGGGGCTTCCTCCCTAATAGCAGATGTGAGCATGAACACACTAAGCGCAGGCACTGACGAGCAAGGCTGGTGTGAACAGAAGGGCAGGGGGAGAGGAGAGGAAGCGGTGAAACAGCATCATCACAGCAAGGCAAAACATCTGTGGAGATGGCTGTAAATAGCTGGTGTTCAACAAAGGCCCAAGGTAGATTGCTGGACATGGCAAAACTGAATGATAAAATGATGATGCATTGGAAAGCTGGGATTCAGGATCCAGCCCTGACAGAGCTGAGGACACTGAGTTTTGTTTGTCACCTCTGCAGTTTATGAACTCGGCTGAAAACTTCCTGAGATGGGTCTCCTGGCAAGACCTTAAGGCATCACCTGAGGGCTAGTGTCAGAGCCAAAATACAATTTATTGTATTTTTTTCCCTCATTTACTGTCTTGAAGGATAATAGCCCAGATCAAAATCCACATGCAGCAACTTTGCTTCTTCTATCTAATCTTTCTCGGTATTAACAGAGCCTCCACCTCCTGGTACTGAGGTGCAGCTTTTTGCTCTTTCACTGGCATTTCCCTGATAATATTTGCTGTCAGAGCTATTTCATTTACCACCTTTCCTAGTTATTGCGATGCCCATCATTCCAGTGAAGTATTAATGATACAGGGGAGCACACTGGAGCTTTCCCTGCCTTACCTCCTTAGCCCAAGATCCTTTCCTCTCTTATAAGCAGCTTGCCTGCCTTTTTGGTCCCCGTGACCTCGTCAGCTTCAAAGCAAAACCAGGACAATGTCCTGGCTGAGCAAAGTACACCTTGGGGTCCCAACCCTGGCTGTGAGTGTCACCATGCACGAGAGGGGCCAGCAGGGAACTCACACTGCCAAGAAGCAGCTGCCACCTCCTCCTGTGCGCGGGATGGCAGGAGCAGCAACGCAGGGTCCCTCCCGAAATTCTCCCTGAGCAAATACACTCTCTCAAACACCCCTCTGGACCCATAAGAAAAGACACAAGCTTTGTTCCCTCCCATCAAGCAGCTCCCACTCCCCGTCACCTTGGTCCCCCTGCCTCAGCCGTGACGGCTCCCTGGCACTGCTGCCTCCTCACCCAACAACAGCCCTATCAACACATTTCTTCTGCCCCATTTTCAGACCAGCGGGAGGTGGGAACCAGCAGTGCCACCCCCTTTCCAACAGTTTTACCTAAATAATGATTCATCTCAAATACAATGAAAAAAGCCCTGCTCCAAACCATGGACGGGGATGATCAAGGGGATGGTGTGAGCTGCCATTCCCTGCTCCACCAAAGCTGTGTTTATCTCAGCTCCCGCCATGCTTGTCACGGGGAGGCTCCAGCAGCATTGCCTGCTCCAAGGGGTGGTGGGCTGCATCCCTGACAGCGCGGGCCTGGGTATGGGGTCAGGATTGAGCCCTCGCATGCGAAACGGAATGGAACAAGAGCTGGTAGCTGAAGGAAAAGGGAAATCTTCGTTTGACAGAGAGGGGGAAAAGATGCTCAAGTGTACCGCTCTTTCCCTCTCCACCTGAGCAGGGCAGGTTGGACTAACACATTTTGCAGCCAGGTTCTACTTCAGTAAGCAGGACTGCAGGATTCGAGCTGCCACTGACCCACTCTAAACGCAAACACACTTAGTCAAGTCTTCATTCTTTTGATAGCTCTACCTTCATGATTACACTGAAAAAAGCCCCTGCTCCAAATCCTTCTTTCTAAAATAATAGTTAATTTGAGCAAGTTAGACCTTAATATAGGCATAATTCCCATTGATGTCTCACATGTAATTCATTGGAAGCACAGCTTGCTGAGTGGGAGACTTTTTTCATGCAATGTATATTTACCAACCAGCTTTTACACACCTAACAATAATACCATGGTTAATTTAATGGCAGTTTATTGGCATCCCATTGTTATGGCATTGTAATGTAAACCATCACTGCGGGCCTCCTACTGTGATAATTTCAGAATAAAAACTTCAAAGTCACTGTTGAAGAAGCTATCAACAATTCTAGGCAAAAATCAACCCAAATCCCAACGTCAGCATTTCTAATGTGCCCATATAAATAAAAAATATATGCCTCAAGAAAGCACAAGGTTACGGCCCCAAAAACATCACATGCAAAACACATGTTGCATTAAATTGCAAAATGCCCGGTGACCAGAGCCCATGTTCCTCCTTCTGCTGTCCCCGAAGTGCCCGACGTAAAACTGAACCAACAGTCTTATACCCAATACAGTTTAAGAGAGAGCTGGACAAGAGCTGATGCTCAAGGGAGCCAGGGAGGAAGGAGACATTCCCTGTTGGAGCACTTCAATATGTAGAAGGGAAGATGTAAAGAGACACTGGCCTGGTGCATGCACAGCATACAGGAAGGGTGTTCCAGCAGCTGCCCAGGCAAGGAAGGCTGGGGGCAATCACAGCTATGGACACAGGAGGCTCTCGGGGGTTAATGACTAGCTTTAGTCATCCAAAGACAGACCTGGAGTCTGTGCTCTGCCCTGGAGCTGTGCTCTCCCCTTGGCTTCCCCCACAGAACAACACCCTGCCCCTGTTTCAAGGGATTGCTGCAAGTGTTGAAGGGAATTTAGCCAAGGCTCTGTGATGCTCAGGAGGACAAGAAATGAGAGAGATGGGGACAAGAGAGGAGACATCCAAAGCTCAGCGATGGCTGCCTGACATGCTTTTCTTCTATGAGCTAGTAATTTACCTCCGACATAGGTCTTCACAGATATTTGTACTCACCTTGCCCTGACATCATGACAGACTGTCACCCCCAGGTCTCACACACCACGGTCAGTGTCTCATGAAGAGCCCATTTTTCTCCTCTCTTTTAGCAGCTGCTTCCTTCAGTGGTAATGGTTACCCAATGGATCGGAGAGACTGAACGGGCAGAAGAAAGAAAATTGACTTCTTCCTCTGATTTCCTACTTTCCTGGTTATTTTTTAATCATCGTTGTGCAAGTAATGCTTGATTTATTTTATTAAATGTAAACAGAAGTGCAGATAGGGCTGGTTGTTTTCTTTCATGAGTTATAATAGAGGGGATCCAATCAATAAGATAATGCAGCCAAGCAGAATGCACAGAAAATCATGCACTCATAAAAGGCATCTTTGTAATTAGTTTTTAATCAGCTCGTGTGATTTTTCCCCTGACCAGCAAGGCTCTTAAACTCATACCAGCAACGAGATGCTTATTCTGCACTTCTCTGACATATCCCTATGCCTGGCTCCAGCTGAAAGACTTTGGAAATTGCGGATGCTGAACTGCCTGTGTCCCTGAGAGCAGGTCCATGTGCAACGTGACCTGAAAGTTGGATTCAAGAACATAGGTAACTCCAGAATGGAAAATGGATGAAGGCAAAGAGGAGGAAGAAAAACTAACTTCATCTCCTACCCACAGCAACCATCTCGTACACGCTTGCGCAGTGGGTCCCTCTACCACAGGTTCTGTTTTACTTTCACCAAATTCTCACCCACTCTCCTCAGAGGGAGGGCAGAGGGGTGAAGTCCAGACCCCCAGCACTGCACACCACAAGCAAATCCAACCCAGAAGAGTCTCCTGTGCCTTACCAGTGTCCCGCAGCACATTGGTTATATTGCTCCTTCTCAGAAAAAAAAGTAGTATTTTTCTAGAAAATATTTATTTTTCTAGAAATCTCCTAGAATTAAGCAGGACACTGCGAGCCCCACCTCCTACCTGCCCCATCCAGCCTCTGACTTCCTCCCTCTCCTGCCCCTCCAGGCAGGAATGCTGCGCACAGCAGAGTATTTACTGATTCACGCAGCCTACGGAAGTTGAGAAAACTCTGTTTCCCACACATGCTGCGGGGCTCTACGGCATAACACGATGCTCTGAGGTGAACCTGGCCGCTCCACCTCTGCTGGCTGTCAGCACGAGCGTGCAGAGCACTGTCCTGCAGGACGAGCAGCACCCACCACACCTGGGAAGCTTCTGTGCTTTTCCTGCCACACTTCAAGCAAGAAGCTGAAGCATCAAAGTTCTCCTTCTCCTTGCTGGCAGTAGCAGGATACCAGTAACTTGCCTATGGCTAGGCAGGACAGACCTGTGATACCCTCCTAGGACATCAAGTGGGTCCTGTCTCCAGGAGACAGCATCCCCATGGCAATGAGCTAAGTCTCCTGGTTTCATCCCAGAAAACGCTTGCTTCAGAATAGGCCCTGGAAGGTTCCTCAGGACCCTTTGGCTTCTAACATTTAGCATATGCCCATTTGTACTAAATCCGGTTTAAAAGTCAGCTCAGCCACGTGTGAACGATGGCACAAAGTGCAGCGGGGACAGGGAAGGTAGTGAGGGAAAGGAGCTGCCCAGCTGGCAGGGAGGGTGGCATCACCACCCAAAAGGGTGGCTCCTCTCCGGGAGCCCACCCACACAGAAACGCAGCTCCGCCGCTGCATGCTCAGCCTCCAGCACCCTCCCCACCCCCGAGGAGGATGCCGCAGCGCCACCAGCACCTCTTCTTCCTCCTGAGGGTCCCTATTCGTTTTCTGCCCAGTAAACAGGACCTCACTTCCCAAGGTGCCCTGCCAATTCCAACAGCCATGCTCATAAATCGAGGCACCATGCAGCATGCCAGGTCTGCTCTCCAGCAGCGAGCCCCGAGTCTCTCCTCTCCCCGTACATGCTCCACCTGGCATCGCACCAACCAGAAGACGACCGTGTGTCTTCTCACAGAACAGAACTCCCAGGAACAGCCTGGGGTTTGCCCCGAGAAGTCAAGAAAGGAGTCAAACTACTGCCTGAAATCATTTCCTTCCATTCTGTCCTTCCAGACACTGCTATATGGGCTGTTCAGAAATCCTCACAGTCAAGCCAGGATTTAAACGGGGTTGGAGGTTGTTAGGGTTTTTGTCTGTCTATTATTATCATTAAAGAAAACAACTCATTTATTTCTTTTTTATTATTCCCTATCTGATATTTTGGAATTATTGATTAAGACATTTCCTTAGCTATGGTTTTTCTTTTGTTCCTGTTTTTCTTTTGTAAGTAGGAGAACGGACAAGATGACCAGAGAAGCCCTATTCTGGCTTTAAAAATCCACCAATTAAATTAATGATAATACTCCTGTCAGCTTCACGGTGGGCAAGATTTTCAGCTTTGAAATCTCTTTTTCCATGGATGAGCTCCCGTTTGCTGGCATAAATCAGTGCAGTGCCACAGTAACACAGAGTATGTCACCTGTGCCATGGACGCTGCGGGATCACAGGCCGGCGGCTGGGGCTCTGCAGAATGGGGGTTACACCTGGTCCTGCTGCTAAGCGCCAAGACAGATTCAGAGGAGCCCACTTTTCTCTCAGTATCCTTTCTAAAAGAATGAAATAACAGCATTCCTGTTTGCACTAAAGCATACAGAGTAAAAACCATAGTCAGTTAAAACGAAGGTATGTTTATAACAGCAATTTATGCTCCTTGACTTCCCAGACAGTACTTTTTCTCACCTGGAAGTCTGGCGATAGCAACAGTAGATGGTACTTCTTGCCAGGGAGAAGGGTGATTTGGAGAATAACCCATATGCTGGAGTGGCATCTAACACTGTCTTTTCCTGTTAAGACTCTACCATTTGAACCCAGCAAAGAAGTTATGCTGGACATAGTGTTCTGTTGATTCCTAATGTGCTTGGAGGACACTTTCTCTTCATCTTTAACCCTCCTGCTCATTACTATTTCACTGATTCCTTTAGCCTCCCTTATCAGACATCTACATGTTCGAGCTTCTAATTTATATTCATTGCTATTACCTTCCTTTATTTTTCTGGGTAAATGTTGACTGGTTTGGGGTTTTTATTTCCTTTTTCCCTTCTCTGCTGAATGACAAAAATTTTGCTCTGTAGTTTTTCCTGTTAGGGAAAACATGTTTTTGTAACATCCCCATGGAAGGAAGCCCGTTCCACTGCTTTGACTCATGTAAAATCAGCTGCATCCTTCAAGTCCTCTCAGGCAGACCTCTGAGAAGGGCTTTAATGGTGGCAGCTTTGACTTCACTAATGTTAAAGCAGCCAGGACACAACATAAAAGAGGCCAGCAACTTCAGGAGACTGCCACAAACATTCTCCAGCTTTCCTGGTCCACATGAAACCAGCCTGGATCTCACCTTGCTGACCACTTCACTACAAGGGCCCAGTCGTACACACTCAGCTGAGGTGCCCCACAAAAGTCAGGACACCTTCTTGCTTGATAAGCAAGGACTCATGCACGGAAGAGTTCCTCTGTTGTATCCAAACATTCAGCTGCATCCTTCAAGTCGTTTCAGCGAGACCCCCGAGAAGAGCTTTAATGGTGGCATCTGTGACCTTCCTAATGTTAAAGCAGCCATGGTACACCATAAAAGAGATGGATTTGTTTGTTGCCATCCACCAGTCTGAATTAACCCTTCTGCGTTCAAAGACAGTATTGTGAGCTTTTCATGGATGCTATGAGAGCAGCTGCTCAGACACTGAATGGGCTAACATCAAAGTTTACTCATTTCAAGGACTTTGGGTAGAAACCTTCATGCAGGACTAGCCACAGTGTAGGTGTCCCCCGGGGTGCAAGGTAGCAAGAGACAGACACTCCTGCTGTGCCCCACACACCAAGAATAGGAGAGGAGAACATGGTTTAGGGGTTTGTTTCTGAAGACAAAGAACCTGACAAGGACCCTGAGCCTGGGTTCCCACTGGGAGAGATGCCGTGCAAATGAACGGGGGGAACTGCTGGCCCAGGCAAGAGCTGACTGTGCCTCACCCCCCTTTAATGTACGGCATCAAATCTGTCTCCATGGGAACTATAATAAGGGCATCTCAAACCAAAAAGGAGGGAAAAAAGTCAAAGAAAATAACGAGCCTCAAAGCAACGTAAGCAAATGGAGCCCGAGCAGATGGCTGAGCAAGTGCCCCATAGTCACCCCACGCCAGCCCTTTGCTTCGCCTGCTCCAAGCTGGGATGAAGTCCTTGTCCTGCTGCTCTGCCGCAGCCCACAGCGGCTCTGGTGCTCGCGGCTGTAAGCTTCGCTGCCGCAATACAAATGCTGAACAGTAGCCACCGGCCGCGACTTCAGCTTGGCAGCGTGTGGCTCAACGCGACTTGCCCAGCGGAGATGAGAAAACAGGGCGGGAGCCAGAGGGAGCGTGGGGATGCGGCTGGGAATGGGTCCATGTGTGAGTGGGACCACACGGGCCTGATTTTTGGGGGTGTTGAGCCTACGCAGAGCTCGCTGACTTTAAAGACTGCTGTGGGTGTGAGTACCTTCACAGACGGAGGAGATGAGGGTGGGGTGGAGTAGGTGGGGTTGAGACACACTGATGGCAGGGCACTGAACTCCTGCCTCACCTCTGCGAAACACACAGCCAGGGATCTCGGGAGCAAAGGGGACAACCAGAAGAAAATGCTCTCCCTGCTCAACTTTGTGGAACAGGTCCAGATCCAAGCCCTGCTGCACCAGACAAAAACAAGTCATGGCTTCGTAAAACCTGGATCACCTATGAATATGCAAACCCTCCTGTCTCCACCAGGACACAGATGTCCCGATGGGAGAAACACCCCAGCATCATCAGCACAGAAGGCCAGCAAGTGGCTTTTTCATCTTCCCACCCCAGTCTGGAGACAGGACTGGGATGGGCTGTCACTGCACCCGGACACCACCATGCCCTGCGCTCAGCTGCGACCCTCGCCCTGGAGAGCTGCTGCCACCCCACCACCCATCTCCACCAGTGCACAAACCACCGGGCGAGTGCACCTCCTGCTATTTTGTCTAATTGTTCCCCTAATCACATAAAATTGTCAAAGTTCAATTTGTCTTCTTACAGAGTAATTTGCTTTCCACCGTGCATCGCTGGCTGAGTCTCTCGCTGCAACCCATTGTGTCTGCAGCCACTCGAACGCAGTAGGGCTGAGGAGGGGCCCGAATTAGATTATTTGGTCTAATAAAAATAAGTCTAATGGAATTACACAACAAGACCAGATTAAAGTCAGCTGCTTTGAAAATACTGGTTTTGGTTTCATGTTAGCCGAGAGAACAAGCATATGGCTCATCCCTCTCCCATCTCCTGACCCACACGCTAGAGCTCCCGTGGGAGGTAATCCACCCTCTGCACCAGCTGAGGCAAAGGTTAGATCATGCTGACAATCACCAGTTTTTTTGAGAAAAAAAGGCTGTCCCGCAACAAAACATGCCGGGGAGAACAGGGAACCCCAGGAAACAGAAGTGCAGAGATAAAATGTGAAAGCCATGAAGCACTTTCCCCCCCTTTTCCCCATAAATCGCACCGCAACAAGGTTCTTCCCAGTGAAATACCAGCAGTCCTGCGTGTCCGTGCAGCAGCTACCTCAGAGCTGCCACTTGCCCTAAGCTAAACGTATGTTTTACCTTTCCTGTAGCTTTATTCCTACACACACGTGCCGGAGGCAGGAGCAGAAAACACACTGGTGTTCAGTCCTCGGGAGACCTGAGGGAACTGCCCTGCTTTCCAACCCCAGACGGAATTCATACATGGTCAGAAATGATGCTACACGGGTTTTTTCCTACATCAGCACACAGGAGGAATGAGATGATAAGACAACTGAGGGCAAGCATAGGCCACAAGTGCAGGCCTGAAGGTAGAAGTTGCCATCACCAGCTGAGCTCAGTAGGGTGAAAGTTTTGGGGTCATTGCAGGGCAAGCAGAAAGGGGCCCCCTGCTCCTCAGCATCCTCAGAGTTCGTGTTCAGAGTGAAAAACTCCACTTCTTAGAGCAATCAGCCAGGTTTCCAAAGAAACATCTACACTATTTAATTCGGTGTATTGATCTCTTTAGACTTGGAAGTTTGTTTGAGAGTCTACCTGAGGAACCAGGCACATGAACCATCACATCAGAATAGAGAATGGTCTCTAACTTGGCTTTCACCACCTCAGCAAATGGGCTAAGGAAGCCCTAGGTGGATAATTAATTAGTAGTCTTCCCATGAGGGAAGATTTTCTTTAACCCTCAGGAGCTTACTGATCGTTAGAACCTGACACAGGAGGCTCTATCGACTCAGCACACTGTCACCAGAGACGTTTAGCTGCTAAATTCTCAGTATTTATACCAACATGCACTGCAGTCCTGATGCTAGAACCCCAGGCAGCTTAAATCAACATGGTTTCTCAACGAAATTACCGAGATTACTTCCATTTACACAAGCTGGGCACCTGTGAACTGACCCAGGCACAGGGCAATCCCGCCCGGCTCCTCTGCTCCTATACACCAGCAAGCCCCGGAAGGACGGCACTCCCCTGCTTTTCGCTCAAATGACAGCTTGGGTTTCAAACACAAACTCTCAAGGAAGGTTTCCCTATTGAGTAGTGTGGCAGCTTGATGTGCAAGGCAGTATGTCACCTCCTCGCACCTTCTTGGCATACACTCCATAGCCCTCGCCGGCTGCTCCCACAGTGCGGGAGGCAGTAGGAAGCATGGTCAGACCCCACAGAGGACACCGGGGTCCTCCCCCCCAGGCACTCCGCTCCTGCCACTGCCCCAGTCCACTGCTGGACCAGGATGCCAGGCCCCGCAGGCACTGTCTCCTGCTGTCTCCAGTGCAGGGGCAGAGAAGCACAGAAAGCTGGAGAGGTCTTCTCCAAGGACCTCTCAGCACACCCTGCCTGCAGTCCTCCATCCCATGTCAAGCCATATCTCCCTTGCATTCATCTGGCAACCCCTTCCACCAGATCCAAACAGCTAGTTCTCACCCACAGGACTTAGACCCATGCTGGCAGGCACCCTTACCTGGAGGAGTACCTTGCTCTTTGTCCTGCCTCAGGTTTCCTGGAGATAAGGTCTACTTGGAATAGGGGAGCAAATGTGGAAAACATGGAAAACGAGGCGTGCCAGCTGGCTCCAGAGGATGGGGAGGAGGAGGTGGGGGAGAACCACTGATGGCACTCACAGGAACACAGTTGGAGCAGCGGAGCTGCATGTACGATTTGGAGACTTCCTAGAGGGCTTTAATGAGCCAACAAGCGCAGTCAGTGGACTCGCTCCTCTTACTTTTAAATCGGTGTTTACAAAGTCCGGGGGAAATTAAACTATTTATGTCTATGCCCAATAGGGGACTGTTTAAGGAAATAAGACACCTCAGTGTCTAAGTACTTATTACTTAAGCAAACACACAGGTTCGCTTATATGTTTGCTTTTCAACGGACTGTATTGACAGCGCCGAGGTCAGGCTGGGAGAGGAGAAAGGAAGCAGTGAAGATCTTTCCAGAGGAAAGGAAGGTTGCTGCTGCCCTTTGTACATCGCAGGAGTTCCCCCTCCTGGCGGGAACACTACGGGGAGCCAGGTCCCCGGGTCCCCCCCTGCCTGGGAGCAGGGATGGGCGCACCTGCAGCTCCCAGACCACTGGTCTCCCCGCAGAGAGCAATACTGTACAGACTGCTGCAACATCCCGAGCTGTCTTCCCCAGAGACCGACCTCTGTCATCCGCTGCTACAATGACAAAGTCCAAATCATCTCCTAAAAAACCCTCTACCTTGCCTTTGCTATTCCAAGCAAAAATAGTCAAGTGCTGTACGCACAGGGCACAGAAAAATCATTCTCCTTCAAGAAAGACGGGGCAGTTCTCCCATTAAAAGTGTTTTATTTTTAAAAAGAAATGAAGTCATAATGACATCACACACTTCAATGCACACTCCAGGCCAACTGCCACTGCTGCCTGGAAGCTTAAAGCTGGCAAACCAGCACTCAGCTCCCTCCTCGCTGCCCTGAAGCAGCAGAAACTCGCAGGTGTGTAACGTTTTAATTACTCACCCTTCTATGAAGTTTCCACAGGGGAAGTTTGTTTTGGAGCTAGGAAAGATGCCTCGGGGGTTTGAGGAGATGACACTAGTTTTTTCACTCCCAGACACAGCTCTGTCTCTCCCGGCGTCCGATCCACACACTGGCTCCGCTCCCAGTACCCGAATCAAAGCGCTTCGCTGTGTGCGGGACTCCCGCTAAACGCTCCGCGGCTGCGGGGTGAGTCTGAGCGCGGTCGCGTTCGGCTGCGGTGAAACGCTCAGCGAGACGAGCTCGGAACGGAGACGGAGCCTGGAGAGCTCGGATGCGACAGGGAAAGCTTTGCACTAGGGACGGTGGGACACGACTGCCTGAATCCCCAGAGCTCCACTCCTGGAAAACACCTTCCTTCAGCCTCATCACTGAAGCGCAGTTCCCGACCGCTGCAGAGCCCCACCAGCCTCTGCGCCTGGTAACTTGCCCGGTGGCACCGGGCTCCTGCTCCGTCCCAGTGTTTCCTGCTTCCCCGCGGATCCCAGCCGCTGATCCCAGCCCTCCGCCGAACGCCACCAGCCGAAGAGGCGCAGGGGCCGCGCAGCCGGCGGGCGCGCACGCCGGTACCGAACACCGTCGCAAAGCCACCCTGCCCGGCCGGCCGTGCCACCACACGCGCCTCCGCCTCCCCCCCGGCCACCCCGACGGGACCGGCCGTGGCACCGCCGTCCCCCTGTGTCCCACCGCGCGCCCGCGGGACGCCCCGTTGCGACACCGGCCTTTCCCGACCGGCGCGGGCAGGTGCGTTTCCCACCGGCGCAGCTCCGCGACCGGCCACTAAACGAGCCAAAACCGCAACAAAACCGCCAGAATAAGTCGGTTCGGGTCCGTGTCGTCCCCCCCCCCAACCCCCGCCGCCCTCCGAGGCTC